>VWZD01001049.1:30618-44981 GCA_013396695.1 Sakesphorus luctuosus | reverse complement strand
TGTAAACAATAAACGGAGCAGTTTTGACGATACTTCTGTGAAGATGATGTCCTGACTCCGGTCGTCGTAGCCTAGAGGAGGCCGATAAACCAACATTTGAATAACCCCACCGTTTTCCTGCTACAATCGATGATGTACAGTGTATGTAGATAAATACTTGCATGTGTGCTTCTATCTCTTTGTTCTAAGTCCTTCCTTAAATGTTTGACTGTTTTGAACAGTTTACACTAAAAATGAAGGACAGGGTAAAACTGTCAGATACCAAATTCCTTAAAATTTGGTGCAAATAGGCAGCAGAGCAGAAGATCCTATAGAAATCCTTTTCCTAATCAGCTGAGTAGAAAGGCTGCAGTATGTAATGGAAAGGCTTAAAAAATGCATCAAGTTGAGAATAAATTTTAATCAAAGTTTGTATAGTATTAACTCTAGAAAATCCAACTACCCACACACCTCTCTTAGGGATTCATGGAATGAATTCTTTTATTCATCCCAATCTTTTACAAGTGACACTCATTTTTTTTCCCCTGTCCTGATTCACTGCCAAAGTATGTCCTTACAGAGGGTTTTGGGACAAGGGCAGTAAGAGGCCCTGAAGAGAGGTTATATTGAGTGGAGAGATATCTCACTGACTTTAATGGGGATTTGTACATTACCTTGAATAACATCCCTGTAACACCTGTAATGAAAAATTACTTTCAATTCTGCACAAATCCTGCATGCTCAGTAATTTACCCCAGAAATCTACCATAGCAACATCAAAAGGTGAGCATTATCATACATGGGTCTCCTCTTCAATATCCTTGGGGACTTGGAAACTCCATAAATACTGATGTTGAAGGTTACATGGATCTCTGATTTATTCTGTCCCTGTAGAACAACGTCTCACAGGTCTCCACTTAGAGGAGTCCAGAGCCTGGGCTGTTGAACTTTCAGGGTAAAATTGCAATCCTTCAGTGGAGGCCAAGGCATCCACAGAGTTCAGTAATGTATCCAGAATGAGGGTTGGGAAGGGCACGATTCCCAACAGGGTCAAATACACCCCAGTTCTTCCCATAACTATCCCCACTCCTTCTCACTCCTAAATTGCAAAGCTGTATTTTTCAGGGTGAGCAAATTACAGAGGACAGGACAGAGTAGAATTCTGCACTGAGAGATCTCACCACATCTAGAACGTGTTATAAAGGCAGTAGGAAAACTGCAGGAATCCCATGCCTAATAAGCTTGAGGGGTAGACTGAAGGCAGAGAGATTTCATACCTGTAATTCATGTGCTTGTTTCTTTGCTGAAAGTGGAACTGAGTGGAACTAGTATGTTCCCTAGAGCGATTTATTTATCAAGAATGTAATTTCCTGTGTAGAATACTGTCTCACTGAAGTATTTTGACCAACATGGTATTTGTGTTGCAGAAATTTTTCAGAGCAGAGAACATGTTTAACTGTTGCAGCCATCAGTAGCCTGCAGAAAAAAAGGTTATCAAGATTATCTCATAGTCACAGCACACAAAAAGGCCATTTATCTTTACAAGTGTCCCCATTTTTTTCAAAGTAGTTAATGGAAATATGGTTTCAAAGAATATGCTTTGATAAAAATAATGGAAATATTCAGTATCTTTGTTTACATGCACATATAAGAAATGCAGGAAATAAACTCCTAACTTTCTGTCATGTATGCAGATCCAAATTGTGGATCCATATGCAAGATCCAGAACTGGCAATGTGTACTGAGTAGGAGAGGAGTTTGGGACATTTTTGGAAAAAAGAGCAAACCTGTTCTCCTTTATATTCACTAACAGTAAGAAAAAGTACAATTTTTAAAACAGAACAGTTTTATAAGGTGATTGAGCATTTATAAAGGTGAAGAATGAATAGGAAGCATCTCAAAACTGGCTTTAACATTCCATCTAAATGAAAATATTTTCAATCTTAGATAAAATATCTCAGTTTTGCAGATCACCCTTTGGAGCAGGAGGGAAAAATATCACAAAAAATCAAAAGAATTTAACAAGAGAAGTTGTTTCTTTTGAATATACTGTTTTAAGAGTTTTCAACCAGGTCTGTTTGATGAGTTTCACAATAAAGGCTTCACAAGACTTAGATTTCTAACCGAAGCTTATCTATTAGAACTCATAAGTATATGATGTGAGNCTTTTACTTTTTCAGAATTTTTCTTTTCTCAAGTTGTCTATTAACAACAGTGCAGATGGTTAGATGAAGATTCAATGATCTTACATGTCCTTTCCAACCCTAATGATTCTATGATTCTATTAAAAAAAATCATTTGCCTATAAAATAGGTGTGCAAAACTTTCACAGTGATGTTTCCACAAAAGAAAACAAAACAAAACAAACAAACGCACAAAGTGCTAGAGACTTTAAATTGTTGCACTTTATTAATTGATTTAAAATTAAACGGTTTTCTGTAATATTTGTACTGTGTTCCTAATGGCTGACATTTACTGCTTACTTGTTTCCTCGTTTGTCGGAAATAATACAAGGTTAATAACATCAAGGTTCTAAGTTCGATCCCCGTATGGGCCATTCACTGAAGAGTTAGACTTGATGATCCTTGTGAGTCCCTTCCAACTCAGAATATTCTGTGATTCTGTGATTCCTGATTAGTGTGTCTGATAAGTATTCAANTATATGATGTGAGTTGGATTTAAAGGAAGCAATGTAAGAAGGATAATACAGTGACTTCAGACATCAGAATTTCGATGAGAATTTAACTAGAAATTTCCTGGATAAATCATGGCTCTGGTGGTAGCAGATGCACTTTGCTGTACATGATGATGTTTTAAATATTATTTATTTAAACTCACATTATATGTCTATTGCTTTTAATTTTGTTATGGTGAAGATCAATAAACAGATGGTCTTTATATGAAGCCTACTAAAATAAAGGATAATCTCTTCTTTGATACCACCAGATACTGCTTTTGATCCTCGTGTACATCAAAATCTTCAGTGTGAATACCTAAGCAGTCACAGCAATTAAAATAGCTAATTCCCTGGNGTAATATTTGTACTGTGTTCCTAATGGCTGACATTTACTGCTTACTTGTTTCCTCGTTTGTCGGAAATAATACAAGGTTAATAACATCAAGGTTCTAAGTTCGATCCCCGTATGGGCCATTCACTGAAGAGTTAGACTTGATGATCCTTGTGAGTCCCTTCCAACTGAGAAGATCCTGTGTTTCAGAAAATATAGCAAATACAGCCAATAAAAGTAATGGTGCATCAAACACAAGGAATTTAGGAATTTTGAGAAATCAGGTCTGAGTATGTCAGACTTGGCATTACCTCCATCTGTTCCTGCTATATTCTTATTTTTATGATGTCACTCCATCCTTGTCAAGTAACTAGGTAATCAATAACTCTTAAAATGTACTCTTGTTTATAATTGTGGCCTATATGCTGACAAATATATATATAAAAAAAGATGATACTTATTTCTCTTGTCTTATTTCTGTTTATTGGCTGAGGCAAGAACAGTACATTGCTGTCTCATCACTGCCCCCTGGCAGTAATCTGGGGCCTAACTAGCAAGTACAGCTAGAAACAGTGCTTAGAAAATTGTCTTAAATCAGCTAACTAGCCTGCCAGATTACACTGTCTTTATAGAGAGGTGTGAGCAGTACCCCCTGCTCCTGTCCTGTGGTGATGTGCTTCCTCTAAGGACTGAGACAGTGACTCTTATTCTGCTATATGTTTTTTGAGTCTAGATTTTAACACTGCTACAGCAAACTGTATATTGGGATCTCACATGATCTGCAGAGGGTCCAGAGGATTAAAAATTAAAAGTTAAATTATATTATAAATTTCTACTATGTGACTTACAGATTGTATTATATTGATTCTGCTTGTAAATATCCTGTGCCATTCTAATAATAAACTCCATTCTTTACCAATCATAGCAGAAAATAAAGCTTTAATTCTAACTATGATTTAATGCCATCATCACTCTGTTAATATTCCCAAGAGAACCTGTCTGTCCCCTCACTGTCTGGTGATACTGTGTCAGTCTCTTTACAGAGAAATACCTGATACCCAAGAACCTCAGGGAACACCAGGGAACTCAAGAAAGTGTGTTTGGCACAAGTGGAAAAGGGCTGGATGCAGTATTTAGGAAATGGGAAAGGATGATAGTCTGGGTAATTGAACTCCTGATGCTGAGAAAATTCTACATGGCACAACCTGGCTACCTTGCTCAAGGGAATATTACCAAATGAAAACTTCCTGCTCCAAAACCTAATGTACTGCTTGTTTTTTTTGTTGACTTTGAAGGAGATTAATCTGAAAGTCCTATGGCTGAAAGCAATGTAACAGGAAGTTTTTCTCTTATTTGGCCAATTGATTTTGTGCATTTGGCATCTTTTTAAGTAGAGTCACTTATGCTCTTTTCTTCTGAAAAATCGTCTATGTTCAAATTTTGACAGGTGTAAAATGGTTTTCCTTTTCTATTGTTCAACACCTAGACATAGACTTGACTTTCAGAGATGACATAAACTTAAATCTCCTGTTGATTTGGTGGAAAGTCTTAGAAGTCCAGCATCTCTGCAAATCAGGTGTCTCCTACACATCTTTCAGAGATGTCAGATTTTGGGTGTATAAATGTTGGAGTGTAAGTGCAGCTAGCACAACTACAGCATCATTAGTAATTTTTGCGTTGGCTATCTGATATTGGGGCATTGTGGAAAGTTTATATTGTAGAATGGGCGGTCCCGTGGTGTAATGGAGAGCACTCCGGTCTCCGAATCCCAAGGTTGCGAGTTCGAGTCTCAGTATGGACCGTCCCTGGCAGTTAAATGCCTCCCTGCCATCCCATCCCGTCAGATCTCCGATGCCAAGCAGGGTCAGCCCTGGTTAGTACCGGGTGCTGTAGATAGTCCTAAGGACTTCACTGTCACTGTCCAAGCTTGCTCGGCCATGGCAAATGGAGCCTTAGGACTTAAACGGTGGGGCCAGTTCTGTGCACGCTGTGCCTCAGCTAAAAAATCCACTGTGCAGGCTCGGAGGGCACACCCACGTGGGGTGAGCCCTTCCCAAATCTTCGTTCGTGAGGATTGGCCATTATTATATCGTAGAATATAGCCTAATACTGAGAAATTACACATTCATTTAACTGAAACAAAAACCCAACAGACTGACAGTTAAAATCCACAGTTTTAAATGGAAAACCTACAAACTATCTTCTCTTGAGAAATATCAAGCCTATTTTCTGGGACTTTCTTTTCACAGCAGTATGGAGTCTCACTCCTTGCCCTCCTTCCTTGTTCTCTCTTCATAACTTTCTAGGCACCACACATCCCTCCCACCAGGGACAGTGAGGATGCACTTCAGGAAGAATTGTGCTTTCTGCTGCACAGTATGTTCCATGTTTTAAATGTGTTTTTTTGCCATCTGAAATTCACATTCTTTGCTGCAGGAGTGAACTGCTACATAATTCATAGCAGGCACAGGAATGTGGGGAACTACAGCTTAGAGTGTTGCTTTCCAACTGATGTGATACATCTTTTTAAAAAACTAGATGGAGATCACGATACAAGCCAGCAGGACCAGCTGGTTTTACTGTCTGGCATGCCATACCCCAGCCAGGATATCAGCTGTCCCTATCAGCTAGGAGGAACTGGTATGAGTGATTTGTTTTTAAGGAAGGTCAGAAACCACTGCACCAGGTTGTCTTGAGACTTATTTTGAAGACACAAAATATTAACTGCAACTGGTCCCTAGAAGTGGAAAAGATAGTAGGAAAAACTTAATTTCTAAACAAGCAACTCAAAAAGGTCATTAGCAATGAGCAGGGAGAATGTAAGGAATGGATAAATTCCTGATCCGCAAAGAAAGCAATGCATGAAGCATGTGGATGAGATGAGAACAAAAGATTAAGTGCCAGCTGGAATATTTATCTAGGTTAGAGAAGAAGTGAGAGATTAGTTTGGAAAAAGATAACTGGCTAACTGTGAGGCTTTGCAAATAGCATCAGGATGGAGGGAGGTAATTTGTGGAGACTCTCATTGCTGTGTTTTGGATCCAATCTTGCTATATTGGTATTGTTGGCCTTGTCAGGAAACAGTTTTAGGACTCTGCATAGAATCACAGAATCATAGAATATCTCAAGCTAAAAGAGACCCATTGGAATACATCAAGTCCAACTTCCTGAGGTTAAGAATTTTAATTCTTAATAAGAAGCAGTGAATGCTGTATTTGCAGAATGTATGCAAGAATTCTTGTGTGTGGTGTTGAACAGCAAGTCTATGGGATCTGGCTGAAGAAAATGGTCTTGTGACTGCACAGCTCATCCAATCCTCAATGTAAATAAACAGCTTCAGTAAACAACTGGTATCACACATAAGCAACATCCTACATAGGACTGAGAAAAGCACTTGCTAAGACTAAGAGACTACTGTAGGTCAGAAGATGGAACATCTGATAGGACAGTTACAGTATTCTCTGCTTTCATTGCCTCAAAAGAGTATGGAAGCATGTTGGTTCCATACTCCAGTGCCCTGATCATCCAACAAGAACTAATGTGAGCAACCTAATCTGGAGAGCTGCAGAGACTGAGAGAATATGAGAGTAAGAGTATGCATGCTTGCACTTGAAAGTAGTTTTAGTTAATAAAATGCCAGAGGGACTCTTTGCCTTGTAATGACTTACTTAATCAAGGTGCAATAAATATTAACAATTAGAACTATCGCAATCAGCTACTATACTTGAAAGAGACTGTGCAACCAGAGAAGTGCAATAACTTTGCTGAGTTTATATATTCATGAGTCACTGTCAGCAACACGGAAGATCAAGATGTTTTGTGGGATGAACTGGATGTCTTCAAAGGCTTAAGTAATAGGAGAAGGATAACATCTGATACTATGAGAGACGTGCAAGTGCCTAATAATAAGGGGTCTTTTTTCAAATACGGAAATAGGTTAGGAAAAAACTTAGCTGACCCAATTAATCACAGGGTGATGGAGTAAGAAATGTAGTGCTACTGTAAACAGAAGTGCTGTTCTAGACTATTGCAGAATACTTGTTTCCAGTAGAAATAAAAGAGATTGTCATTGTTGCTGTTAGTGTATCAGTTCTTTTCACAACAATAAGAAAAGGAAAAAAAAGGACCAATTAAAGCTTAATTAGGTATTGAGACTGCTGGTAAGGGTACTAAAGGAAATGAAGAAGCTGCACCATGCACGCAAGATCATTTTTTTTCATCTACACACATGAAGACTACAAAGAAAATTACTTTTCTCTAAATGCAAAGGGGACAGGGAAAGGTACAAGCCAGGAAGGCGTGTAGCAGGAAAACGGACTGTGGTCTTTGCAGGTAGAATTTGATCAGTACAAAGGAACTGGATGGGTCAAGAAAGGCTGGTGCTCTGCACCCCAGAATGCTTCCACCTGAAAAATACCCCAGCAAACAGCGCCAAGTGCAAACACAGGGCTACAGAAAGCATTGGGGTTTGTTGGTTTGTCTGGGCTCTGCTTCCACAGAGCACAGCCAAGCAGCAGCACTCCCGATGCCGGGAGCCGGGCCTGCCCAGCCACAGGAGAACAAGCGACCCTCGGGACGAGTTTGGATCGCGCCGGCTGGGAGCGCAACTGGCCCCGGTTTGGCGAGCCCGTGTCCCCGGCAGCGGAGGCAGGAGGATGCGGTGGGCAGTCGGGGAGCGTGGAGCCTCTCCCCGCTCCCTCCCAGAGCCAGCGCTGCCGCGGTCCCGTCCGGGGACTCCGCTCCGGCCCCCGCCCCGCTTTGTGCTGCCACTCGCACTTTGCAGGCGCGGCGGGACTGGGAATCCCGGGCGCCTGAGGCAGCCTCTCCTCCTCCTCCTCCTCCTCCCTCTTCCCCTCCTTCCCCTTCTCCTCCTCCTCCCCCGCAGCCGAGCGCATGATGGCGGCAGCAGCCGTAGCGGGGGTGAGCAGCGCCGGCAGCGGCAGCAGCGATACCTCCAGCACGGGCGAGGAGGAGAGGATGAGGCGCCTCTTCCAGACCTGCGACGGCGATGGGGATGGCTTCATCAGCAGGTAGCGACTGCGGGAAGCGGCTCTTTGCCGGTACGGAGCCATCCCGTCCTTCCCCTCCTCCCCGTCCTCCATCGGCTCAACTTCCCGGCGAGTTTGAGCAGTTGCGGGAGCGCAGCCCAGCCGGACCCTCCGCGCCCCGCGGCTCCATCAATCCGCGGCACCGGGGCGGAGGGTTCGGGAGCGGGGCTCCGCCGGGGCCTCGGCACCCAGAGCTTTCCGGCACGGTGGGCAAATAGCGCCTGGGGAGGTTCCACGTCCACCGGGGCTGAAAAGCGACGCCTGCTGACCCGCGTCTTTTATCACCTCATGCCCCGAGCAGATGGTTTTTCCCAGTAAACACACAAAGGTGGTCATAGGTAATCTGGGAGAAATCTCGTAGTAGTCTCCCAGGTCATCGGGTTTTGTTAATACGTTTTCATCGATATACTTGTTACACGATCTCATTTAAATTCCTCTACTGGCCCCCGGTGAGTTTAAGGAGTGTCACCCAGGCTGACAGATTTTGGAAAGAGTGAGCTTGTGCATTTGCAGTAGATAATTAGGAATAAGCTGTAATGGGATGTTCATGTGTCTGGAAGCAATGACAGTGTGTTTTGGTCAGGAGAAGGCTTTGTGGGAATTGTATTCTGAGGCTAGTCCTCTGCTCTCACGCTGTAATTTAAAAAATATGGAACTTCCAAAAGCACTATTTGCTAGACGTGGGGGAAAAATTGCATTTTCAAAATTAAACATATGCTAGTTGGAATTTGCAACAGCTTCTAGAGAACTGAGTGACGGAATTTCTCAGTCTGTCATCTAACCTGTAACCTAAAAAATACGACCCTGCAGAAAGGCTAAGCAAACTTGAATCCCCACTGCCATCTCTTTGAAGCCATAAAGTTGTTGAAAGTTGTTGAAAATCTGTAACAACTGGCAGTCACTTTAAAAATAAAGTTTAAGGGTTGTGATATTTCTTATCTAAACAGCTCCCTGAACACTCTCTTTTTTCCCTTCTACTCTAATGATTATTTTGACGGTTGTGGTTTTGAAATATAGACTTTGAAAATGTATGCTTTCCAACCAGTGTGCTAAGTCTCCTTCTTTCCATTTGTTTATGGTCTTCAAGGAATTTATTCTGATGTCTGAAAACTTATATGTTGACTTAAAATGCACACTGCCTTCTCAGAGCACACTCACTGATCTGTACTGTGATGCCTTTCGGCAATGTAAACTCAATAGATATCTGTATATTTAAAATGTAAAGACCTTACTGAGGGAATGTGAATATTTTAGTGTTTCATATGGACAGCTGAGAGATGCTACCATGACACAAGCCACTCATTTCTGATCAACTTCTCCAAGTTCCCTAAGTTTTGTTCCAAATATTTTATACTGTGTGTTTCAAAAAGGGTGTTTCAGTGTGTTGCTTGAACTACACTGTTTGAAAGCTTTGAAAACACCAGGACTTATCTGAGTAAGGACTTTGGATTTCAGCTTGAAATAGAAGTCCCAGAGGATAGTGATTGAAAGTCCTTCAGGAGGTGGTGAGTTCGGTGTTGAAGGCTGCTAATACTTTGCTTGAACGGAGTTGTACCTTCAAGGTAGAACTGGTATGGCTGTTATCAGGGAACATGGTGTTATAAACTACTGTCTTCTTCTATATCTCTGTATATGTGAGAAAGTAGCAAATGAATATTTAGCAAATGATCCTTGACATAAGAGGGTGTTCAGTACTTTTCTTTCCTTCATTAGCTACCCTGGGTAATCTGGTATTTAAATGGCATGCCTTTCTGACTTTGTGGAGTGATTATAAGCTGTGTTATAGAAATGGCTTATGCAGGAGGAGACTTGCCCAGTGGATTTTGGATGTATTTATAGTATGTACCACCATAGTCTTACAGTCAACTCTTTCTGATTCATCACGTCCCTGTTAAAAGTATAGGAACTGGGGGTTTGTTCTTGTACAGAGCCCTGGTGTTTAGGCAGTGGCGTCTGTTTCACTGCAACAAGTTAAAGACAAAAGAGTTACAGCTGCTTTTACACTGAAGTTAATACTGCCATTCTGTGCATACTGTTTGTCTTGGTTATGCTGTTTGTTTGTTTGTAGGGGTTTTGTTTCATACAAGCCATTTGTTTGGTTTTCCTGTTCCTTCTTGCTCTTTTTCCTTTGGCCTTGCTTTGCTCATCTTTGAGGGCAACAATTTCTTTTGCCTTCCTTGTAGCCCCAGTGGAGGTGGTAGACTGACTTCTGCATGTTACTGTGTCTTTTATAGCAGGTTAAACACTGCAATAAATGCCTTGGCATCTGTATAAAGAGCTGAAAACACAGAAGCCAGCACTGTAAAATCAGCTCTTTCCATGTGGACTAGAACTGATCAATTGGCTATTACTAGCTTGGACCTCTTTCAGAACTTATTTTCATTGCAATGGGGTTGAAATTTGCAGTTCTGCAGCTGTTACTGAGCACGTGTTGTCATATCTTAGAAGATTAGTATTCTGTTCTGCCTGCAGTGCTAAAGCTTGGTCAGTCATTTCTTTGCATGACACATGCAGCGGTTTGTTTATAAGACTCCTTTCTTTCCAACTCAAGAGCTGTTATGGAAGAAGAAATCTCTATACTTGCAGCAAAGGAAGGCATTTTATATGCGGGTTTATTTAGTTCATATTGCATGGGGAAAAGAGATATTTGCATTCCTAATGAAGTAACATGGTGTCTCATCTGTGGAAACTCTTTGTTGTGCACCAAGCTGTAATAAACCTCTTCAAATAATAGCAGGGAAGTAAAGGCACAGATGGAGAGGAGGAGCATGTACTGAGAATACTGATTAATTTTCAGACTCTTACCTGAGTTATTGATTAATTTTCAGGCTCTAAATAGTTAAGATGATATCAAACCAATAAAGCATAATTAAGCACATACCATTGGTGGTTATAACCCAGAAGGTGCTGAACAATGAGATATAAAATGCTAAGCATTGCATTTGCATGTGCATATTGAATTTTGCAACATCCAACAAGTACTAAGAAAACACTAGAGTTTTAACTTGTTGGTTTGTATTGAAATGGCTTTTGCTTCTTTTGGGGTTAATATTTGTTACCTAATTATTTTAACATCTTGCCAATGTTTGGCATTCTTCTGATACCTCCACAACAGGTAACTTCAAAAAAAACCAACCAACCAACCAAAAAATCTCCCCCAGCAAAAAACAAAAAAACCCCAAACCACCCCCCCAAACAAACAAACAAAAACAACAACAACAACAACAAAAACACAAAAAAACCCAAAGCAAAACCATAACTGCAAAGCAGTCCATGGTTAAGGCTGAATTATGAATGCTTGAAATTGTCTGCATGTGCCTTGCCAAGAGCAAAAGGCAGCCTTAAACACTCTTTAGAGCAGAAATGTATTTTTTTTACATCTGTAACTGAATTGTGTTGTTGCTAACAAAAAGCACTTAACTAAAAGAACTAGTAACTGCTTTCCTTTGTTTTGCTTTTTATTTTGTTTGCTTTGAAAAGTTTCAGAATATGGTGTTACATTTTCAGCTTCAGAGGGTTGATGCACTGGGGAGAACACCTGTGCTTTTTTTTTTATTTGGTTAGTTTTTGTGATGTCTGCATATGTGGCCTTGGATGATGCTGAGTTTTTATGGGTGATAGTCTAAATTAATGTCTTCAGAAACTTAATTGCCTTGTAGCTTTATTATATCTGGATTGTACTGAAATTCCATTTAGCACATAATGAATTTCAGCTTTACTGCAGAAGTCATTAAATGGGTTTCTAGATTATTGTATTCTAACACTGCAAAATCTAAATAAGGTAACTTTGAATCTTCAGGAATTACTTTTGCTTTAAAAATAAAGGAATGATCTATGGAAATAATGGATGAAGAAAAAAATTCATTATTAAGTTACAAATATGCTTGTTTTCTCATTTTAACTTTTAAGCATGCATAAGTAACTTGAGGGGTATGAAGTAAGGCTACTGTTTAGTCTGTACAGAAAATGTTGTCATATTAACAACAACAGAATGAAGTTCTGTTTGTAGAGTTTGTTCGAAAACAGTTTTGTCTGTATATACAGATTTTTTTTACACTGGGGTCAATGCTTTACAGAAAGACTCTGGTGAAACTAAAATAAGCTGTTAAAAAACATAAACCTACTAACTATGTATTGAGCTTATACAGCCTATTAAAAGGACATGCTGAATGACTGAGCCTTTGCTAGCCCTTCACAGAAGCAGTTAAAAGGAACTTGAGTGGTTTTAGTGGTGCATAGCTTTGGGAGCTCAAAACCTTTGTAAGGACAAGCTGGTCCTTCCCTTTTTAATGGGCTGTAGTAGTAGGGCGTTGCCAGATTTCATGAGGAGTGTGTTTTGGCATCCCCACTCTGTTTTTGCATCTAGTGGCCACATGTTATTAGAGGAGAAAAAACTTTTCAAGAAGAGGAAGTGTATATCTATTAAGTGAGTTTTTATGGCAAGCAATTTTTACTTTTATGTTCTCTGTTACTCTCCACCTCAGTCCTCACCATTTCATTTAATGTTTCTTTGAGGTGTTTGATTTTGCTAATGTGCTTGAATTTCTGTGCTTAACATTTGTGCTGGTTTAGAGGTAAACCAGCAGGAGAAATGAGCTCAACACAAGAGAGATTATAAGTCAGAGCTACAATTTAATAATAATAGTACAGTAAATACACTGACACAAAGGGAAATTGCTTTCAACTCCCAAAACCCAGCAGTATAACCCAGTGCCCTGGGGTACAAACCCAAAGGGGTTTGTTAGCCCTTGTGCTGAGACCTGCATGGTTCCCCCAAGTCCAAAGCAAAAGTGAAAAACCTGTTGGTGCAGGTGATGGCTGTAGTCTGGTTGTTATGGTTTAGCCAGGTGGGCCTCAATTTAGGCTTTAAAACTCAGATTAGGCCTAGAATTGTCAGCTGACTTGAGCTGGGCTGGGCTAGCTAACAGCTGACTTCTTTTAGCCAATAATATTGTATTCCATACCATACTACATCATCTCAAAAGAAGTAAAATCCAGTGTNCCCTTTGGCTGGTTGGGGGGAGGAGGAACCCTTTTTCTCTGTACTTGGGCAGTTGGCATTTTGCCAGCTCAACCCAAGACACTGGTTGAGAGTGGTGGTCTCCTCCTGTCAAGGTCCTGCTGCTCCTCTGGGTCCAACAAGAGGTTCCCAAGGTCTTCTTACCCACCCCTTATGTACCCTCAGGGAGCACCTAGTCCCTCCCCCAGGGCGGGGACTCACACAATGGGTGATTAACTCTGTGAGTCATGGGGTATTTTTGAACTGTTGATGGCCCATTAGCAGCTACGCCCCCTCAGGCTGGGAGTGGAGGTGCTAACGACTCCCTGGGAAGCTGCTGCAAATGGGCCATTGACCTTGGGAATGAATAGAGGGGGTAGAATACATAGCTTTGATCACCCCCACACAGTGACAACTGGTCCCACCTGCTGAACTAGGACAACATTTAAAGAAATACCTATTGAAACACCAAAGGATCTAGTAAATGAAAAAGCAAAATCAATATGAGTTGCCTGTGACCAGCCAAGTCACCAATGGTGGTAAAAGAAAGGTTTAACTCATAGGATGACAATTTATGAGCTATGCAAGTATGTTCAGGGTCTCTGAAAACTTATTTTGAGCATGAGTTAATATTCTGCGCATAGATGCTTTTTATCCTTTGCAGGCTATTCTGTACTCATTGGAAGCTGTATCAGGAACAAGTTGTTGTGAGTGCTCAAATGTCAGCAGACTAGAGAAAGACAAAGCCATATATTCTACAAGCTAAGAGGTTTAAAAAAAGGTCTGCTCTCTAACAGAACGGATGGAATTAAAACTCTGCCTTTGAAGACTTGTGAGCAAATTAATGTCTATTCTTCTAGTTTTGCAGCTATTGGGATTTCAGATTTCAAAAGCAGTTTGGTTCCTGTACCATACAGTCCTAAGTCTGGCCTCAATCCAACTGTCTAGCAAGGAGAAGCAGTTTAGAAGCAGTCTGCAAAGGATCAACAAGATCAGGACAAGGCTTTGCTTAGTCCTTGCCCTTGGTCTGGCTCTTCATATTGCTGAGCTGTTCTTACAGATCCCCCAAGGTTTTTAGACCCCCAGAAAGGAGTTTATTCTCACTTGGAGTCTGGACTATTTGCTCTGTGTATTCTTTAACCTAGTGCACTTTTAGAAATTCCACCAAAAAAACCAAAGCAAACCAAACAAAAAACCTCAAACCAAACAAAAACTAAACAAAAAAAGCCAAACCAAACAATGACAAAACAGAAACAAAAACCAAAACCCAAACCAACAAAAAAAACCCCACAAAAACTCCCAAACCAAAAAATATAAACTTACCCCGCC
>VWZD01001049.1:12503-27020 GCA_013396695.1 Sakesphorus luctuosus | reverse complement strand
AAGCTAGAGAGTACTTGGATTTGTTTTAATTAGTTGTACTGGAAAATCTTGACATAAGAATTCTAAAAATGCCCTCAGAACTATTTTACTTTTTTTTAATCCCTGAGCTCTTTTTAAAAGATGGAAGTAACAGAAAATGGAGAAAGATAAAAAAAAACAACTTCTTTTCTTAAAAATGTGGCAAAGTTTGGATCAGTGTGCAGATAACTGACTGAAGAAAAAGTTATGTGAAACCCATCTAATCTTTCCTAGATCTAGTGAGTGCGGTTAGTGGTGGAAGTGGAACAAGAGACGTTTTCTATCTTATCTTTATTAAGGGGTTTAGTGTTGTTTTATGATACTTCTAGGCAAGCCAAGGAAATAGAGTATGTGAGACAGTTTAGTTTGGGGCTTTTTTCAAGCAATGCTTGGAGATCATTAGATACCAATACTTTGTTTTATAAATAAAATACTGTATCAAATTGAAATCAGAAGGGTGGCCTGGACCAGATCAGTATTACTAAAAAATAACGACCAGGAGGACATGACAACAAGTAAACATTCTTAAATTTGAGATGACACCAAACTAAGGAAAATTGTAGAATTGCTGAGGGATGAGAGTCACAATTGGTGCTGACAAAAAAATCAAGTGAGATAAAGTTGGGATAAGTAGATGATAGCACATTTGGTGGCAATAAATACAGGATGAGTGATTGAAGAAAATCTTCTGAGATTTGTAATGGGTGTCTAAAGTAAACAAAGTTCGCGGCGGAGAAATGACTTCACAACACAAATCTATGAGATTTAAGTGAAGACATTTTATTCCACACAGCACATGGGTTATATAGGGTTACAGGTACATCTTATTGGCTAAAAAGGTCTGACCCCAACACGTTAGAACTTCTAATTGGTTACAAGCTTACATCTCACAAGCCCAGTGTTTACATTATCTCATCCTGATGTTTTCAAATTCATGTCCTGAGACAAGCCAGGCAGTTGGGATGCTCCCAAGGATGTACTTGAAGGGAGTAACGAAGGCCTAACTGACAAACAGCAGGTGTGTGTCCTTGCTTGGCTACCATATCAGCAGGATTCTCACGGCTAAAGCAGTTTGGATTGCTCAGAAATTCACTTTCTGCAAGCAGTCTCTCAACAGGTGTCAAACTTGAATTAAGAATTGTGCTATTATAGAACAGAACTTTTTCTTTCAACTTTTTGTCCCTTTTCAGTGTATGCTTTAAACTAGTGTCTGGCTTGGTGTAGTGTCATCCATCAGATCTGTGAATCATTTAGCAAAAATAGGAACAGCTCAGCGAAGATGTCTAGAGATGCAGAAAATGGTGTAATTTACTCAGAAGAAGGTGGAACATCTGATGATATATATTGTATATATATCTTTAATATACACTGTGATGGCAGAAAACAGACTGTTAACTTCCTTTCTGCAGCGACAATCTGAATTGTAGCTGGGAAGTTTTAAATTGGGAAACTTGCAAGAGAGAACAGTCGAGCACTAGGATAGAACACAAGTGGACACTAACATTCTTAAAAAACCAACTTAGACACCCATCCATGAGTGATGACAGAGGTATATTTTTTCATGTCACTGAGGACAGTGTTGGATAATTTTCCTTTACAGTCCTCTCCACAGTTTCATTATGTGCTGTATTTCTGTGGGGTGACATTTTAATAACATAAGGCTTGTTCAGTTGACTTATAATATTATAAAAATGGAGTTCTGCACTATTCTTAGAACTGAAATATAACTAAAACCTCATTGCTTTTCCTTCATCTTTTCATTCACATCGTGTTTTTCTTCTCCTGAAGCTTCTCTGACTCTATTTCCTGTTGATTTGTAACAGCAGCTGTACCCTGGTTTCTCATTGTGCCACACGGGGAGAACTTGTAATATTTGAGAATATAGGAATAGTTTTTCTTGAGGGTAGTTTGAAGCAATAGTGTTTTCCTAGTGAGGTTAAGAATTTCTATACTTTAAAAATACGAGGTTGATGTGGCCAGTGCAACATTCCTCTGTTCTGTCCTTTTTTTTCCAGGCTAATTTCTCCCTGTGAGCATGGTCACCTCGTTTAGTTCTGCATCACTTCTCTTGTTTTGTGTTTGGCTTTTTTTTCTTTTTTTTTTTCTTTTTTTTCCTTTTTTTTTTTCTAATATATTTTCTGGTCTGGTAGGACTTAGTTGACTGTCTTCCTCTGTTTAAAAGGTTATCTGCTGAGTTTTACAATTTGTCTCATGTGCTTGCAGGATAGTCAAGCAAATGTGCAAGATCCCATATACTGACACATACACTTCAAGTATATAGAACTCAGTGGTTATGGAATAAATACCTACTTGTTGGACTGTAGTCTGATTCAGTGACCTTTTTTTCCCATTTGCTTCTGACTTTATGCTTACATTTTGCTTTCTTTCCCTCAGATTTGGGGGCAAAAATAGAAAAAAAAATCCTGTAAAACTAGCAAATGTCAACTAGTGCTCTTATGTCTCCTCAGGTTTTCATGTAGCATGAATTGCCTTCCTATTCACAATGAGATGTTAAAACTAAAGCCTCAATGTGAGTTTTCGAGTCCCAGTATCAAAAGTATTGCTACTCAGCATTTTAACAAGTGTGTCCAGCTAATGTGCCTGTTCTGCATCCCATCCTGCCTCATGTTATTCATGCCTTGCCAAAAACATCAGCTTAGTTGAAAATGGCTCATTTACAGCTTTTGCCTTGTGCTGACGATATATTTGATGTATGGAAAATAGAGAGCATTAGGACAGCCATAAGGAAATAGAACTTTACATAAAAAATTAACAATATAGGTGTTAGTGCATATATTACATATTTGTCTAAAAAAGCATTTGTGAGTATAGGTTAACACCACAAGGTACTGTAAGTAAAACCAAAGACAATACTTTTGAAACAAAATGCATTTTGTTTAGCAATATTTTGACTACTCCAAATATACACATAAGAAATTTATTGTTTACACATCAATTTATCAGCCTTTCTTTGTATGTATAGTAGTGATCATGAATGCAGTTTATTAAACTGAGACTAGAACTAAAGGCCTCTTTCACTAACATTAACTGTTAGGCAGATGTATTGTTGCAGGAAACTTGCAGTTCTTTATTCTCTGCCCTTTTTTCAGCACATCCAGGTGGCAGTAGATGTAAAAGTCCAGCATTTCTGAAGTTGCCCTGATTATTACTTCAGCAGCTGTAAATTCAGTCTTGCCTTACCACTTTCTTTGAAAGATAACAGGGAAATGCTGTATTGTTCTTATCAGGATGATCTGCACCTGAGATAGTAACAGCTTCTGTATTGTTAGACCATCAAAATTGGTAATAATTGAGCAAATTGGAGAATCAAAAAATAACTGTTAAAGTGTTTGCATGTGAAACAATCTGAAAATGTAACTTTTTAGATTGTGATAAAGATAATAAAATCTCATGTTTCCAAGTCTAAACTGATTAGAGGAACAGATTTCTTTTCTTTTTTTTTTTTTTTGGTGGTCATTACTGTTTATAGAAATTCTTTCTTCAGAAAAGCAAGCCAAGTAAGAAGTGCTGTGGATAATTGTCCTTTTCCTGGTCTGCTAGAGTGCTCTGTCTGCTAGTGAACACTCCTAAACTGGTTTTTTTTCTGGTTTGTAAAGTACAACATATCTCAGGCCCTAGCTGGAATGCAAAACTACATAAATTCTGCATTTAACACCACATGTAGGTGAGAACATTGTTTTAGTATTTTACAGAGAGCAGTGGAAATAGTCTTATAGTCTGGTAACTTTGTGCTTACCTCAAGATGTTTTTTCCAAAGATCATCACTGTTTATAGTTTGTGCATTCTCTGTTTATTGGATGGTTTTGGAAGTACTGTTAATTTTGTTCATACAGATTGAGAAACGAGCATTTTGTACAGCCTGCCTTATGTGGTGCTTGGAGCCCCTCACCAAACCATTTCTTTCCCCATCTAAAACTCTTATAGAAGCCTGTCTTTTACTCAGAGCAGAAGGTGTCAGTCTGTGAGCCTTTTGCAAGGCTTCTGCCTGAAGATGAACATAGTAACAGGATTGTTTCCAGAGTTGTTTACCTGCAGTTGTTCACAGAAAAGACAAAGAGAACTGATGCGACTCTGTGATTTAAACAGCCAGGGGCTTGACTTGCTGTGTCAGAGCAGATGGAGCTGTGGGTGCTGTTGATTGGTGGCTACATCAGGGACCTAAGTTAAACATTCTCCTACCAAGGACAACAGGGATCTAACTGGAGTGATTTGACTACATATTTTAGATCAGCAATTCCTTATTACCTCTGAGTACTCTGTTAGACAGGCAATCCTTCTTAGACGTTTCACATAGATTCCAGTTTATCTACAGTATCGGTCTAGAAGTGACTCACAACACAACTGTGTCCAACAGGTTTTCTTACATTGCTTGATTATTTACTGCACTTGCCTCTAGGGAACTTGCTGCATCTTTAATTTTGACTTCTCTTTTCAAAGGTATTTGTGTGCCCAGACTGAAAGTTGCATAGGTGAAGATTAAATATTTCCTGGCAAAATAATGATACCTTTTCGGTAGCCAAAAATTTAAATAGTTTCAAGGAAAATATACAGTTTCTTTAGGTGTTGGAACCATCCTTACCAGACTTCCTTTGTGAGTTTTGTAGAACATAAGACAGGAAAAAAACAGGAGTTACTCCACTGCTTCTGTTCAGTCTTGGAGCCAACCCTCTGTGGATACTATGCAGCATCCTAGGTAGTTGTTTGTGCTTACCAATGCAATAATAAGAACAAGGTAAAAACAAGTACCGCATGAAATATGGATGTTCTAGGAAAGAAAAAGACCATGTTACTCTTTCACTGTGTAGCAGAAATTTCGGTCACTTTAATTTTGATCCTTCATTTATATAAAAAGCCCAACCAAGCACCAACCAACCACTCTGTCATTTTACATTGCATGGTGTGCTCTGTGTAAATGAAGTCTGTTTTCAGTAGTGCTTATAGTCCTCAGTTACTTGAGTAGTTTCAATTTTACTGAGTTTTGTAATTCATTGCATCTTTTCTTGTACTGTTGTATGTTGCTTCAGGCAATGTCCTCAGGCTGCAGATGCTACAAATGATAGTTGGTTTGTATTTATGTAACAGGAGAGAAAACTTCCACCTTTAGACTGTCTAGAACCAGATACAGATTTGGACGTGTCCTTGTGGGCTGTATTGAGGTAGAGGCTTACAGTTGTCATGAGCAGGGTGGTGTAATGTGTGCCACAAGTGCCCCAGCATCCTGCCACTCCAATGTGGAAGGGCAGCTCTTCTGGGGCCAGGGCAACAAACATGTGCCCTGGACCTCCGTGGCAGAATCACTCTGCACTGCTTCTCCTGAAACTTATTTCAAAATTAGCACACAAAGTCCCTCAATCTGTGGTGGTGTATCTGATCTGTTACAAGAGAACGCATGAAGATGTTGGTTAATTTTGTCTGTCATGACCAGTGTAAAAACCTGAATGCACTGTCATCCTTATTTTCCTTTGCAACATCCTTGTGAGATTGTATCTGTACTGTTGTTTTAATTTTTAGAAACAGGGAACTGAGCGCATGAGATTATTTATTCATTGATTAAATTCAAAGATAAGAGCAAAACTCTGATGGGAAAAGAAATTGCAAGTAATAATAGCTTATATTACAAATATATGACCTACATAATGTAAATTCATTCTCCTATAATAAGGTTATTTCTTGTTGTAAGTAGAGATTTGGTTGCTTTAGTGTTTTTGCGAGGTTTATTTGTTGGTTGTTTCTGGAATACATGGTCATAATGTAAATATTGGTATTATGCTCCAGTTTTGCTGTAAACAACTCTGACAATGATTCTCTTTCAGCAGCTCTGGAACTTCTGCATGGAAGAGACTCACAGAGCTCCATCCAATGTACAGCTTCTTTTCACAGAATAGATTGATCTTGATTGTGATAATATATGAGTTCAGTGAAACCATTCATGCAAGAACTTTGAATATTTCACTGTTTTATGTTTTCACAGACACCGTCTGAATGATGCTCTGATATTAGTAATGAAATAATACTACCAAATAGGTGAATAATTCACATAATAGTAATATTGCATATTTCCTTTACCTTCCTCCTACAGAGAGATTTTGTACAACATAAAAATAAGCAGTGTGTTTTTAGGATTCTTAAAAGCCATAACATAGAAACATACTCGTATTATTTGTGATATAAATCAGTGTGGTGATGTTACGTAATCAAATTCAAAAGGTATTTCAGAAAAGGGTGGCAGGATAGAAAGTGTCAGGTGTGGGAGTGGTGAAGTAGTGGTAATTTTTAAAACTTTTTTCAAATCAGAGAGAACAGGGCACCAAGGAGGTTTTGATAATGTAGAGTAGCTGTTGCTTCAGATTTGACTGAATTGGCTTGCTCACATTGTATTTAGAATGTGATTAGTTGTAATTTGATAAACGCATTTGTTGGAGAAGTTTCAAGATTCCTTCTCTCCCCCATACCTCTTCCTGTCTAGTGAGCTAGGGCTAACTGGGGGAGGAAGAGGAAGAAAAGAGTGTGAAAGAGGGTCTTCTGGCTCTCCCTTTTTTTGGTGGCTCATATTCCCTGAGTAGCAGCAGAATGAGGCAATTTGTCAACTTTGTCTCCTTTTGTTTATGATAACTGAGCATCTGGAAAGGAGCAGAAGATTTCTGCATAATCAGGAAGATTCTTTGGTTGGAGTTTACAGTTGCAGAGCTCAGTTTGCCTAAGAACACCAATGAGGTTTTTATGGTTTACATTTTTAGGAAAAAGGCAGTATGACAGTGTCTNNNNACTGTCTAATAGTCTACTTACATTCATATCCAATTAAAATCTTTCCTGTTCCAAGAGTAGACTTGTTATTGGTTATTCCCCCTCATTTATGTAGTCATCAGCTTCTGATTCATGACCATTTTTTTACCAACTGTTACTTTCAAAGTACTATATTGTACCTCAGCTTTGAAAAAGGAAAAAACCAGAGTGGTGGGGAAGAACCCCCTCAGAATATTTTCTCGTGGGATGAGTGTAAGGTGTGTTCTTGAGATTCTTGTCTGTGTTGTCCTCACATAAAATAAAAACTGGCATTGGTCATAGTGTTGCTGACTTGTTTCTTTTGCCAGGGTAATATGTTTATGGTTATTTGCAGGCATCTCTGCTACGAACACACTGTCTAAATCTGTCAGTGTATCATATGCTGAAAGTATTCTCCATGGGGACTTGGTTTCAGCTCTATTTTGGCCACTTGCATTCGATATTTTTCATAATACTGTCTTTGTCCCCCTTTTGTGAGTTTCATGAAACAATTGGACCAAGTAAGCTTCTTTATAGGGTTTTGTAGTTAGAATGTTTGGAGAATGGCTTGGCAACAGTTAATTGACAGAGCATTTCTTTTCTCTGCTGTGATCTTTGGGGCTTTTATATGTTTTTCCTCTTTAGCTTACTGCTGCTCAGTGGCAAAAGAAATTTCTCGGCCTGTCCTGAATAAAATGGAAATGTAAGTAGGCAGTGATCTAGTCAGATGATAATGACTCAAATTCTTACTATGTCATCTTTTGAGAAGATGCTGTGAAGATCCAAAGCAGGATTCAGCTCTCCTGTGTATCCACATCTTTAACAGTAGAAATGTTAATAATGTCATGAAAATAGAAGTTTACACTTAAAGAAAAAATGTTCCCTTCTTTTCCATAGCCCTTTTGTATTGTATTTTATTGCCACCATCACAGTTTTGCTGTTGGATTAAATTTAAAAAAAAAAAAATTGGCTTATTGGTTTTAAATGTCTCTGCGTTAATGCATACCCAGAATAAAGAGTGTTAGTATTCCTTTCTTTCTAAACTGATTGTCGGGTTTTTTTGTCTTCTCTGTTCCCACTTTTCCAATTTCCTGTCCCCCATTTTCCCTCTAAAATATCTTTAGGAATGACTTGCTGATGGTGTGCCGCCAGCTGAATATGGAAGCATCTGTTGCAGAGATCATGCACCAGCTGGGAGCAGATGAAAATGGAAAGATTTCCTTCCAGGATTTCAGTCAATGCCGCATGGAACTGGTACGGGAAATCAAGAAGGAGGAAGTGGAGCTTTCTGTGAAATCAGATGATTCTTGTAAAAAGAAGAAGTTAAGGGATAGAATAGCTTCCTGGCCAACTAGCAGCAATAACAGTTTAGGTAGGTATGACTTTTAAATGTCCCGTTAGTGTAATTTAACAAAGGATAAACTCCATAGGGATTGTTGCCAATTTTACTGCATCAGAGTTACCCCTAAAGGGCCTTGTGAATGTGCTTTGGCATAATTTCATCATGTGTTAGTGGAGTTGTAACTGATGCAGTCTTGTCATCAGTATGTAGACTAGAACCTTTGTCGTGTATCCTCCTGTGAAAGTGCTAATTGCACAAAAGAAGAGACTTCTTTGAAAGGCCAAGAGCTGCAGAGCTGGCTGGTTTAAAGGTAAACTGGCAGAAGAAATGAACCCAGCACGAAAGAGATTATAAGTCAGAGTTACAATTTAATAAAAATATTACAATAAATGCAATGGCACAAAGAGAAATTCAGTTTAATCCACAAACCCCAGAACTATAACCCAGCACTCTGGGGCACAAACACAATGGTGTTTGTTAGCCCCTATGATGAGCCCCATGTGGTTCCCTTGAGTCCAAAGTAAAAGGAAGTGAAAAACCTGTTCGTGCAGATGATGGTCGCAGTCTGGTCAAGAGTGGTGGTGTCTTCCTGTCAAGGTTCTGGTCCCACTCTGGATCTGTTGAGTAGTTCCCCAAGTCACAAAACCCCCAAGATTATATCCACTCAGGTCCAGGTGGGACTGCCCAGTACCTCCCTCAGGGCAGGGAATTACACAATGAGTGATCTGACTCTGTGAGTCATGGGGTATTTTGGGATCATTTATGACCCATTAGCAGATATGACCCCTCAGACTGGGTGTGGAGGTGCTAACGACTCCCTGGAGGGGAGTTATCACAGCTCTTATCTAACAGATGTCTTTCACACCCAGTTCACATCCCAAGGGGTCAGGTGTGCCCTGGGCAGCTGCTGCAAATGGTCCATTGTTAACAGTTCATGGGAAATGGCATAGAGGGTTTAGAATGCACAGCTTTGGTCACACCCACACAGTGATAAGCTGGTCCCATCTTGCTGGACTAGGACAAGAGCACAGCCTGGTAACTGAAGATCCAGGGAGCTCTCTGTTGTCAGAAAAGCCCAGACAGGGACATAGATAAAACTATGAAAATTAGAGAAATAATCTTAGTCTCTTGTCTTCCAGATGTAATACACTGTAGCAATTGGATGTTTCTAGGATGCTTTAAAAATCGTTGCACTTAGTTGGAGATCTGAACGCTGGAAGAGCCTTATGATTTAGAGGTTACAAAAATTCTCCTTTCCTTTAGTCCTCCCTCCAGCCAGTTAAAAAAAGTAGAAAAGAAAGAAAACATGCTATTCGATCTATAGGAACATGGAATATAGGAAGGGATTATCAGTCATTGAGCCCAGTCCCTGCCAGCACTGTGATCAGTCCACGTCAGATCAGAGATGTTAACGCCTCTGGAATGCTTCCTTTCACACAGGAACAAATGTGAGAGACTAGAGGACACAGCTTCTCTGGGCAAAAATCCCCAAATGCAATTTATTGTGGGGAAGCTGGGGATGTTGTCAGCTCTCCAGCTTCCTGCAGCTGTATACAAGCTAAACTTGGCTGCTGGCTAATGATAGAGAACTGACCTACACCCATGCTTAAGAAGGACATCAACCTCTGATTGTGTTTAGTTGGAGCTGTGTCTCCTCAACCTGTTTTTTAGACTTTATGAGCCTGGATTTTTTTCAGGTATATCTTTTTTAGAGAAGAAATGTTCCATTGGTCATTCCAGTAGTTTCTCTTTGCATGTGTCCTAAATTAAGTTTGGAGTATTTTTATTGTCTGATACACTTCATACATCTTTTGGAGAGTTTGCTTATATTTATTCTGGCTCCTCATGTCACTGACTTCTCTGAGTCTGTTGTCTCTGATCGAACTCTTTTAGACAGTCCAGATGTGGAAAGCATAATGTTTAACTTCAGATGTATGTATGTATGTATGTATTTATTTATTTTTTTTTATGAAGATAATTGTTGTTACTTGGGATTTCTGGTTTAGCTTCATGCTATAAAACACACTGACACCATGATACAAATCCAATTTACACATAGCATAAGGCAGCAATTGCAATGCACGGTTCAATCCCAATCCCAGTGTGGTTCCCAGTGTCCATCTGATGGGATCACCATCATGACACTGGACATCCCTGGCCTTGCCAGGAAGGTATGTGTCAATTTGAGCTGGCTCAATCCCATTGCTTTCTTTGAAACTCTTGTTAGTTGATTAGGTTTTTATAGTCTTTACTTTGGACTGAGCCCTGTATGCACACAGCCACATTGGCCTGGCTGACTCAGGGAGACATTCACACTCTCAATGAATTTGGGGAGAAACACACCACCAGTTTATTCTCTCAGCTGTTGAGAGCTGCTTATCTCAAGTAAAACCCACCCTCAGGTCCTCTCAGTGTTGAGATCAAGTCACCTTTACAACATCTGTGCTCAGTCCCAGCCTGCATTCTTCCCTGAGCAACCTGGGCCCAGCTCCCTGGCCCATCTCCTCTGAGCCTTCTTCCTTGGGAGGGCTTTACTGATCAGAAACACCTCTTGAATTTGTCAGGAGTCAGTAAAACTGTGCATGAGTTGATTTGGGGTTTTTTTGGGGTGGGTCTTGAGGAGTTGAGTTTAGCATGCTCTGTCTTCTGGTAACTAACTGCACATATTTTTGGCTGGTTGTCTCAGGCATTCAAATTTTCCTTGGTGAACTCCTTTTCCTTTTTAGATGGACTGTACTACTTCCTCATTATCCAATCATCTCATGCTCCTTGACATTTCATTTTGGCTTCTCAGCATAGCATATTTGTTTCATAGCTCTGTTTATTTTCCAATTCCTCTTTTATAATTTCACAGTCATACAGGTATTTTGTTGTTAATGTTTCCTCTGTTTATCCTTCTTCCCATGTGTATTCCTGAACTACAAGAGAATTAACTCTATAGTTTATATGCCCATTTGTCCATCACTGTCTATACTGAAATCTTCATAACCCTTGTGGCCAATTGCATTTCCAGCCTGTAAATCTGTTTCCAGAGCTGTATCAGACAATAGTTCAGAGCCAAGAATGTGCTTTTATTTATTTATTTATTTATTTTAAGCTGGATTATGGATGTTGTGTGTTCCTGGCTCATACTGCTATCTTCTGCCTCTTTTGGCTGTTTTTTTTCCAATGATGCCACAGTTGTATTTTTCTGTGAAACAGAGAAGTTTTTCTGCCTTCAGAACAATTCAGAGTTCTCCTGTTTGGTGACCAGATTTCTGGCAACTTGGGTTCTCAAATCTTCTAGTCTCAAAATGTATCCTACAAAGAAATCTTATTAATTGCTGCCAGAAAGTATTCATAGATGAACATTCAAATTTATTAATGAATAAATAGTAGGGAATTCAGTCCCTACTATTTTTCCTATCTTCCAATTTCTTTTAGTTTCTTTCTCTTTAGTGAGAATAATTAACACATTTTTAAAGTTGGTGAGTGAATTCATTTTCGTCTCATTCTTTTCCTCTAAAAGTTAAGTCCAGAAGACCTTTGAATTTCCTACCTTGAAATGTTTTGCTCTGTGCTAACAAGCCTGACTATTTTACTGCACTTCTAATCCCATGGAAAATTTAGCGCTTTTATCCTTGTCCTGCCTTGACTTTTGCTGATTCGGTAAGACTTTTTAATAATTAGAGAACATACAAAAATGCTCCCCCCAAAAAAGAGAATGGGAGGAAATAATAACAAATGTTTAGAATGCAATTGCTTTTTACTTGGTCATCAAAGAAAACCATTGTTGCAGCACTGATCAAAATAGTCCACAGACAATTCTTTCAAAGAGGCAAGAAGACACCACTGTAATATATTTCAGTGGTATAAACTGGCTATGGTATGACCACAATGGCAGCTGAGGAATTATACTTGCACTCGATCTTGAATATGATCTGCGTATGCCTTTCATGCCTTTGAGGGCTTACATATGTCCTCATTAGTGATCAAGGCATTGATTTTGTTACATTGACTGTTTGCTGTTGCTTTGTAAGCATTGCTTTAAGACAGGAGACATNCACACTGTGAGTTTGTGTGCAGTTGTTCAGTGGTTACCAGGCAGGCACCATTTTGTACTGCCTCTTCTCGAAGCTGTTCACAATTTCTTGAAAAAAAGTGCAAAAACTTACATGTAAATAAAGTGTTATCTTTGCTGCCTACAGTGTTTGCATTTCATTATTAAGAACTGTGAAAAAAGGTCCTAAGCAGTAATTGCAACTAATTAACTATTGAACTTTTTCTCATCTGTCTTTTTTTATCATTGATAAGATCATTCTTATAATTTTGCCCATATTTGTCCAACAAATTTTGCTGTGTTTCCAGGTGAGATGCAGAAGTAAGGAAATTGGTTGGCCATTTTAATCAAGGTACAGGACTCAGGTTTAATAATATTCAGTCATATATGTGCTCAGTAAGCTAAACCGGACAAACAAATGAGTGTGTAGATCTGTAAGTTTAGTCTTTTATTCAAATGCACAAAAGGAACATTTTTCAAATTATAAGAATGCAGCTTTTTGATGCTTGGATATCAGTAACTCAGAGGTATTATAGTGTGTTGTAGTTCTTACACTACACCAACAATGTCAATGGGAGCTTTAACAATAATTTGCAATAATCAGTTATTTTCCTATAAGTGAAATGGAATGTGAACTCTATTAATGTTCTTTTGACATTGTTTAAGATATAATAAAAACTATTAAAATAACTCTTGGAAGTGTTGCTGGAGTCTTGCAGCAACCAAATGTAACCTGGTGCTTTAAAATATCATTTCAGTAGGAAATGGGGGAACAATGTCAGTTACTGATCAAATCTGTGGGTCCTGTTTCCAGTTATGGAGGATGGAGGCCATGATGGGTACAATAAATATTTCTGAATAATCTAGTGAGTGGTGGAAGTGCATTGCTTGGCACAGAAGAGCCTGTAACACAGCAGAACTACACCTCTAATGATTTAAAGCAGGAAGGTGCCTGAGCAGTTATGGCTTCTGGTGGCTTTTTCAGTGTTGTATAGTTTCATATGTCTTACATTACAGAATTATTTATATTATGTGTTGTATAGATGTGTCTAGCTCTTTACAGGTATTTAGCAAATTGCCATTTTCCCCCATGATAAAAATTAGGCTATTTCTGGTACCCACTGATTTGGAGGATGAATAAGAAATGGTAATGTTTGTTAGTAAATTCTTTCTTTAGACAAGTAAAATGTGTCCTGTAACTGCATGTAGTTGCTGATCTGATTTCGTATTCCTGACTAACAGTTATGAATCTGAGAGTCCATTAGCAGTTTTTGATTGTAGATTAATAGTTAGTAATTAATTCATAGCCAACTCCCCTTTCTTTACTGAAAATAAGTCCCTTGAAAATTTGATATGATAATTTATTTGCATAGTGGATCAAGCTTGAGAATTAATCAAAGGAATGGTAGAAATTCAGCCTCAAATTAAGCTTGTATGTAAACATGAGAGGCAGACCAGTGGGGATGAAAAATCATTACTTTGCATTACATTAATTCCATGCTTGATCTTATTACAAATAAATTGCTTTCAAGAAACTGAGGCAGTGATTAGATTGATTTGTGCTATGGTTAATTAAAAAACTACAGAGCTCATATGAACTCAAAGGCATCCGACAGATTTTGAGATTTATGAGCAAAGTTTCACTCTGATACGTTTGACTAGAAAAACTATAAGTATCTCCTAAGCCAAATATAACTATATACTAAATTTCCATTACCTGTAAGGGATTTAGTTTATTACTTTTAAATATTATTTTGATACCACTGTCTTTGTGCAAAGCAACAGAATATAGGTAATTATATATTTATTTTTTTTAGGAAATGTAGAGTGCTAAGTTTTATGAGCATCGTTAAAAATGAACCTGAATTTCCAGAGGTTTGTAATTGACAGCTGATGAATCTTACTAAAATTGCAATATGTTAAACACTAGTGAGTCTACAAAGGATAGAATTCATCCCTGCAGGGATCTCTGGTAGCTAATAGGACAATAAATTTGGTAGAAGCTTTTTTATGGTTTGAATATTTCTAAAATGTAAGAGCAGCCAATCTGCATGAGGCCAGAGTTTATTCTCCAGTGGTGTTCTCTCTCCTATCATGGTGAAAAACAAATAATTAGAGAAGCTGGTAGGAACTGAGTGATCATGTAATGATGCTTCCATGTTAAATTTTAGTTCAGGAACTTTGAACTAGAGATAGTTTCACTTGCTCACATGTGTGTGGTCTCCCTTCTTCTAGTACTGTCTTAGAGAACTGAGTGTGTTCTAGCTGAGTCTGCACTAACACGTCCAGATCTTTAGCATTCTTCACGTCTTGATGGCAGGAGTAGGACAGCTTA
>VWZD01001049.1:2079-12421 GCA_013396695.1 Sakesphorus luctuosus | reverse complement strand
TCTGTGGGGTTTTGGTTTTTTTCCCTCTCTCTTTTTTTTTTTTTTTTTTTGATTCTCAAGTGCCTAGTCAAGGCTATTGCATTAGCTTTCTCTGCAGAAGCATTAAAACACTAAAACAGTCTGTCATCTCTCTGCTGTCCATAGAAATTACAGGAATTTAGTCTATTTGACACTTTGGCACCCCTACCAAATGTCCTTGAAATTAGGAAATTGCTTAAAACATTGGGAGGGAAGTGAGAAGACAGATAGCCCAGTGGGCAGAATGCGCCTACATGATGTGTGAGCTGACAGCACTCTTTCAGAGAGGAAATGATGGATGTGGTTCTATTATCCTCCCGGATCTAATTTCATAAAACAGATTCCTCCCATGAGTAAGATGCTTTAGTTAGTCAGGGTGGGGAGTAGCTGCAGCTTGCTTGTCTTAGAGCTTGTTATCTTCTCTTCCAATCCTGGTGAGAAAGGACTGAAATAACGTAGCCTAACATTGTATCTTCTATGCAGTGTTCATCAAGCCAGATAAGGATATGGTGGGAGGAACAAGACCTAAATAGTGATCCCACAGAGGTTCTTCATTTGGCCTAACTACTTCTCCCATAGAAATTATTTCCTTCTGGACAAATGTTGCAAAAAAGTTCTGGTTGAAACTTCCTCTAGGACTGAAAACTGAGTTGAGAATCCATTTAAAATAGTATGCCTCTGCAGACTTGCGGGGTTTTTTCCCCAAATAAAAAAGCTGGTTTATTCTGAATTCTCCTAAAACTTGTAATGGATGTTCTGACAGCTTTCTGTATTTAATGAACATTCTCATCCACGGGTACGTGTGAGGATCAGTTGTTATTGTGATCATCATCACTCTGTGGCCATACTGCCATTCACATTGTTGTATCATCTGATGCAAAATAATAAATACACTTTAAAGTGTGATTCCTGTTAAACAGGAATGAGTTATTCTATTTGTCCAGCTTCTGGTTGATAGCCATGGGCAATGAAGAGCCTTTGATTCCTGTATGAGTGTTTTGTAGAAAACAATGGAAATAGTCGGAATAAGCTCCAAATATGATAATTTTCCCTTGCCTACTCAGGTTGGCTTAATACAAAGCTGACCCCTCTGTGAAGCATAACTTATTTTCAGTTGTTTTGATTTACTGTACTTCATATGTTGCTTGAGCAATCAGAGCTCTCTTCAGCTTCCAACTTTTCTTTAAAGTGCATTTGGTATTTGTTATGTTTCAGCAACTTAGAGGACTTGAATTGTCCAAAATCCAAGGATTTACTCTCCATTCTTCTTCGCTTCCTGCCCCACTCCCATTTTTTATAGCAAGACCAACTCCCTGAGGTCATACTCAGCTGATAGAAAGTGCAAAATGGCCATTCTTTCTTAATTTTGTGCATTATCCCCTTCATTCAATGCACTTACCTCCAAACCTAGTATTACTAAAATTAGTAGGGAGCAGTGAAATAAATGGTTACTGCTTTTCACAAATCTCCCTGTTGCCTTTCTTGCTTAATAGAGTAAGCATTCACAATTCCAACTCTTTTTGATAGGTTGCCACAATGAGCTGTTGAATGAAAGATTAGCAAAGGAAGGCTAAGAAGCAGCCATTCTTCTGGTAAAATAAGCAAATAAGCTTAAGTAATTAAATGGCACGGTTACCTCATGGAGAACAGAGATCACCCTCTGGATCTCTGCTGGATCTCCTTGTTGAGTGGAGTGACCTAGAAGCTGGTTGTGCCCTAACGTTGTCAGGTGTTTTCATGTTTGCTGTTCACAAGCTAGACTCATTTGGGACTGCTCATTTGCTGCAGGCCTAATCTTCCAGTACCTCACCTTTCCTGATTTCCCAGGTCCTTTCAACAACTAGTACATCTTCAACACCCTGCCATCCTGGTGGTTTATCTTTTCTGTTCTATGAGCAGTGAAGAAATCATGTAATACTTGGTCCATCAGCATAGCCTGATAATGTTTATCAATCAATAAAACTGGGTAGACTTGTATTTATGGTAGTCATGTGCTTCTCTCTTGCAGAGTACAGGCCTTCTAGGCAGAAGGTTAACTGTTTGTAGACAAGATGAAATGCCATTTTCTTTCAGGTTAGTGTGCCAGGGTGACACCTTGTCTTGGGTTGAGCGGGCAAAATGCCAACTGTGTGAGACAGAGTGAAAAGGGAAGAAGGGAGAGAAGGAAAAACTTTCAAACTAGGTTTATGCTGAAACTAACTACATGTATTTATACAGAAAAGAGAAAATTGAAAGAAAACTACAATATAACACACACTTACACAAGTTATATATAACTTCCCACTCCCCAGTAAGCACAAATTTTACCATTTTAACTACAAATTATTTTAAAGAAGTTAATTTTCTAGAGACAGAATTAAGCAAAGAGAAAAACTAAGAACAAACATTTTACTTCCCTAAGATAACACGATGGTGAGCCGGTGCTGTGGGCTTGGGCCTCTCCATCCCTCTTGGGACGTCAGTGTGTCTTGCTGAGATGACAGCTGTGAAGCAACTGCCCAAGCCCCTCCCACACACTGGATTTTACTTCTTTTGAGATGATGTAGTATGGTATGGAATACAATATTATTGGCTAAAAGAAGTCAGCTGTTAGCTAGCCCAGCCCAGCTCAAGTCAGCTGACAATTCTAGGCCTAATCTGAACTTTAAAGCCTAAGTTGAGGCCCACCTGGCTAAACCCATAACACAACTGCCCCAGAACACAGACCTCTGTGCTCTTCCTGAGAGCTTTGCAGGTGGTACAGGAAGATTAAGCTAGCATAAAGCCTCAGTGCAGCTGGGCAAGATACACCATCCATAGTGATTCCCTTTGTCAAGGGAATTAATTAAAGTTATTTTTAAAAGCTTTGGTACAGTTCACAAACTGAAATTTTATCTGTGATTATGGAATCTTTTATGTGTCATCAAATAAACTGTCCTTTGTTTCTCTTAAGTGCGCTAACATATGTCAAAGTTTACATAATTCTAAGTAAGTAAGAGCTGGAGCTAACTGTATGAAAAGGTTGCCCAGAGAAGTTGTGGATGCCTTGTCCCTGGAAGTATTGGATGGGGCCTCGAGTAACCTGGTCTAGTGGAAGGTGTCCCTGCCCATGACAGGAGTGTTGGAACAGGGTGATCTTAAAAGTTCCTTCCATCTCAAACCATTCTATGGTTCTGTAACAGGAAAACCTGCAGAAGGTAAAATTCTTTGATTAAATGTTTCAGACAAGATTTAGGTTGTCATTCTGTGATTCATTTTACTGCTAGGAATAAATCCACATAGATGCTCTACTCATCTGCTCTACAAAAGGATAGAAGCAAAAGTTCTATTAGGTACTGAATGCTTGATGTTACATGAATTTCACTTAGAATCCATTACAATCAAGACAGACAAGGGCTGGTAGTACTAGGAAGTCTCTAAAGGACTGACTACTTGTGCGGAATCAGGAGCATTTATACTACATGTTTAGAGAAGTCTGATGTATCCATTCAGCCCAGAAAGGATAGATTAACTTTCTTAATCTGGAATTGAAATGTTATTTATATAATTTGAAAACAACTTCATGGTTTTGTATTATTTGACTAAAACAAGTAGTGTGCAGCCAATTTTTTTTTCTGTTTCTTTCTGTTTAATATTGATAATTTTTTTTTCATTTAATACAGAAATTTTATGCTTCATAGTATTCATACAAGTGCAGATTAACAGGGAAAAGACACCATGAGATATGTGTGGTTCTGTAAAGGCTAATCTTGAACACAGTTATTAACTGTAGGTTTCTAGTTACCAGATCAGCTATCAGCTGTGTGCCATCATGCCTAATGATTCTTTATTTCTGTTTACTATTGTAAGAACAAGAATTGTATGCTAATTACAGCATGATATGAGAGTTGTCTGTTTATTACTGACTGAATTTTCCATTACAATTGAAATCTCTGTTCTGACAACTCCATATTTTCCTTGCAGAGCTGAAACTGAAAGATGCATGATCCAGGACAGCATCTTAACAGAATCTGTTGGGAAAACAGAGAGCAAATTTGGGGATTAGGCTCTAAACCCAAGATAAAGTACTGAAAATGCCTTCCTTTGTAGAAGTCATCTCTCTTTCCATTTTCAGTATGCATATTTTAAATTAGGAGTATGGAGATGAACTTCTAAGAAAACTTGGGTTAAAGATACAGTCAGAATGCAGTATTAGCCCTCCAGTCTTTCCTGATCCATCTGTGACTGACAGGTGACTTCTGTGCCAGCTGAGTGTTTTAAGTGTTTCCGATCTGATGGCAGATGGTGCAATCTATGAAGGCTGCTTGGGTCTTGAACAAAGCTACCATTATTAATTGTGTGAATGTGAAAGCTCTTTTGCAGAACAATGTTTCTTCAGTAATAGAAATATGGTGCCTGTACTCTATTGAAATATCTGCCATATTTAGCTCTGTAAAAAGAGGGATATCTATTTTAACCAGCTCTCTTAATTTCATGGCTGCACTTGCCCACATAGGATTGTTTCCTGTGTTCTTGTCAAGCCTGGGAAGTAGTGGAACTGATCCTTTGCCTGCCTTCGATGCCTGAGACATTCTGTTGCTTCAGCTGTGTGGGCTGCTCATCTTTTGCTCTGCTGTAGCCGCACGAGGGCAGAGATATCGAAAGCTGTGCATCATCACAGTGCACTTCCCGCTGTGAAAATATTGCTGGTGTGAGTATCTCAGTTCAAGTCTGTTGGAGATCCTGCAGCATGAAGTTAGATGAAGTACAGAGGTGCATGCTCGTGGTGTAAAAGTAATTCAATTTGTCTTTAATTGCTACCTGTACCTGTGTTAAGCAACCATGGTAATTATATTAGTATAAAATGTAATTACTTTTTTGTTGTATGTTATTTTCTACTTATATGTTTCAAGACAAGCATATTTGCTTTACAGTAAGGCAGGGAAATCAACTCAAGGTTTCTTAGGTAGGTTTTTCATGCACAACAGCTTTACAGGGTGTTAGGTTGTTGTCCTGAAGCAACAGATCTGTTGCTGCCTTGCTTCCTGTCCACATGAAAAGGAGGGGCAGAAATGCAAAGAAGTCTTGTCCCACTGTATTAATACGAAGTTATTAGCTGTAAGCATCCTTGGAACAATCAAAGCTTTATGACCTCAGCGCTGCCTGTTTAACAATGGGCAGAACATAGACTGAAAAGATTTTTGACTGTCCTATGAAGACAACACTTGAGCAAGGGAGAATTTATTAGCTATAAGTGTCTCCAGAAAAATCAAGGTCTTATGAACCTAACACTACCTATCTAACTGTGGACAGCACACAGGCTGGAAGAATTTTCGACCTCTGCTATGAGACTACACTTAATAGCCAGGGAGAACTTTCTCTGTTAAGATATTAGCTATAAGTGTCCCAGAACATCAAAGTCTTACGAACCAAACATGGCCTGCCAACAGTGGGCAGCACACAGGCTGGAAGGGTCTTTGACACTCTTCTGTGAGGACCACACAATAGCAAGAAAGGAACTTTCTCTGCAGCAGCTCCTTAAATAACTTCTATTAATACGAGCATGTGACAGTTATTGTGGGTTTTGCATTGCCAGGGATAATGTTTAGCTGCAGGATTGCATTTAATTGATGACCAAAAACCCCCCAAAGAAACTAGCACAAAACACATTCTACAGAGACAAACACAACCAGACTTAAGTTTCAATACAGCAGTGTACCCCCCATGACAGACTTAACTAACAGAAAACTACTAACCGGAAACACAACCACCTAAAACACAAATCTAGAACGCCCCTCAGTAACAAAGAGCAACAAAATGACCTGCACATCACCTTCTCTGTAACACAAAGCAAAAGGAAAGAATAGAGCTGTTTCCCATGAACACACATGCTAAAAAAGGGAACTACACACCTTAAAGGGACACACCAATCAATATAAAGTAGCAAAACACAGTCAGTAAATATGATGCCTTTAGAGTAAAGATACATCCCAGTGAAATTAGCATCAAAGTAGCTGTGGGGTAAAAGTGAAAGCATATTATAAGAATATAAAGTATAAGATAGAGTGTATAAAGTAATAAGTGTTGTAAGACAGTAAAGTATAAGATACAAAATATAAAGCATAGAGAGGACATGGTTTCTCACCTGTGCATTGTCTGAAGAGGTGGGAGGAGACAGGGCAGCTGTTTTCACCTACCTCCACAGAGACGATGGCATTCCTCCCCAGTTTTTGCTCAGGCCCAATTGCTTTTATATCTTTTTTTTTTCTCTTAGATGTTTTGAGTGGCTGTAGTCAATAATTGGTTTTGAGGTGATAGACTGCATAGGCTTGAACGGCTCTCTGTATTCCTAGAAGATGTCGCAAAGGAGGGCCATGTCATCTTTATAACACTCCATCCTTTGTTAATCTTGTCAGTCTGGCTTTAGCACTTTTGGAAAGGCCCTGGGATGTCTTTGTCCTCTGACAATGGTTCTGGGAGCATCCCTCCAGGGGGCTGAGGTGTTTCCCTCAAGTTTACTAGAGCTATCACCCCACACTTCCCTTCTGGCTTGTTTTCTATTCGCACTTTTGCATTTTCAACTTCATTGGCAAGGGGGAAGCATTCTCCCAACAGTTCATTATATAGTTTATTGTTTCTCCTTGGTAAAGCACTGAATAAATAATAACCACTGATTGGTAAGCAGTCAGTTAGGATGCTGATTAATATTTGAGAGAGAAAACTAGCTCCTAAAAGGAAAAAGCTTTCAAAATCGTAAGATGGCATTACAGACAACTATTTATGGTTTGATTATTGTATGTTGAATTTAGAATTTTCATCTCATCTGTAGCTCTGGATTCTGTTCTGAGTTTTCTATTAACTGTGTGTGTGCTTGAACAGGTCACTTACTTGTTTTCAACCTTCATTAAGCTATATATGAAAATTTACAGTATTACCCAGGGTCATTAAACAATCTAATTCCTACCATGGAATGTTTTGCAATAGGAAGTGGTTGAATCTAAAACTTAACAAGATTTTAAAAGGAGTGGGATTATTGTATGGGCATCAGAAGCACCTAGGGAAGAAATAGTTACTGACAAAATTTCCTTCTATTTGTTTTATGGTTTAAGCCCATCTCTGGCTGTAGGGAATTGCAAGGTTTATACATGGACAAACAGCAACCCTACAGCTTCATGACAGAGAATGTTTCTTGAAGCATTTGTTGTTTGTCACTACATTATCATATTATTACATTGATTTATAATCAAACACCTTGTGATTGATGTGTCTGAAACTTGAACTGAAACAAGCAATCCTGACATAAGAAAGACAGTGCTAACATAAAAAATAATGAACTATACAGCTAAATGATTCATGTATTGTGTTGGTATTCAGTAAACAAAAAGAGGTGAGTTATGATTTTCCTCTTTTGCTCTTTGATCAATGCTGCTTTTCAGTGTGCCATAGTAACTGTATTCATTCAATGGCCCTTTGCTATTGTAAATCACACTGGTTTTGCACTGCACTGAATAACATATGCAAATGCTTTTATTTTTCCTTGTAGATCTTGTAATTTAGTGCATTAGAAATCTTACTACTTTTTTTGTTTTTTGAAACTTTCAGCACATGTAAGATGGGCAATAATGGTGGTGGAGCTGTTTGTTTTTTTCTGGAATGACAAGGAGGGTTATTCATGTGTCAACAGTGTATTTTCTCAATATAGGAAGGGCATCAAACTATGGGAGTGTGTTCAGAGCAGGGAGACCAAGATGGTGAAAGATCTCAAGGGCAAGACTTAGAAGGAACAGCCGAGATCACTGGGTTAGTTCACCTTGGAAAGAGAAGTCTGAGGGTGATCCCATTGCAGTCTACAGCTTTCTCAGAGGAGGCAGTGTCTGGGGAGGTGCTCCTCTTCCCTCTCTGGTGACCAGTGACAGGGCATGAGGAAAGGGAATGAAACTGCATCGGGGAAAGTTCAGAGGATATGTTAGGGAAAGGTTTCTCACTGAGATAGTGGTCAGTCATTGAAACAGGCTCCCCAGGGAAGTGGTCACAGCACCAAGCCTGGCAGAATTCAAGGAGCATCAGGATGATACTCTTAGTCGTGTGGTTTAGTTGTGGGCAGTTGAACTTGAAGATCCTTATGGGTCCCTTCCCAGTTGAGATATTCTATAAATCTGTGTGTTCTTTATGCACAGTCCATACTAGAATGTTTCTCCATTTCTGCATTTTAGGTGCCTTATCAGGAGCCAGAGAAAGCTGGGAGTATGATTCAGGAGCAAGAGACCTTCAGAGTCCAAACCTCCATAGTAATTTTACACTACAAAAAATGTTGGAGTGTGGTGGAAACAATGTGACTCAACAGGCTGCTCTGCAAAGACTTCTAGCTCGGGCCTCAAATTTTAGCAGCTCTGTTGGAGGAAGCTACTTGGAACTTGCCAACAATGTAAGTGCATGTTGTCCTCTGCTTTTAAGTTTTGTAGAATTTTTCTCCCTTTCTGAAGAAGCATATTAATTCCAGCCTTACAGCCTTTAAGCCCTTGTGGAAGCAGGACTGCACTATTGTTGCCTTTTCTTTACCAGAAAACCAATGTGATTTTAGCACTTAGTAGGTGTATAACATCTCCAAATCTTGTATAACTGAGTTACACCAAAAAAGGCAGGAATCTGTGAGTGGCCAAATCAAAGTCCTTATTTTATACAATTTAACAGGAGAAGTTTGTGTCTAAAAACTTCCCAGGAATTAAAGTATAGTATCATATTGCTCATAAGTGTTCTGCAACAAAATTCACCCCATATTATTTCATTACTGCCCACTGAATGGTTTGGTAAGTGTTTTAAACCTCTGGTGTGTTAGCACTGTGCTTTTTTATTTCTACAGGCAAGTGCTATCCTCCATTTTAAAAACTCATGTAACTCTTTGAGCTGGTTCTGATTGAGGTAAAATTAATTCTCTTCCTGGTGGCTAATATGGGGCTATGTTTTGGACGACAGTGTTGAAGGAGTAAGACATTATTTTTTGCTTCCCCATCAGTATATTGGTATCAAATTTGTGTTTTAATTTTAACCCAGGCTTCTTTTAAAAGACCACCCATTTTGTATCATGTTTCTAATTTATGTTGCATGAGAGTTTAAGTGGACAAGTAAAAGATGGTAAAATGAAACATTTCTAATTTTAAAAATTACTCTTCATTGGCATGCTTCACTTTGATGAAATAGACTCTTAGTTCATGGTATCATAGGATAATTAAAGTGGTAAGAAAACCTCTGGAGGTCATCTAGTCTCTGATTGCTGACAAAAGGGGAAAATCAGTGTCTTTAAGCCACATTATTTTTAAAAAAATGGTAAAAAATATCCTGAAAATGTTTCAAAAAGCATTCTTAGTTTTATCTAACTTGCTGAACATGAACTTATATAGAACATAAAGTTTTCATATGCAGAGTAAAATTACATAGTCATTAAAACTTAACCAAGGGAGAAAAGAGCTTATGAAAGTTTGCAGTTTCTTAAACATTCTAATCATCAAGGCAAGAAACATCATCTAAGTCTAACTACTAATGGGTGGACGATGGTGGTTCAGAAATGATGTGTTGTTATGTATTCACAAAGATATGACACCAAGACACAGGTGTGCAGTGTTCCTCAAGAATGCACAGTGTGATGGCTAATGCATTGCTATGACATTCAGAAATCTTAAAAATAAAAATGCTGAAGGCTCATAAGAATTAAAGATTCCCAGGTTTAGTGGCTTTCCTTTGGTTCCTATGTCTAAATTCCTTCTATGCTTACTACCATGAAAGATGCCCAATATTTGTTTTAACTGGCATCTGTTACACTTCTGCTTTTAAGTATTCCTTCTATGCCCTTTGAAACCATAGTAGAATCAGCAGTCTCTCATTTATATGTAAATGAATACAATAACATCTTCATTTGACTCCTGCTGAGCACTGGTGTCATGGGTGATATGTAAATTTTTGTTTTGGCTTTATTAAAATGGAGAGAGAAAGGAATGAGAGAAAATGAAGAGAATTATTTACTTTGGGTTTCAGTATTTACATTTATTCATCCTTCCACAATTTGTAATACTATGGAGCATGCTTACTGTGGACTCTTAGACTCTCTAAAGAGGTAAACATAGCCTTCATGGAGCTGTGATTTAATATTCCTTCTCTGTCTCTTTCTCAGATTGTTTTACCAACCTGCATTTGCCACAATGACAAGCAAAGGAAATTCCTGGCATTCATTCTCAGAAATGACAGTTCTCAGCTTTCTCATTTTTAAAAGCTGAACTCAGTTAAATAATCAAGTGTCAGTTCTTGTTGCTTAATGTCTTGCTTTTCTTTCTGGTGCCTTCTTTTAGCCTGCTTTTGATTTTAAACTCTGCAG
>VWZD01001048.1:42741-108362 GCA_013396695.1 Sakesphorus luctuosus | reverse complement strand
TATTATATATTATATATTACAATTACATATATTGTATGTTTTATATATGAGGATAACAGTGTGACCAGCAGGGCAAGGGAGGTGATTCTGCCCTTCTGCTCTGCTCTGGTGAGACCCCACCTGCAGTGCTGTGTCCAGTTCTGGGACCCCCAACAGCAGAAGGCCATGGAGCTGCTGGAGCAAATCCAGGGGAGGCCAATGGAGATGCTCCAGGGCTGGAGCCCCTCTATTCTGGAGCCAGGCTGGGAGAGCTGTGGAGGTTCACCTGGGGAAGAGAAGGTTCCAGGGAGACCCCAGAGCCCCTGCCAGTGCCTGAAGGGGCTCCAGGAGAGCTGGATGGGGACTTGGGACAAGGCATGGAGGGACAGAACAAAAGGAATGGCTTCCCACTGCCAGAGGGAAGGGATAGATGGGATATTAGGAAGGAATTCTTCCCTGTGAGGGTGGGCAGGCCCTGGCACAGGGTGCCCAGAGAAGCTGTGGCTGCTACATCCCTGGAAGTGTCCAAGGCCAGGTTGGATGGGGCTTTGAGCCATATTCCATCTCCTCCATCTCATCCTTTCAGTTCTGTCCTGCTGCTAAACCATCTCTCTCTCTGCCTCCTTCTCATTCCTTCATTGCTTTTCTCCTTTGGTCAGAGCCCAAGTTCTGAGATTTCAGCTTCCAGTCACGAACAAATAGCTGCAGGGATGGTGTAAATTGGCTTTTTCAGGAGCTGTTGGCTTGGACTAAGTCTGGATGTATCTCCAAGAGGCCACCACTGACCTCAGCTGCTCTGCCTGGGAGCACAGAAACCCCTCATGGTTGTAAAACTATTTAAATGTGAGAGGGAAAAAAAGAAGAGTTTGCTTACTTCACTCTTCAGGGAAAGCTGAACCCTGTTAGGCACCCAGACAAGGAAGTTTCAACCCAAAGAATTAAAAACTATCCAAATTATAAGCAGAATTTTGTTGGGTTTCATTTTAAGGAATTGCTGTCAGGAAAACTGTCGATAGAAGCCGATTCTTGCCCTGTGTAATGGCAAACAGTAATAATTGTGTGCCATGTATGTGCTCTCATCTGCTTCTTCTCTCTCAGAAAAAGCATTTAAAATAATTTATTGTGAAGAAACATTCAGAAATGAAGAATTCTGAATTTATTATTATTATATATTATTCATACAGTGACAACACCCAAACTTTTCTCAGCTCAGAGAGGGAGATAAAGCCTCTGGCCCAAAGAGACTTCTGAACGCATGGAAATAAGGTTTGGATCTGTCTCTGTGTGTGTGTGTGTGTGTATAATTTTTAAGTATTACTGAAGAAACTGTGGGGGGAAAATTGAATTATACATCAGCTTAGTCACCAACAGGAAAAAAAAACCAACAGGGCTAGTCTGCATGCTCTTGATAACATTTTAATAATTTACAACCTCAAATTTCACCCTGGGAGTGACTTTCATGAGAAGTAAGAAATCCTGGGACTGTAAACACAGCTAGAAGGGAGTGGAAAACCATGATGGGTCTTCTGCAGGAGGAGAGGAGGTGGCAGGAGGAGAGGGGGGACCTGTGGGCTCTGGGAGTGGAGATCCCCTTTGGAGAGGACAGTAGGGATGGGCCAGAGCACTTCCAGCCCTGGCCACTGGATCTCTTAGCAGTGCTCAGGGTGAATCCTCATTGGAATCCTCATGTTCTCAAAATCAGTGGGACTTTGAGTGACTTGGTTTAGTGGGAGGTGCCCCTGCCCATGGTGGTTGTGTTTAAATTCCCTTCCAACCCAAACTATCCCATCCAAACTATCCTTCCAACCCTGGAACTCCCTGAAGGGAAGTTGTGGCCAGGTGGGGGTTGGTCTCTTCTCCCAGGCACTCAGCAATAGGACAAGGGGGCACGGGGGGCTCAAGCTCTGCCAGGGGAAATTGAAGTTGGAGAGCAGAAAAAACTTCTTTGCAGAGAGAGTGCTGAGGGATTGGAATGGGCTGCCCAGAGAGGAGGTGGATTCCCCATCCCTGGAGGTTTTTCAGCTGAGCTTGGCCGTGGCACTGAGTGCCATGATGTGGTAAAGGGAGTGGAGTTGGCCCAAGGGTTGGACTTGATGATCTCGGAGGTCTTTTCCAACCCAATCCATTCTGTGATCCTGTAACTGATTCTATGAAAACAGGCAAATTCCTCCCTACTTTCCCCTGAATACCCAGGATTTCCCTGTGGTACAGCACCAGAATTTCATGTTCTGTGGTGAATTCCACTGCCCTCAGCACAGCTGGAACAGCCAGTGCCAAGGAAATGCTGCCATGGGTGTCTGTGCAAGCAGGATTTGCTGCACCCACAAGGTTTGGACGTGCCAAAAGTGCCACATCTGGAGGGGGCTGAGTAGCAGGAGTTTGTCTGTCCATGCCATGGCTCCCAGTGGCTGCAGCAGGGAGAAGGAGGCAGCAATCCAGAGTCCCTGGGGTGCCCACAGGGGCTGCTGATGGTGCCCGTGAGAGTAACAGGGTGTTACAGTGCACTTGGAGGGTTGTGCTCCACTCACCCCACCCTAGACCTGCTCCCTGTGGGCACACGTGGGCACAGAGCCCGACTTTTGGGAACACAACACCAGCCCTGCCCAGCTAATGGGACAGTGTCCTAGTTCAGCAGGTGGGACCAGTTTATCCCTGGGTGGGTGTGACCAAAGCTGGGCATTCTAAACCCTCTGGGCCATTGCCCAGCAACTGTTCCCAATGGCCCATTGGCAGCAGCTGCCCAGGGCACAGCTGAGCCCTCAGCCTGGCAGCTGGCTGGGAAAGAGGCCTGGCAGAGGAGCTGGGAGAACTCCCCTGCAGGGACTCCTTGGCACCTCCACACCCACCTGAGGGCTCAGCTCTGCTCAGGGGCCAGCAACCATTCCAAAATCCCCCCTGACTCCCAGAGTCACATCTCCCAGTCTGGAACTCCCTGCCCTGGGGGACCCACTGGGGGCTCCCACCTGCACCTGGGGGTGCATATCTTGGGGTAAGAAAACCTCAGGGGTCACTCGTTGGATCAAGAGGAGGACCAAAAACCTCGACAGGAGGAGATCACCACTCTCAACCAGCCTGTGACCACCACTCTCCACCAAACTGCAATGTCAGCTGCACCAATGGGTTTTCCACTTTGGACTTTTCCTTTGCACTCAGGGGAACCACGTGGGGCTCAGCACAGAGGCCAACAAACCCCACTGTGTTTGTGCCCCAGGGGGCTGGGTTACACTGCTGGGTTTGTGGGTTAAACCAAATTTTTCTCTTTGTGCCATTGCATTTATTGTAATATTGTTATTTAATTGTAACTCTGACTTATAATCTCTTTTATGTTGTGTTCATTTCTCCTTCTGGTTTACCTTTAAACCTGCACAGACAGTCAGTGCCAGGCTTCCAGGGTGGGCAGTGCTGTGGGACAAACTGAGGTACCAACAGCTGGAAGGGTCTTGGCGTGGGAGGTGTCGTGGCATTCCCACATTGCTGAGAAATCTGGTCCCAGCAGAGAAAAACGATGCCCAAAGCGTGAGTGCCCTCCTTCAGCTCCCCCAGCCCCTGCCCGCAGCGCTGCAGGGCGGCCACAGGAGCAGCAGCCCTCGGGCATCAATCTGCGATGATTTCACTGCTTTTTTCCTGCTTCTCGAGCTGCTTTTTGTACGAATTCCTTCACCCAGTGGCCGCTGGGGGACCTGCAGTTCTGTTGCTGCATTCCCTGGGGGTGATGCGAATAAAACCTCTCCCTGTTGCCCATCGCCCCCACGGCCTCTGGGTCTGGGTGGTTCCCACCCGTGGGGTGATTTTGGTGCCCAGCAGGGCTTGAGGAGGGTTTCCAGCTCTGTCTGGGACGGATGTGCTGGCAGGTGGATCCTCGGGCAGGCCCTGGGGGATGTGGCAGCAGGGTTTGAAACCCAGCTGGTGGCACAGCCAGGGAATGGGGGGACCTAAAGCTGAGTGAGCAGAGACCTCTGATCACCCACAAGAGAGCAGCCAGATCACCCACATCTCCCAAAATCTCCAGCACTGCCTCCCAAGCAGGCAGTGGGCGTTTCTGTTCAAAAAGGCTTTGTCCTGTAATCCCTCCTACAAAAGCCACCTTGGCAGCAGGAGTGGGAAGCTGGGCCCTCCCTTCAGGTTTCAAGAGCTTCTTTCTCCTTCCCAGTAAAATGGAAAGAGGTCACACTGAAAACTGCCCATCCTTCCTGCTTGGCATCTCCTTCCATCTGCTCTTGGAGCGTCTCTGGGGTGTTTCCAGGCACCCAAGGAGCTGGGCAGGTCTTTGTCTAGTGAAACCTGTTCTTCCACACTTTATCTGTCCAAGAAGGCCATGGAAAAGCAACCCTTGGGCAAGATTCCCAAGGGACAGGAGTGATCTGAGCTGGAGCACCAAAACCCCAACAGTCAGAGGAAAAAACAACAGGCTCCAACTAGTGATTAGTGATGATGTTATTAATAATATCTCCTGCAGTGGTGATGGTTGTGGGCTCCTTGTTTGGCCCTGTGGAAAGGCTGTTGGCTGCATCCATGGAAAGTGGCCTTTGGAGACAGCCCGTGGTGCCTCCAGCTTTTCCCTGCTCTGCTCAGCTCAGGGATGTCCAGGATTGAGGCTCTGGAAGCCACTAGATGTCAGGGTTACTCCACTGCAGCTGTGACACCACCAGATGTGGCACCGCTGGTGTGACCTGGAGGTTCCCTGTGTGTCCAGAGCCAAGTGAGGCACTGGAGCTGTAAGTCATACCAGGGAAAACCCAGCAGAAAGTGGGATGAAGGCCTTTGCTTGCAGACTGTTCCCTCTCAGCCTCTCAAATGACAGCCACGGTTTGGTTTGTCCAGTGAACTTCTGGTAAATGGCAGGAAAAAACCGTCCCCAGTGTCACAGGTCTCTTGGAAATTGGTTGCTGGTGGTCATCCAGCCAGGAATGAAACTGGACAGCCAAGGTGGGTTTGGATTAGCTGCTGGAATGCTGACAAGCCATCACCTGAATCCCCTACCCTTGTGTTGCCCATGACTGTGGCCAACAGTGATCCTTCATCCCCCTGTCCCACTGCTCAGCTGCAAACACCTTCAGATCCAGCATCATTTAGCTCCCCAAACCATCCTCTTCTTTGCTTAAAACCCTCAGCACCGAAACCTGCTGATTTGGGAGGGACAAAAAGTGAGAAAGAGTTCTGATTTTCCCCCAAAGTCTGAAAATTTTGGATTTTACAAAGAACACAATGTTTTCTTAAGATTAAAAGTATTTAGGTAAAGCTGCCCAATTTTCTGAAGTACAGCAGATGTTTTATTACATTTATTCTAATACAGCACCCTGAATTCATCTCATAAATAAGGATTATTAACAGCTGATTTTAATGTATTAGGACTAAATGAAGTTGTTTCATTATAAAGAAAAGAGGAGCATGCAGAAGCAGCAGCTTAAATGATTAAGGATTTTTTTCCCCCTGTGGAAACATGTTCACTGGATTGGAATTACTGCACCCAGCCCTGGGGCCAGCACAGGAAGGACATGGAGCTGCTGGAGAGTCCAGAGGGGGCACCAGGATGGGCAGAGGCTGGAGCAGCTCTGCTGGGAGGAAAGGCTGGGAGAGCTGGGATTGTTCAGCCTGGAGAAGAGAAGCTTTGGGGGGACCTCATTGTGCCCTGCCAGTGCCTGAAGAACTTAAAAAAAAGATGGAGAGAGACTATTTCCAAGGGGCTGGAGTGCCAGCACAAGAGGGAATGGCTTCCCACTGCCAGAGGGCAGGGATAGATGGGATATTGGGAAGGAATTGTTGGCTGGGAGGGTGGGCAGGCCCTGGCACAGGTGCCCAGAGAAGCTGTGGCTGCCCCATCCCTGGGAGTGTCCAAGGCCAGGTTGGACAGGGCTTGGAGCAACCTGAGCTAGTGGAAGGTGTCCCTGCCCATGGCAGGGGGTGGAATGAGATGGTCTTTAATGTCCCTTCCAACCAAAACCATTGTGGGATCCTGTAAAAGAACAGGTATGTGCAAATCCAAGCTTTGGTAGCTCAGATGCTCAGCAAGTTGTTGCCTTTGCTTCTCCCCAGATACTCCAAAAGGTGGTCCCAGACTTTCAGTCTTTCCTGCTCCCCCTTCAGACTCCTCCTGATCTCTGGGAAAAATGTAGCAAACTTGAGATATTCAGCTCCACATCCCTTCCAAACCCTTCCCAGCCACACCTCTCATAACTCTGGGCTTTTGGTTACTTATTTAATGCCTGAGCTTTTCTCATCTTGGAATATTTTTGAGCTGAGCCACTTTCTGTGGTGAGAAGTCCCACGAACTAATTATGCCATCTATGAAAATTTATTTTCCTTTATCAATTTGAATTTTCTGCCTTTATGGGAAAGCGGGTTATTTATTAAAGAAAAGAAATAACTCCAGGGATTTTCATAGTTATGGCTTCTAAAATCACCTTCTCACTGAAGGAATCAACAATTAAAGCTGGCTCAGAGTTACATCACTACTAAGGCATGATAGATATGCAATTTCATAGTTTTCATTACAGAAAATAGGCAGCAAAGTACATCAATAAACTATATAATGTGAAGGGAGACTGATAAAAGCGTGCTATTAGATTCATTAGCGCTAATCAGGAGGGAAGCATCGATGGGGGCTCGTTGATAATCCTCAGTTAGAGAAGCTCTGTCTTGGGGTGAATCATTTCCAGTGGTGTGGGAGCACTGAAGAGACTGAAAGCAAATGTCAAACCTGCCTCATTCCTTGAGCACTGCCACTAAAGGAAGGGATAAAACCCTTAGATGAGATCATAGAATTAACATTTTTATTACTTATGAGGGTAAAGGAGAGCACGTACTGGCAGCAGATGAGGTGATGAAGGGACAGAGAGGAGTGAAGGTCTGGGGGAATATTTCTAGTGGGAATGTGATGGACAGTGCTCTGCAACTACAGCATTTCTCATGGGGGAGAAAATGGGGCTGTTGGGGAACAGCCAAAGGTGGGGGAAAGCCTGGGAGCTCCTGGCACACAGAGGAAAGAGGAGGGCAGGAAAACAACCCCTGTAGATGCAATGAAGTTTCTTTGGGTGGGCTCCAATCCCACAAATTCAGTGGCATCTTAGAAGCCCAGCCCTTGGTTAACTTGGTTACAGCTAAGGAATTGGTCATTGGTCACTGGAGAGACTAACCATGCCAAAGTGATTTGAAGTTGGAGGGGAAGGAAGTAGATGGAGATTTCTTCCAAATTCACAAGGGCAAAGTTGGGGAAATCCAGGAAATTTGTTAGAAACTTCCAGGAAAACATGGGGGTCTGAAAATTAAGGATGCAGCCTGGAAGGTGGCTGACAGGGCAAAGATGTTGCAAAAAAATCCAGCTGTGGCGGGGGACTAAATATGTCTTAGCAGGAAGGTGAGAACCTTCCAGAAAGGAGCAGAGAGGATGAAAAAAAGACTGATCATAAAAAAAAAATCTGTGACACAGAGGTTGGGAAACATGGAGAGAATGAAAATTGAGAAATTCAAACTTAAGTGGAACTCACAAAATATATTAAAACCTCTGAAAAAAGGCTGTCCCCAGAGCCTCATTTCTGCCCTGTTCTCTCTTTGATTAGCTAAAGATTGCAGCTAATCTTGGTAGGACCAAAGTGAAAATGAATGTGTTTCCAGGGATTATGCTGCAGGATGAAATGGAGGAGCTGCAGGAACAGAAAGGAGCTGGAAGCAGAAGGAAAACATCATCTGATGGGAGGAAGGTGGGAGATGGGAGTGAGACAGCAGGAAAGCCTCCATCCTGAGTCCTGAGATCCTTCAGGTGGTTTTACAGGTCTCCTGCCAAGGGGTAGACATTCAACTGGTGGGGACATCACCCAGTGGAAGAGCAAAGGCAGTGCTTGAGGGTATGGAAGGGAAAAGCAGTGAGTGCAGCAGGTGAGATGCTCTGAGCGCAGCTGTGCATGAAGCTGAAGAGCAGGTCTGGAAGGAAAGGCTGGAGAGGTTGAAGAAATGTGAAAAGTGGGGGAAAAAACAGACCATGTGTCTGCTCAAGCCAGGACACCTTCTAAGGAGATCAAAGCAAGGTGGGACTGGGAAAACTAGGTGGTGATTACTGATGGGGAAGGAGACTCCTATAGGGCTATGAGGAAAGGCTGGAAGAGCTGGGATTGTTCAGCCTGGAGGAGAGAAGCTTTGGGGTGACCTCATTGTGGCCTTCAGTGCCTGCAGGAGCTGCAAGAAAGATGGAGAGAGACTATTGACAAGGGCCTGGAGTGCCAGGACAAGAGGGAATGGCTTCCCTCTGGGAGAAGGCAGGGATATTGGAGAGAAATTCTTCCCTGTGAGGGTGGTCAGTCCCTGGCACAGGTTGCCCAGAGAAGCTGTGGCTGCCCCATCCCTGGGAGTGTCCAAGGCCAGGTCGAACAGGGCTTGGAGCAACCTGGGACAGTGGAAGGTGTCCCACGGCAGGGAGTGGAATGGGATGATCTTTAAGGACCCTTTCAACTCAAACTATTCTGTCATTCGATGAAGACCCATAAGCTCAGTGATCACCCACTGGGCATGATGACAATCCCTGGGCAGTGGTCACCCAACTCAAGGCACACTCCTGAGCTCTCTGTTTTTAGGGACAGCTGCTGGATCTGATAGAGCCACCACCAGCCTGGGACTTCCAGAAGACACAGGCCTTTGATATCTCTACATCATGCATGAAGGAATCTTACCTTCTTCTCTGGGGCACCACCTTTCCTGACAGCACAGGGCTGAAAATTAAAGCAAGACTTCATTTGTAGCATCTCAGAAAGACAGATGGAGACTCTTCTTTTGGCTTCCATGCTGCCATGGCCCCCAGCAGTGGTTCAGGGCTCTGGTCCAACCCTCATCCTTGCCATCTTTCTTGGCAAGTGGCATTGCAGCTCTGTTTTCCCACCCTGCAGCTCACGGGATGGCACTGCCTCGCTCCGTGTCATCTGGCACCGCGGTGGTTTGAACTCGGAGCCTGTAGGTCTGATCACAATGAGAAGGGCAGCTGTTGGCAGGGGCAAAGCAGCAGAACAGAGAGCACACAGCATTCAGGCAGCCTGCAGGATTCTCCCAGTGCTCTGGACAAATATTGACTGGGCCAGCTCCAACAGCCTCCTCTCCTAATAGATGCTCTAACACCGAACACGAGCGGTGACAAACTGGAGCAATTACTCACCATGTTACTAATCACACCATTTCCCTCCTCCCGTTATTGATTTAGGAAACATTGTCTGAAAAGAAAAAAAGGGGAAAAAACCCTCCCAAGCCTTCATTGCCTGTAATACCTAAATGGAAATTTAATCTCTCTTCCATCCACCATCCCCTCGCTGCATTTATTTTCGAGACACATTTGGATTGTTTTGTTTCCTGCTTACTGTGTTTATGATTATTTTAATAGCGAGTCTTGCATGATACATTTTGTATGAAGGTCACTGCTTAGATATTCTCCATAGCTGCTTGATTTGAGCAGCACTGATCCATAATGAAGTCACACCAGCCTCTTGCAGGGGGTTCTTTCCATTTCCAGATGGGGGTCCCATTGTAATCCCACAGTAGCAATGTCTGAATAAATACCATTATCTGCGGCGGAATTGAGCTGCAAACAGTGGAAAGGCCACTGTGAAGCTGTTGGGGCTGATCATTCCAGCCAGAGGTTAATGCTCTGCCGATAAACAGGGCCACCAGCAATGCTGGAGCAGTTGGCTCGCCAGAAGCCCGAGACGGGGTAAATGGGAGACGGCAGAAAGCCCTGTGTGTGCCCCAGGCGTTTCCTGAATGAGCTCTGAGACCCCAGACCTCACTAACAGAGAATTTGCCTTTCTTAAGTGGCCATTTTTCCCCAAATATCACTCTCAGCCTGCTGAACTCATAAATATTTGCTCCTCTGGTGTGCTGAGCCGTGAAGAACTCAGTGAATCCCTGATGCTGCCCACGTTCCCTTCCTCCCTGCTCCATATTCATGACATGAGGCTTCTTTTGTCTTCTTGGCCTGCTGGCACTGGGGCCCCTCCTGGCTCTGCCCTCCACCCCTGGCTCCTGGTGAGCGGTGCTGAGGTTCTGCTTGGCAGAAATGTTCCTTCCATGAGTTGGAAATTAGGGGCACATCCACTTGCAGTCACTGGATAGGGTGTGATAACCACTGGGGAGCAGGTCTTAGAATCATAGAATGGATTGGGTTGGAAAAGACCTCCGAGATCATCAAGTCCAACCCTTGGGCCAACTCCAGTCCCTTTACCACATCATGGCACTCAGTGCCACGGCCAAGCTCAGCTGAAAAACCTCCAGGGATGGGGAATCCACCCCCTCTCTGGGCAGCCCATTCCAATGCCTGAGCACTCTCTCTGCAAAGAAGTTTTTTCTGCTCTCCAACTTCAAGTTCCCCTGGCAGAGCTTGAGCCCGTGCCCCCTTGTCCTATTGCTGAGTGCCTGGGAGAAGAGACCAACCCCCACCTGGCCACAACTTCCCTTCAGGCACTTCCAGACAGTGCTGAGGTCACCTCTCAGCCTCCTCTTCTCCAGCACAAACACCCCCAGCTCCCTCAGCCTCTCCCCACAGCACTTGTGCTCCACTCCCTTCTCCAGCCTCGTTGCTCTTCTCTGGCCCCGCTCCAGCCCCTCAATCTCTTGCCTCAACTGAGGGGCCCACAACTCAACACAACACTCAAGGTGTGGCCTCCCCAAGGCAGAGTCCAGGGGAAGGCTCACTGCCCTGGGCCTGCTGGCCATGCTAGTTTGGATCCAGGCCAGGATGCCATTGGCCTTCTTGGCCACCTGGGCACACTCTTGGCTCCTGTTGAGCTTCCTGTCCCTCAGTCTCCCCAGGTCCCTTTCTGCCTGGCTGCTCTCCAGCCACTCTGTGCCCAGCCTGGAGCGCTGCAGGGCTTGGGGTGGCCAAAGGGCAGGACCTGCACTTGGCTTTGTTGAACTTCATCCCATTGCAACCAGCCACTGGGGTCTTCCCCAGCTGTGAAGATAACGGCTACCAAAGAAGGATCTAACCTGCCTCCATGGGTTAAATCTTTAATGGATTTCGTGAAGACCTGGACCGACCAGGGAGAAGGGGAAAGGCTGTACCAGCATAACCATCACTCTGGACCTTGGCACTTCACAGACTGAGTGAAGGATCCATTTGAATGTGAATTAAGTTCAGAGCCAGGTAACACTCCCCACAAACTTTCCCTCAGGCTCCAGCTCAGGGGTGATTCCATGAGACATCCCAGCAAAGCAGGACTCTGAGCCAAGTTAGTGTGGGATAAGATAGAAAGTGAAAGTCCATTAATATCAGGCCTAGTGCCCACAGGAATACATATTGATGCATGCCCCAAACACTGATTTATATGGTTTTATAATATTGTCTATCCAATCCCCAGTTTACACATCTCTCAGTCCAGCCCCGTCCCACCCCTGGTCACACCTCCTCAGGATTTGAGTCAGGGGTCAGTGGGACCCTGTCTTCATCATTTTTCTCTTCCTCATCACACGTAGGGCTTGGAGCCTTTCCAGTGTTCTTAGACCCAAGGTTGTTGGCTCATGTTTATGTCTCATGGTGCAGGCCTTCTGATATTCTTCAGCCATCTACCTTGAAGAGAAGTCTAAACAGCTAAAAGAATTTGAGCTATTGATATGTGGCTGAGTGTCCTAGTTCAGCAGGTGGGACCAGTTGTCACTGTGTGGGGGTGATCAAAGCTGTGTATTCTACCCCCTCTATTCATTCCCAAGGTCAATGGCCCATTTGCAGCAGCTTCCCAGGGAGTCGTTGGCACCTCCACTCCCAGCCTGAGGAGGCGTAGGTGTTAATGGGCCATCAACAGTTCAAAATAGCCCATGACTCACANAAGCAATTTCCCTTTGTGTCAGTGTATTTACTGTATTGTTATTATTAAATTGTAGCTCTGACTTATAATCTCTCTCGTGTTGAGTTCATTTCTCCTGCTGGTTTACCTCTAAACCAGCACACCGAGGTTGGTATGTATAAACATTGAACTTAAGCTGCTAGAAATATTAGCACATATCCAATAAAATATCTACATTTTACTACAGTTACAAGTACTTCTAAAATCTATAAAATCAGAAAAAAATCAAAAAATCAAACCCCCTTATGGCATCAGGGGTTTTGTTGTCTGTGTGTAGAATCGTGGAATGATTTAGGTTGGAAAAGCCCTCTAAGATCACCAAGTCCAACTATTCACCAGCACTTCCAAGGCCACTGCCAACCCGTGTCCCCAAGTGCCACATCTACACGTCTCTTAAATCCCTCCAGGGACGGTGAATTCACCACTGCCCTTGGTAGCTGTGCCAGGGCCTGGCCACCCTTTCCATGAAGAAATGTTTCCCAATATCCAACCTAAACCAGCCTTGGTGCCACAGGAGGCCGTTGGCTCTTGTCCTGTAGTTTCTCTCTATTCACTGAGTTTTCCTTCCTAATCTTGTTTGTTCTGCCCTTGAGTCCAGGTGGCCTCTCAGCAGTCACCATATCCTTTGGCACAGGCAGCATCCAAGGAGTGGGTGAACCCCATCCAGGGAAACCCAGCTCCTTCTGTTTGTCTGAACCACCTTCTGCTCCCATCCTTTCTGATCCTCTTATTCTTGTATAGGAAAAAAGGATTATCCAGGGATCCCAACGGATTTGCTGTGGAAAGCTGTGCACAATCCTTGCTCTGCTCCAGCTTTCTTGTTCCTTACTCCAGACAATGGGATGGGGAAGGCCCTGATGGTCTCTCAGATGTGTTCACCTTCAAGTCTTGTTTGAAACATCTGGACCCAAACTGCCTTTGGACACTTTGGGGTGCTTTTCCATCTTTCTTTCTTCCTGGGAAGTGGACACTGAAGAGCTCTGGGCTTGGTTCCCATCTCCTGGTTGTGATTAGATGCTCAAGAGCTCAGCCTTGCCAGGGGAAGGGATCCCTCCAGCTCTGCCCCAGCTATTATTGTTTGCTTTGGAGTGGTCTGGGATCCATTAGAAGGAGGCAAAAAACCCCAAAATCACAGATAATAAAAAACCACAGCTCCTAATGATTTTTTAAAGCAGTCTGGATTCTATTTCGACAAAACACAAGCAGAACTATCCTTCCCAAAGTTCCTGGAGAACAGATAGACACCAGGGTTTGATTGCACTCCACAGGCTGGGTGCTTTCACCTCGGGACATCAGAGAGGCCACATTTGTCTCTTAGAATCATAGAATGGATTGGGTTGGAAAAGCCCTCTGAGATCATCAAGTCCAACCCTTGGGCCAACTCCAGTCCCTTTACCACATCATGGCACTCAGTGCCACGGCCAAGCTCACTTTAAAAACCTCCAGGGATGGGGAATCCACCCCCTCTCTGGGCAGCCCATTCCAATGCCTGAGCACTCTCTCTGTAAAGAATTTCTTCTGATATCCAATCTNTGCTCCAGCCCCTCAATACCCTTTCTGAACTGAGGGGCCCTCAACTTTTGTCCCTGTCATCTGCTCATACCTGGGCCATTCCTGCATGGCATTTTTGCCTGTTTAGAAACATTTTTGTCTTCTGCTGTTCGATCTCAGAGTTCTGTGAGTGTTTCACAGTTCAATTCCTCCAGGAAGGGTTTTCTCCTTTAAATGCTCGGTGATGCAGCCACTGAAATGCGAGTGGGCATTGAAAACAAAGGGAAAAGGAGCTGCAAGAACAAAGCCCTGATTTCCCCTGGCCATACACAAGTTTATTCTTCCCTGTAAGGTGCATGGAAAGGAAGGTGGCAGAGATCAGTGGTCCTTCCCTGTAACAAGGAGATGTCCATAGGTACAACCAGAAGGGAAAAGCCATTCCAAAGACTACCCAGAAACTCTGGCTGCCCAAACAGGTACTTTCTCATTTTCTTAGTGAATAGTTAAGCAATTTGAGTGAAAAATTACCTGCCACACAGGTCTATTTGATCATATCTGGGCAGGATGGGGAGAAGTGGAGCCCAGCATTCATGGCCCAAGAAGTCCCTCCTGCTGTTGGAATCCCATCCTGGAGCAAGAAGAGGCCTCACTGAGCTTTGCCAGTCTCAGCATCTCACCTTGAGTGACGGCCTTAATTACAGTGTCTCCACTTTCCTCCTCTGAAAATGAAGCCATAAATGTCCAGGTTTCCTCAGCCTTCATGGACCCTTTGGACTGGGAACTGTCCCCACCTGGCATTTAACCCTGGAAGGTGAATCTTTTCCAACTTTGTCCAGAGCTAATGGTGAGGACAGGCTGACTCCAGGTCCAAGTCACTCCCAAGAAGATTCCTTCTCTCTCCAGAGGGAACAAAGAGGTCCAGCTCCAGCAGCACAGGAGTAAATCAAAGAAGACTTTGTGAATGACTCCTGGTTAAATAGCAAGAGGGCTCTGGACATGGCCCTAGTTCTGGAAGTGAACAACAGCCATTTCTCATACCCTTTCTACAGGTAGAGCTGGGATCTGGAGCCAGAGGGCTGGAAAACCATCAGGACTGATGCTTGGTGTGTTACAGCTTGTCCTCATAACTCCTCACCTCCCAAAAAACCATGTGCAGCCCTTGGTGTGACCCAAGGGGCACACTGGGCAGGGCTGGGGAGCATCTCCTGGTGTGCTGTGTCAGGTTTTGGTGACCTCTGCTGCAAGACCAACAAGAAGCAGAGAGCAGAATGTGCTCCCAGAGCATCCAGGTTTGGCAAATCTCTTCAAGATGTGAAGCTTAAGGAACCCAACTCAGCTCCACCAACACAGGTGAAAAGGAGGGGCCATTAAAGTTTGCAGGCATGAGGTGCTTGGTCAGGGCTTTTCTCTTCCATGCCATAAATTGAAAAATATGTTGGTAACATCCTTCTCTCTTCTGTCCTTGTCTGTAACTGATACATTCTGTCTTCAGGTTGGAAATATTAGCAATAATTCATATTTTGGCTTGATGTAGATACCTGGGTGACCTTTAGCAAGCTGTGATATATAGAAAAGCTGATTACATGTTCCTTGGTTTCATAGGAGGGATCAATATGAACGAGGTTATGAAAAAATACCATTTCATTTGGTTTAAACACATTTTGACAGTGTTTCTTTGAAAAACTCTTGTACCTTCAGCGCTGGGAACAAGGAGTGGAAAACTGAAAAGAAGACCTTGCTGTCACAAACAGGACTTTAGACATAGCTGAAAAGCCCCTCAGTTTAGGAAAGATCTTGAGGGGCTGGAGCGGGGCCAGAGAAGAGCAACGAGGCTGGAGAAGGGAGTGGAGCACAAGTGCTGTGGGGAGAGGCTGAGGGAGCTGGGGGTGTTTGTGCTGGAGAAGAGGAGGCTGAGAGGTGACCTCAGCACTGTCTGGAAGTGCCTGAAGGGAAGTTGTGGCCAGGTGGGGGTTGGTCTCTTCTCCCAGGCACTCAGCAATAGGACAAGGGGGCACGGGGGGCTCAAGCTCTGCCAGGGGAAATTGAAGTTGGAGAGCAGAAAAAACTTCTTTGCAGAGAGAGTGCTCAGGGATTGGAATGGGCTGCCCAGAGAGGGGGTGGATTCCCCATCCCTGGAGGTTTTTCAGCTGAGCTTGGCCGTGGCACTGAGTGCCATGATCTGGTAAAGGGAGTGGAGTTGGCCCAAGGGTTGGACTTGATGATCTCAGAGGTCTTTTCCAACCCAATCGATTCCATGAGTCTATAATTCTATGATTTGTCCAACCTATAAACATCTAAGGATCTTCCTTCTCTCAGTGCTTGGTTGGAGAGAAGGAGCTGAGGGCCCTGAGAGCAAATTTGACCCCACAGGAGAGGAGAGTCTGCTGCTCTTGCAGCTCTGGGTGGAGGTTGTCCTCTACCACCATGGTTTATGTTTCAAGCCTCCCCACAGCATTGCATTTCCTTGTGACCTTCCTCTTGGTGAGGTGCAGCTTGTTGGAACAGCTCTCCTTGATTTCAGTTTGCTGGACAAGCTCTCCCTGATTTCACCTTGTTGGAACAGCTCTCCTTGATTTCAGTTTGTTGGAACAGCTCTCCCTGATTTCAGCTTGTTGGAACAGCTCTCCTTGATTTCAGTTTGTTGGACGAGCTCCCCCTGATTTCACCTTGTGGGAACAACTCTCCCTGATTTTTCCATCAGCAGCATTTTCCATGGTAGTTCAGATCTGGGCAGTAGAAGCTTCATTGCCAAGCTCTAGACTAAGTGGAACCACCATGGAAGTGCTGGGGAACAAATCAGGAAAGGCTGCGAGTGGGTGGCTGGGTTTGTCCTCCACCTCCAGACCCCACAGGTGCTGGTTTGACTGGGAATTCCATACCTGGGACAGGATTTGCCTCTGACCTTCACAGCTAATCTGAAGGTCCCTGTGTTCTCCTGGGCTGGTGTGATGCTCTGTCTCCACACACAGGTCACCCCCAGCCTTCCTGCTTCAGGCAGGATGAGGACAGAGCCTTCCTTCCCTCTGGGAATTCTCTGCCAGCTGGCAGTGGGAACGTTTGCTGCCTTCTGCAGGCTGAGGGTGGGGTCTGAGGGATCTATGAGGGCATTATGAACACATTGCAGTCCATCTCCAGCAGGAAATCCGCTCTCCCGGACCCTTCTGCTGCACATTAAACTTGACTTCTTTCACAGTCTGTGGAGGCTGAGCCAAAGCAGCTCTTGGTCCCTGGAGCTTTGGGAGGAAGACCAAACCAAGCTGTGGTGCTGTGAGGGCTTCCTGAGGCCAATGAAATAATCCCCTGCAGTCCCCACTGCGAGGATAAAGCCCCTAAATAACTCCTCACTGTGCTTCCCATTATGACTGGAGTCACCTGGTGCAGCACAGCTCAAACCTCAACACTGGTGGTTCAATAACAAAGAAAAGTCCAAGAGTGATCAGAAGAGACTTGAGGGCCCTGGGACATTGGTAGAGGGAGCAGGAACACAGGGACTAATTTCCTCAGTTCTTCCATAACACGGTGTAACATTGGTAGGAACAGGCAAGTCCATCACCTCAACAAGTGGCTCTGAGTTGGTCTAAGTGCAATAATTTGGGATTTTTTGACCATGGGATGATCTACTCAACACTTGGTCTACTGACATCTGATGTGATGCACCTTTCTCAGAGTGGACAAAGAGTTCTGTCACAGGAGCCAGTGGGGCTTGCTGATAGAGCTTTAGACTGACTTGGGAGGGGGAAGGGACAAAACCAGGCTCATCAGTGATGGTGTGCCAAAACCTGAGGAAAAGAGCACTACTGGGGTCCCTCAATCTGCCTCAGCAGGTGTTGGCTACAGTGCACCACACCTGAAATGTTTCTACACCACCACACCAGCATGAGGGACAAACCAGAGGAGGTCAAAGCTTTGGCCCAGTCCCAGAGATTTGACATCACTGGCATAGTGAAACCTGATGGGATGAGTCCTGTGACTGGAGTGCCCTGCTGGATGGTTACAGGCTCTGCAAGAGGGATGGGCAGAGCAGAAGAGGTTGGGGGCTGGCATGTTAAGTAATGGAAGGGCTCACAGCTGGCAATGGTACAGTTGGGAGCCTCTGAATAAGAATCAGGGGGCAAACAACTAATGTGGATGTCACTGTGGGAGTCTGCTCTAGACCTCCCAGCCAGGATGATGACCCCAGTGAGTTATCCTTAGAGAAACCAAAGGACACTTCCAAGTCAGTGGCCCTTGCCCTTATGGGGGACTTCAACCTGCCAGAAATTGATTGGGAGCATCACACAGCTGGTGCAGCCCAGGGCAGAAGGTTCCTGAAAAACCTGGATGACAACTTTATGGAACAGGTCCTAAGGAAGCTGATTCAGAAGAGACCTTGTGGGGCCCTTCCATCTGGGCCTGTTCTTTGATTCTGTGGCTCTGTGGTCTGCCCTTTTGTGCCCACAGGAATCCTCCCTAGGGATGATTATCCTGCTCTGGGGTGAGCAGCTGTGCTGTTACACATGCTCCTTTCCACACAGAAAGCCAGTGATTATCTCATTTGGTTGGTTTCCCTCTGAGATAAATGCTTTTGTTCTGGGTCTCCCAGGAGTTTGTGGATGCCTCTGCAAACACCTGGAGAGTCTGCTCTGACTTCTGGGTGGTCCTATGGGAGGATTATGGGACTGAGCTCAGTCCTTCTCTGTCACTGAGCTCAGTCCTTCTCTGTCCTTGAGCTCAGTCCTTTTCTGCCATTGACATGTGACAAAGTCTTTACGTGGCAGAGGAGGAAAACCACAGAGTCACAGAATCTCAGGATATGCTGAGCTGGAAGGGACCCACAAAGATCAGTGAGTCCAACCCTCAGCCCTGCACAGGACCCTCCCCAACAGTCACACTCTGTGCCCCAGAGCATCATCCAAACCCTCCTGGAGCTCTGGCAGCCTTGGGGCTGTGCCCACTGCCCTGGGGAGCCTGGTCAGTGCCCACCATCCTCTGGGGAAGAGCCTTTTGCTAAGATCCACCCTACCCCTGCCCTGACACAGCTCCAGCCATTCCCTGGGTGCTGTCCCTGGTCCCCACAGAGCAGAGCTCAGTGCCTGCCCCTCCTCTGCCCCTCCTGTACCTGCACTGAGGTCTCCCCTCAGTGTCCTCTTCTCCAGCTGAACACACCAAGTGCCCTCAGTGTCCTCACACCCTCCTCTCCAGGCCTTTCCCCATCTTCATGTCCCTCCTCTGGACACTCTCTAATGGTTTAGTGTCTTTCTTACAGTGTGGTGACCAACTCTGTTCCTGATGCACAAACCTCTTACGCTTATTATAAAAGTTTTTTCTTTCCTGACAGGTGGGAAAAAAATGCAGAGAAATGAAGCAATTGTAGGGGTTTTTTTCTAATTAGTCCAGGAGGGAGAGAAATACACCCAGGTTTGCAAATAAGAGGAAACACATGAAAGACTTCAACAAACTGTTTTAATTCAATACTAATTAATCAAAGGCAGGAATAAAAACTTGATGTGCCTGAACTTGGAGTGAGAACTAACTGACTTGTAAGACTGATCTCACACAGAACTGTTGTTTATCTTGTCCCACTTACACTAGTAGAAAGGAGATCTACTCAGTTATACCATAGTTATATTCTCAGGCTGTGCCTGATGGTGGAAACAAGACTTCTTATCACTGACATATCCCTTCACAGGATGGAAAACCTCTCTCAGCTGTGCTTGACAGTTTTCCTTGTTAGTCCTCCCATGTCTCAGAAGTCTCCAGGCCATTGCACATCTCTCTGTCCACTTCATTTTTTTCTCCCAGACATGTAAGAAAAGCCCCAGCCTGGTTCCAGGCTGCAGGAGCCACCTGCTCTTCTTGTATTATCCTCCTGAAGGAGTGTGAGATATGACCTGGAAGTGACAACATGTGAAGTAACTTAAGGTGAGAGTAAGAGGATCATCTTTCATCTGATACCCTCAGATCAAAAGCTGGTGATCTGGCCCTAAGACACACAGCGTGTTCTTTCTGGAGCAGTGCTCCCACTTCCCATGGAATTGTCAAACTCCTCAGCAGTGGGTACCTTGACATGAGGTTTGAGAGTAGCATTGCAGGGGGCTGGGAGGTGAGAAGTGGGTGGTGGTGACACTCCCAGCTCCACAAGGAATGCCCCAGCTCCTGCAGTTATTTCTGGAAAGGTGAGTGACCACGAACACTGGCAGCACCACACAGTGCTTGTGCTGTTCCCTCATATCCCAGAAGATCTCCAGAGCTTCATATAATCACACAATGGCTTAGCTTGAAAGGAATCCTAAAGACCATCTTGTTCCACGCCTTGCCATGGACAGGGACACCTTCCACTAGCTCAGGTTGCTCCAAGCCCCATCCCACCTGGCCTTGGACACTGTCCCAGGGATGGGACAGCCACAGCTTCTCTGGACTCCCTGTGCCAAGGCATCCCCACCCTCCAGGGTAGGATTTCTCTCCAATATCCAACCTAACCCTGCCCTCTGTCAGTTTGAAGCCATCCCCCCTTGTCCTGTCACTCCAATTCCCAATGCAAATTTGAAAATCCTGCAATTGAGACACAAGCCTGGTCCCCAGGGCTGATGGAGCAGCTCCAGGTCTGGCTGCTGAGCACATGGAGCTTTAGCTTGACCTGTCCTCCCCAGGGGAACAGTCCTAAGGTCTCACCATGAACTTTCCTTGTCACTTAGTGTGACAGTTTGACATGATCTTCATGGCATTCCTGGTTCGTTGCATCCTCTGTGGGTTTAAATAAACTTGCCAAATGCTCCTTGTTCCTGCCTTAAGAAATGTGCTGTTTTGCCTGCAGGTACATGAGCACATAATCCACTGAACTCAGTGTTTAAAGTTGATGTTGGGCTGTCAGCATGAAAGCTTATTGTTGCCATGAAATCATATATTGGGTTGTTAGGAGTGTATAAGTGGGAGTTTACTCCTATTTCATATCCTGCACTTTAATTGAAATGTTTTTCCATCATTTCAGTTGAATCCATTAAAAGAAAATCCATTCCAGTCGTATTTCTTTACAAAAGACCATCAGTGAGAACATGAGGATACAGGAAATCCAAATCCATCATCCTGTTCACAGGAATGACAAACCCAGCAAATGGGAGGGGTGGACTAGATGAACTTTAAGGTCTTTTCCAACCAAACCATTCCAAGATTCCATGAAGTTTATCAAGGATTACAGGCTCTGTCACGAGGCTCTAACAGTTGTTGTGCAGACCACTGGAAATGCAGTGAGGTTTTTTGGGAGGGCTCAAGCCAAGCACCTCAATTCTCTTTTGAAAGTTATTTGTAGCACTTCAAAAGGGCATAAATTATTAGGATTGTCTGGTAGGGACTGTGGGATCTGTCAGTGAAGCAGCTCATCCCCTTCTTGCCTGGGTTCACTGCCAACCATGTACTTCACCCCACTGCCAACATCCTCCTCCTCTCTCCTGAAAGAACCTTAGGGTGGCTCCCACCCGCCTCTCCCTGATTTCAAGAAAGTCAGTCAAGTGTTTGCTTAATCTGAACATTTCCCATCCTTGTTTATATTATTTGCTGTGGGTTCTGGCCCGGCCCAGATCTGCTCATCTTCTCTGCAGTGCTCTGCACAGTGGACAAGGGTTGGTGGAGTTATCTCTACCATCCCAACCCAGCTCTGAGGGATCAGAGGTGGGGAATGAGGCAGAGTTGGAGCTTGGCCCAGCTTTGAGTTGATGTGGGGTTTTCTGCAGGCAGAAAAGAGGTTTGGATGGTTTCAGTTGCCCACAGAGATGGAGTAGCCACATCAGGGATACCATCCTGGGCAGGTCAAAGTCACTTCAGGAGTGCCTGTGACCTTGGAACTCCTCTGTGTTATTCCCAACCCTGAGTGGACATCCCAGATAGATTCAGGTACTTCCAATATCACGAGCTGAGGGTAGAATATCGTGGAATGATTTGGGTTGGAAGGGACCTGAAAGACCATCTCGTTCCACCCTCTGCCATGGGACACCTTCCACCATAGGATTTTGAAGGCAAGAGAAATTCTTCCATGTGAGAGTTCATGTGCTCTTTCCACACAGCTTTGACATGAACCAAATGCCCAGAGACATTTCCAGAAGGTTCCAAGAGGAGCTGTGCTGCTTTAAAGGTAAATGGGCAGGAGAAACAAACCCAACACAAAAGAGATTATAAGTCACAGTTACAATTTAATAACAATATTACAATAAATGCAATGGCACAAAGAGAAATTGGGTTTAACCCACAAACCCAGCAGTGTAACCCAGCCCCCTGGGGCACAAACACAGGGGGGTTTGGTGGCCCCTGTGCTGAGCCCCACGGGGTTCCCCCGAGTCCAAAGGAAAAGGAAGGGACAAAGCTGTTGGTGCAGATGATGGCACAGTCTGGTGGAGAGTGGTGGGCTCCTCCTGTCCAGCTTCTGCTCCTCCTCTGGATCTGACAAGTGGTTCCCAAAGTCCCCAAACCCCAAGATTCTCTCCCCTCAGGTGCAGGTGGGAGCCCCCAGTGGGTCCCCCAGGGCAGGGAGTTCCAGACTGGGGGATGTGACTGTGGGAGTCAGGGGGGATTTTGGAATGGTTGCTGGCCCCTGAGCAGAGCTGAGCCCTCAGGTGGGTGTGGAGGTGCCAAGGAGTCCCTGGAGGGGAGTTCTCCCAGCTCCTCTGCCAGGCTTCTTTCCCAGCCAGCTGCCAGGCTGAGGGCTCAGCTGTGCCCTGGGCAGCTGCTGCCAATGGGCCATTGGGAAGAGTTGCTGGGCAATGGCCCAGAGGGTTTAGAATGCCCAGCTTTGGTCACACCCACACAGGGATAAACTTGTCTCAGCTGCTGAACTGGGACAGGAGCTTTGTGCCTGTCTCACTCCTCACATGTTCACAGGCATTGCTGGAGAACTTTTCCTACCTGTCCTTTCCCAGTCACCCTTTCCTTGCCTGCCTTTCTGAAAGAATTCCAGTTCTGTGCACTCCTCCTGAGTCATTGAAACCCAGGCAAAGCCATTCCCCAAGATGGAATGGAGCACAGAAACGCGCTCGGTGCCGGAGTGTTTGTGCTGTGGCTCCGAGCCAGAGGCAATTAGCAGCCAACATGAATCTCTCCTGCTCGCCACTCAACCATGAGCAAATGGCACTCCTTGTCCTGGGGGTTAAGGAATGGCAGTTTAGGCTGTCAAGTCGTGCTCAAGTTTGCTGATTGAAGGGCTTTGGGGCTGTGCTATTACAAAAACTGTGTTGGAAAAAAGTGCTTTTAATCCCTGTTTTATGAGGCAGGCGCTGGAAAAAGGCAAAGCCATTTCTTTCTGGAGAAGTAGCAGAATCAGCAGCTAGAGACAGGAACACATTTGTACCCTCCACTTTGAACAAAGTCAACGTGGAAACTACAAATAAAGGTGTTTATGAACTTCTGAGGGCTCCTCCAGATGATCTTGGGTTTTTCCCAGCCCCAGAATAACACCTCAGTGGGGTGTTTGTGACCCTCCTGCTGCAGCCCCATTTCTCTCTCTCTCAGTTGTTCTTTTTTTGCCCTTTTTCACCCTCTGATGTGGTTTCTGTTGTCATTTTTCTGAGACTGCTCCTGGAGATGCTGTGTCCCCTGGGGACAGGACAAAGGAGCAGCTCAAACTGCACCACCAAAACTGCACTGAAGTAACTTTTATTGCAGGGCTGAAATGCTGCTCTGCTGGTTTAACAAACTCCAGCCAGTGTCACACCCCTGATGCATCCAAAAACTCTGCCACTCCACGTGGCCTGTGGGATGAGGGGCTGAGCTGGACCTCTTAAATTAACCACAGGCAAGACTCCAGGTACACTGAGATTTGCTTTGCCTCTGAGCAGAAGCTGTGCTTGTGCTTTATAAAGGACTCTGTGCATTATTTGAGGTCCCTGTCCCCTCCTCCTGCTCTCCCCAGGCCTTTCTGACCTGTTGTTTCTGCTTTGGGGTCTTTTTCCACCTCAGTCCAGTACCATCTCCTCAAACTCCTGTAACTCTCCAGCTTTCAGAGAAATCAAGCTCAGGGGGCCTGTCTTAATGAACTCCCTGAAGGGAAGTTCTGGCCAGGTGGGGGTTGGTCTCTTCTCCCAGGCACTCAGCAATAGGACAAGGGGGCACGGGGGGCTCAAGCTCTGCCAGGGGAAATTGAAGTTGGAGAGCAGAAAAACTTCTTTGCAGAGAGAGTGCTCAGGGATTGGAATGGGCTGCCCAGAGAGGGGGTGGATTCCCCATCCCTGGAGGTTTTTCAGCTGAGCTTGGCCGTGGCACTGAGTGCCATGATGTGGTAAAGGGAGTGGAGTTGGCCCAAGGGTTGGACTTGATGATCTCGGAGGTCTTTTCCAACCCAATCCATTCTATGATTCTGTGATATTAAGATCTCAGCCACTTTTAACCTCAGCTGCTGGAAGAAAGGAGCCCCCAAAACACTCAATCACCTAAAACAATCCAAGGGAGAAGGCAGAAAGTGCCACATGAGCAATACCCCACGGGGAGGGGGAACTCGACTCACAGGCCATTGAACCCTCATCTCCTCTACCTAAAGCAATACAGGACATTCAAACATGGCTGAGATATAGAAAACAAGCCACTTCAGAAGGAAAGCCATTTTTTTCCCAAGTCATGATGAGGCACAAGAGGCAAATACATTCTGAAATGCCTGGGAAAAGCTGCGTGGGAAATCAGCAAACAAATGGGAAAGAAGAACAGAAAATGGACCCAGGAAATAAACTTTTCAAAGCTGGGGGCATTTCAAGCTACCTACTAATTTTCTCCAAGCTTTGCAGCATGTTAATGAGCACCATGGAGAAATGAATCACCATCTTGTGATGCAAGAAGCTGAGGAAGAGGAGGCATTTTAGCTGGTTCTATCCTCTAAAGCTTAATTCCTACGTGTTACCTTGCTTTAATTGTTTTCTTGAGTCTGAAGCAAGTCCTCACTGACAGACACTAAACCCTTCTCCTTCCTTCCAGTAACAAAAAAAATGGTTGAAGCTCAGCAAGGTGAGAAATGAAGATATGGGTTTGCTTTTATAAAGCTTCTTTAGCACAAGGTGGGGAATTACAGCAGCACCTGAAGGGTTGGCAGCAAAGATCAGGAGGTGAAGAAATAAATTGAGGAAAGGCACCTGAAGCTGCTGCTGCTTTTCCTCAGCTCTGCCCCAGTGGTGGGTGTGGGTTTGTTTCTGCTCTGTTTTGGTGGCTGTGAAGGAGGGAGAACTCCCCCTCTGGCTTGGGGACACCTGGGATATGGATGGTTTCCCATTTTGACACTCACACAACCTTCTATTCAAGCCTCCCATGGCAAAAATACAATGATTTCATGTAAAGTGAAAGTCAAAACTAAACGAGGAGCAAAATCAACCCCGACTGTTTTTACCTCATGGAAATGAAACATTTTGATACTGTCAAAACAAACGGAGAAAGTTGTAACAATCTGTTTTGATACTTCCCAGTTGAAATCAACATGTTTCCTTCAAAATGTTTTGATTTCAGTGTGACTGCATTTTCCTGTGGGGGTAAAAAAGCCCACAACACTTGTCTGAGATGGTTCCCACCAGTTCCAGTGTTGAATTCATTACAGGAACCTCAGAGCAGGTCTAGAGGTCTGGTGAGGGAGCAAGGTACCACCAGAACAGAGACTGGAAATGCTTCCATTATTGCTGTGTTGTGATAGAAAAGAAGGAAAAGCATCCAAAGCCTTCTGTGTATTCCCACAGACTGAGAGTGTGACCCTTAGGAAAATAGGATGATGGTGGTGTCTCATCCTTTGTGACCTTCAAATGGAAAGTGTCCTGCAGAAGCCACTGGACTCTGTGCAGGGATAAAGGGATGAGGGGGTGGAGGGTTATCAGGCATCAGAGCAGGATTTTGCAGAGGTAAATTAAATGTAGAGAAAACACAGAAGAAGGAATAGGAGGAAGTTGCCACCAAACCCCCCTTAGAAAGACAAGGAAGGACTGAGGTAGGAGATGAAATTAATCTCAGTGAATCAATTCTCAATTAATCAATATCTCAATTAATTTCCTGAGGATGCACATGGAGTCCATGTCAGATCCTCATCCCTAGCTGCAGACCACCACAACAGGAAAAGCTCCTTGAGACCAGGATCTGAAGGACTGGCCTTGTGGTGACTGGTCAGTCCCAAGCCCTGTCAGTGGGACAGGCAACACCACAACCAAGTGGTGCAGGGGAAGGTACCAAGGCTCCTGGCTCACACCTAAACTCAAGGAAAAGCTGTGGAGCAGCTCCTGTTTCTCTGTCTCTCTGCAACCCTTTTGGGTTAGCAAATGCCCCAGGGGAGGTCAGTGGGCTGGAAATCAATCCCAGGGCTTTGGATGTGGTCCCAGCCCGTGGGAGTGCAGATTCCATGCCCTGCTGCAGCCTCACGTTCAGGAGCATCTCCCCCCTTCATCCCCAGCTGCTTCACTCTGATCATCCCAGAACAAAAGGCAAACTTTGCTCTGCTTTTCTTTCAACTCCTCTCTTTGACAGCCCAGATGCCTCTGATTCCCAATTCTTGGCACGTGGGTGGATAATGTACATGGAGACAGGCATGGACTTCATGACATTCCTGCACTGTTATTATCTCTTGATCTCCTGATTGCATAAAACAGATAACTCCTTTCTGTGTGTGCTCTGCTCAGCCAGGATCACCCAGGCTGCCCTCAGGAAGGAGGACTTCCCCCTCATGCTCCACCACCCAGTAATGATGGAGCTGCTCTGGGGGTCACACTTCAACCATCCTCTCGTCGTGGTGGAACAGGGACATTATTACCTTCACAGCAAGGTCAGAGCTCTTCCCTATGGTAATTAATCAGTGACATTAAATGGTTTGTTCAGCTAATACCAGACCCTGGGAAACCAAGGCCCTTCTTAAAATGCAGCAGGGAGCCTTAGGGGTCTGAGAGTACCTCTAAAGCTCAGCCCTGGGCTCTGTCCTGGCTGTTGCAGCCAGGTTTCTCCCTTCAGGCAGGTGAACATTGCTGCTGGGAAGGAGGAATTAGCCAGAGCCTTCAAGGTCTGATTCACAGACGAGAAAAGTTTACACAAGGACTCCTATGGACATTAATAGGTTTTGAATGAGGGTGTAGGAGGTGTTGGCTGCTTGAAATCATGGAATAGTTTGAGTTGGAAAGGACCTTAAAGCTCATCCAGTCCCACCCCCTGCCATGGGCAGGGACACCTCCCACCAGCCCAGGTTGCTCCAAGCCCTGTCCATCCTGGCCTTGGACACTCCCAGGGATGGGGCAGCCACAGCTTCTCTGGGCAACCTATGCCAGGGTCTACCCACCCTCACAGCCAGGAATTCCTTCCCAATATCCCACCTGAATCCAAATGGTGGGCTTAGGTTTAGAGCAGGGAGCAGGTCTAGGAGGTAGTAACAACTTTCTTGGCTGGGTTGGGACTTGGATGCCTTGGGCTGGATGTGAATTCTGCAGGGAAAGGCTGAACTCAGAGAGTCCTTGCTGACAGCAGAGTCTATGACAGAATCCATCTTCTCCTAAAACAGGAAAAAGAATTAAAACTCTCCTCTGGTTCGATGATTCCCTCTCTGAGCTCCATTAACTTTATTGAGTCGACTCCACGGAGTCCCAGGGGAGAGCAGCTCTCCTGGAGGCACCAACACCAGGGAAGCCCACGTGGGGCATGATGGAGCCAACACCAGGGGAGTGGGTTCTGATCTGGACAGACTCTGGGCCATGGTTTGCCCTGTTGTGGTCCTTCATCTCACTGGAAAGCAGAAGCCGCCCCCACTAATTAACACCTTCATCGCCAGAAGGAGAGACAAATCCCCATAACTTACCCCGAGTCCACATTCTGGGGAGAAGTTTGACCCTGAGAAGCTGTTGGTGCTGGAAATTCCTTGTTATCAACGTGCAGGAAAATGCAGGGCAGATCAGGTCAGCTGTAGATGTTGCAGGGGGACAGAGGTTTTCCAAAATCATGGAATCCCAGAATGGTTTGGGTTGGAAGGGACCTGAAAGATCATTGTGTTTCACAGCCCCCGCCATGGGCAGGGACACCTTCCACCAGCCCAGGGTGCTCTAAGCCCTGTCCAGCCTGGCCTTGGACACTCCCAGGTTTGGGTCAGCCACAGCTTCTCTGCCCAACCTGTGCCAGGGCCTGCCCACCCTCACATGGGAAAATTCCTTCCCAATATCCCATCTATCCCTGCCCTCTGGCAGTGGGAAGCCATTCCCCTTGACCTGGCACTCCAAGCCCTTGGAAATGGTCTCTCTCTGTCTTTCTTTTAGGTTCCCTTCAGGCACTGGAAGGCCACAATTAGGTCACCCCAAAGCTTCTCTTCTCCAGGCTGAACAATCCCAGCTCTCCCAGCCTTCCCTCCCAGCAGAGCTGCTCCACCCTCTGCCCATCCTGGTGTCCCCTCTGGACTCTCCAGCAGCTCCATGTCCAATGGCGTAAATGATGTGTCCCAGTGAATTCCAAGGCAAGGCTTAAAGTGTAGGAAGATCCAGCTCCTGTCCTGATTCCACGTTTTTCCAATATTCCTACAGAATCTCCTGCAGGAAAAAGCACTACATTTGCCTACCCCTCTGTCCAAGCAGAGCTGCATTAAAGGACCCCAGAGTAAGGTCTGGGGCCTGGACATGGATGTTCATGGTCTGGGTTTGGAACTGGATGATATCTCAGTTACCCTCCAACCTAGGATTCTATGAACATCTGTATGGAATGAGTTTGGGATTCCAGGATTCTGTGAACATCTGTATGGAATGAGCTTGCCTTCCTCCCCAACACACCTGCCCAGTTCCCTGGAATCACTGGGATGGGAAGGAGATGTTTCTTCCCACGGGAAGCTGAGCCACAGGCAGAGGGTCAGCATGGAAATACCCAGAACATCAGAGAGCAGTTGCCCTGGGGGAACACCCAGGCTCTGACTTTGCAGCAGGATGATGTTTCTTCCAGTCAGACACTGGAAAAAGAAGATAAAACAACTCCCACCTGTCAATATTCTGTGAAGGACCCCTCAGACAGAGTTTGTCTGTGCTGGAGACCTTGACCTCCTGTTGACCATGAGGACAAGGGGAGGGGAAGGCAAGGGAGGGAAATGGAAAGGATAAGACTGCAGAGTGTTGGGAAAGGTTTGACTCACAAAATTGGCTCTAACAGACAATTAAAGAGACCCTCAGCCCTGAGGGGTCACCAGGGGGCTGTGGGGCAGGAGTGGCTGCTCCAGCTGGGCATGCCAACCTCCAGGCCAAGGGAGAGGATGGCACCTCTTCAGACACTCTTCTTCAGCAGGGAGGAGGGGAAATGCTCTGTCTTATCCAAAGCCATGAGGCAGAGGTGGCTTTGGCACAGCTTGCACAGCCCATGTGCCAACCTCCTCCCCCTGCCCACTGGAGCAGCTTCCAGCAGTCTTCAGAGCTATGGGGCTGAGCATCCAACTGGAGGCTGGGATGGAAGGAGTCCTCGTGGTGTGGGACAAGCCTGGCCCTGGGCCCTGAACCTTTTATTAAGTCTTGTCTATTTGTGCTTGGCCATGACCATCATACCCAAAGCCCAGCTCTGATTTCTCTGGGGTTTTATAACTCAGCTCTGAGTGATGGAGCCAAGTCAGAGACACATCCTGACATAGATGGTTGGAAAACCCTCCTCAGTCTGTGAGAGACCTCCAGGAGCCATGAAAAAGGATTTGTTGCTCCTGTTTACTCTCAGGCACAGGGTGTGACTCTTGGGGCTGGTTCTGTGCAGGGCTGAGGGTTGCATTCACTGATCCTTTTGGGTCTCTCCCAGCTCAGCCTATTCTGTGATCCTGATTCTGTTTTCCCAAGATCTCACTACAACTTCCAACACTTCCCTTTCCAATGAATGTTTTCCCCCAAACTGACTGGTTTGGTTGGGTGTTTTTTGCAATCCCCATACCTGCAGCTTTAATTTCTTCCATTCCAAACCAGAAGATTTCTGTGAGAACACCACTTTGGCCACCAAACTGAATTTCGTTTAACCTTTGAATGCAAATCAGCAGCTTGTTGATAGCACGAGGTGTGGTGGGTTATTGCTCTGCAATGGACTGTCCTGATGGTTCAGATATGGCCCATTTTATTGGGAATTCTCAGCTGTTCTTCAGAGATTCCAATCTCCTCTCTCTGCACCACAAGGTTACTGCAGAATGGCTGCATCCCTCAGAGTTAGATAACAATTATTGACAGATATAAATAGATATTTTCACCAGCAATATTGTTTAGTGTGCTAAATGCTGCTTTAATTTGCTGCTTCAATTTAAAGTGAATTCCTGTCATGCACAGAGCAAAATAGATCAATTATATTACTCCTAATTATTGTTATTATTTTCAACTGTGCTTCTCAAGCAGATTTACCAAATTTGTCAATCCAGCTCGTTCACCTTCTCAAAATCAAACCCTGCAGCCCTGCATGCAAATGAGCCTGGATTGTCAACGAGCAACCACGATAATTGCGACTCTTTTGTAGTTATCTCACCCCAGACAGTCCTGATTTATCATTTCTAGGCCTAAAGGCCCCGACATCTTCATCTTCCCAAAGTATTGATACATAGTCCTAGACACTAAGAGCCAAAATCTTGCATTTTCGCAATCCTTCCTATCAGAGTCAGAATAAATAGGGACAAATATAAATATTTCGGGAGAAAACATATTTACAACCTGGCCAGAAATTTCTTGCTGGAAAACCTGACTTTTCCAGCAATATTTTGAGATAGTATGTTAAAAGTATCAGCAAATATCTTCATTTTCTCCCTGGCTCTGATAAATAGCTTTTTATATATGTGTGTCTAGCCCCAAAATAAGAGTTCAAACCCCATAAACTATGGGCCTCCTCTCCTGCCTGCCTATAACTGCAGCTTTTCTCCATCAGGGCTGCTTTATCAGGAGGTCATAAATCACAGCCATTCCCATTAGGGAGGGTGAGCCTGATAGGGCTGTGCCAGGGCAGCTTCCAGCTGAAGGTATTCATTTTATTTACTCTTTTGGCTCCAATAATCCATCTGAGGTCAAATATATGAATGTGTAAACCAGCCTCTGAGCTTGGAAAAAAATAATAATACAACCCTGGTAATGGAAGGGCAGAAATCTGTGTTTGGGAAGGTTTTTGAGGTCTCTGGGTGTTTTGGTTTCTTCTGGAAGTGACACTGAAAAGCACGAGGTGGGGGAAAACTAAAGAGGTGAAAAGTGAAAAGCAGAGGATATTGTGCAACATGGAAGGTGAAGATGAGCATCAGCCCATGGAAGCCCAGGACAGGTGGGACAGGCCTGGGGAAGGCAGGAAAAGTGAAAGCACAGACTGTCCCAGTTCAGCAGGTGGGACCAGTTTATCCCTGTGTGGGTGTGACCAAAGCTGGGCATTCTAAACCCTCTGGGCCATTGCCCAGCAACTCTTCCCAATGGCCCATTGGCAGCAGCTGCCCAGGGCACAGCTGAGCCCTCAGCCTGGCAGCTGGCTGGGAAAGAAGCCTGGCAGAGGAGCTGGGAGAACTCCCCTGCAGGGACTCCTTGGCACCTCCACACCCACCTGAGGGCTCAGCTCTGCTCAGGGGCCAGCAACCATTCCAAAATCCCCCCTGACTCCCAGAGTCACATCCCCCACTCTGGAACTCCTTGCCCTGGGGGACCCACTGGGGGCTCCCACCTGGGCCTGAAGGGATGGAATCTTGGGGGTTTGGGGACTTCTGGGACCACTTTTTTGATCCAGAGGAGGAGCAGACCCTGGACAAGAGGAGCCCACCACTCTCGCCCAGACTGTGCCATCATCTGCACCAACAGGTTTGTCCCTTCCTTTTCCTTTGGACTTGGGGGAACCACGTGGGGCTCAGCACAGGGGCCACCAAACCCCACTGTGTTTGTGCCCCAGGGGGCTGGGTTAGACTGCTGGATTTTGGGGGTTAAAACCAGTTTCTCTTTGTGCCATTGCATGCATTGTAATATTTTTCTCAAATTGTAACTCTGACTTATAATTTGTTTTATGTTGGGTTTGTTTCTCCTGCTGGTTTACCTTTAAATCAGCACAGGGCAGCTCTGAGCCCTGCAGAGGGACTGGCAGGGCAGGGCAGAGGGAGAAGGGCAGAGGGCAGGGCTCCTGCATCAGCAACTCTTTCACCTCAGGATTGTGCCACTTCAGAGCATATCACCGAGGGAGGGAAAATTCACCCAGGAAAATGCTGAGGGGAAGCAGCATCTGCCTCAGCTCAGGGTGTTTGGTGGGAACAAAGGCCATGGGATTGGGAGGAATGACGGGAAATGATGGCTCACCTCCTGAGTTATAGCATGGGAAGGTGCTCCTGCCCTCCCCCTCCCTGCTCTTCACTTCTTCTGTAATCCCAAATATTAAGCCATTAGAAAGCATCCAAAAGAGGGCAACAAAGATGGGGAAGGGCCTGGAGGAGAAGGTGTGAGGACACTGAGGGAACTTGGTGTGTTCAGCTGCAGAAGAGGAGGCTGAGGAGAGACCTCATTGCAGGTACAACTTCCTCAGGAGGGGCAGAGGAGGGGCAGGCACTGAGCTCTGCTCTGTGGGACCAGGGACAGCACCCAGGGAATGGCTGGAGCTGTGTCAGGGCAGGGACAGCACCCAGGGAATGGCTGGAGCTGTGCCAGGGCAGGAACAGCACCCAGGGAATGGCTGGAGCTGTGTCAGGGCAGGAACAGCACCCAGGGAATGGCTGGAGCTGTGTCGGACCAGGGACAGCACCCAGGGAATGGCTGGAGTTGTGTCAGGGCAGGGACAGCACCCAGGGAATGGCTGGAGCTGTGCCAGGGCAGGAACAGCACCCAGGGAATGGCTGGAGCTGTGTCAGGGCAGGGTTAGGTTGGATCTCACCAAAAGGTTCTTCCCCCAGAGGGTGGTGGACACTGAGCAGGCTCCCCAGGGCAGTGGGCACAGCCCCAAGGCTGCCAGAGCTCCAGGAGGGTTTGGATGATGCTCTGGGGCACAGAGTGTGACTGTTGGGGCTGGTCCTGTGCAGGGCTGAGGGTTGGACTGGCTGATCCTTGTGGGTCCTTCCAACTCAGCAGATCCTGGGGAATTTCCCAGTGCACTCATAAGCTGCAAACCCCTCTGGTTTCTCCCCCAGGCCAACAACATCCTTCTCCCCTCCTTCAAGGGGAAGTTACCAACAGGTTCTCTGCATGTTTTCAGACATCACCCCCCCAGGCCATGCCCACGATGTGACTGGGAGGACAATGCCTGGTGCCAGTTGTGAGCATGTGGCACGGTGCCAGCTGGAGCAGTGGGATGCAGAGCCCTGAGCACGGGAGGGGCACACGGAGCGCTTCGTTCCAGCAGATTGCCAATTTTACACAGCTCCATCTCTCCAAACCCATGTAATGAGGAGAAGATGTTTAAAGCAACAAAAAGAGAGAAAATGTAATAAATGCAAAAGAGAATTATGTGGAAAATGCACTGAAGGAGTGTTTTCCTCGCTGCTGAGATGCTTACAGTCGACTTGCTTCATGAATATTTAGGAACAAGAAGGTTGGCTCCAAATGTCAGAGTGAATGGACACAGTTTGCCTTTCTATAAATATTCCATTTTATTCTGAGACAGCAGAATGCAGGAGAGGAGCAGCTCAGACCTCGAAAGCCCCATCTCTTGCTCCTGGAAATTGGTTTATTTGGACTGTAAATTCTTCTGGGCTGCGTGATAAAGAGACTTTGCTTTCATCTCCCACGGAGGTTGCCAAATCCTAGTGATAGGCTGGCCTAGAAAATAAAGGGGGCATTGCTGTAAATATTTCACAGCCTTTCTGGAACCAGGACCAACAACTGCTAATGCTGCAGTGAAGTGAAATCCAGGGACTGGTGGTATTGGAGTGTTGTGTGGGAGATGATCCTCTTTTATTGGCATCTGGTAAGGGAAGATTTTGTCCTTGGAAACAAACACTCTGAGGACAAAACATACTCATTTTGAGTGGAATTTGAAGAGCAGTTGTAAATCAGATGTAAATTACAACATTGTGTTAGTCGTCCTGTCCTGCTCCTGCACAGTAAATGGGGAGTTCTCTCACTCCTAAAGAGGCTGGTTGGGTTTCCTGGCTCTGGTTGAGTTTCCTGGCTCTGGTTGGGTTTCTCGGCTCTGGTTGCGTTTCCTGGCTCTGGTTGCGTTTCCCACCTCTGGTTGGGTTTCCTGGCTCTGGTTGCATTTCCTGCTTCTGGTTGCGTTTCCTGCCTCTGGTTGCGTTTCCTGCCTCTGGTTGGGTTTCCTGGCTCTGGTTGGGTTTCCCGCCTCTGGTTGGGTTTCCTGCCTCTGGTTGGGTCTTCTGCCTCTGGTTGGGTTTCCCGCCTCTGGTTGGGTTTCCCGCCTCTGGTTGCATTTCCTGCCTCTGGTTGGGTTTCCTGGCTCTGGTTGGGTTTCCCGCCTCTGGTTGAGTTTCCCGCCTCTGGTTGGGTTTCCCGCCTCTGGTTGGGTTTCCCACCTCTGGTTGGGTTTCCCACCTCTGGTTGGGTTTTCTGGCTCTGGTTGGGTTTCCCGCCTCTGGTTGGGTTTCCCGCCTCTGGTTGCGTTTCCCGCCTCTGGTTGCGTTTCCCGGCTCTGGTTGCGTTTCCCGGCTCTGGTTGGGTTTCCTGCCTCTGGTTGGGTTTCCTGCCTCTGGTTGGATCTCCTGGCTCTGGTTGGATCTCCTGGCTCTGGTTGAATCTCCGGGCTCTGGTTGGGTTTCCTGCCTCTGGTTGGGTTTTCTGGCTCTGGTTGCGTTTCCTGACTCTTCAATTAGCTGAGATGAGCTTTGCTGGTCTGGACAGGAGGAGAAGTTGGAATTTCAATGGGCAATGGGAGATGGGAACAGTATCTTTGCATAGACAGGCAGAGCAGGATCAAACACCTCAACCCAGGCAAGACAGGAAGCTCACCAGAGGAGTCACCAGGAGGATCCCTCTCCTCTTTGTCTGCTGACTGTGAAGGAGATTTACAATTTTCCCTGAACCCTGTCCACTTCCAGGCCCTGCTGACACCTGGTATCCAATAGGAAAGAGCTCATAATTCATTAGGAATCACTTATTTGATGAATTAGGGTTGGGTTCTTTTTTCTTGTTTTTAAAGTTCCTGGGAGCAGCACAGTGATTTTCTGAGTCCTGCATCTTTGAATGATTGCTGAGTAATTTCTGCAGGGAAATCTTGGCCAAGAGATAGAACTCCCAGGCAGTTGCCATGAATGGGTGAGAATTCCATGTGCTAAACCATAGTGGCTTGGAGGTTGTTATGGGTTTAGGCAGGTGGGCCTAAATTTAGGCCTTGGAGTTCAGATTAGGCCTAGAATTGTCAGCTGACTTGAGCTGGGCTGGGCTAGCTAACAGCTGATTTCTTCTAGCCAATAATATTGTATTCCATACCATCTTACATCATCTCAATAGGGGTAAAGTCCAGTGTGTGGGAGTGGCTTAGTCAGTTCTGCCATGGCCGAGGTGCGAGCCGAACGTGGTGCGGCTCTGCCTTGTTGGAGTGGGCCTCGCTCTTGCTGTTGCCACTGCTTGCATTTTGTTTGAGTTCAGGGAAGTAGAAATATTTTGTTATTACTCTTTCTGTTTCTTGCTGGGTGTCTTTTAGAGTACTTATAGATCTAGAGTAATACACTTTGCATTAATTGGGGAGTGGGAGGTTATTTCTTGTTATGTAAAACTTGTGTCAGTGTGTGTTATATTGTAGTTTTCTCTTAATTTTCTCTTTTCTGTATAAATACATGTAGGTTCAGCATAAACCTGGTTTGGAGTTTTTCTTCCCTCTCCCTCTTCTTCCCTTTTCACTCTGTCTCGGTCAGTTGGCGTTTTGCCAGCTCAACCCAAGACAGAGGTGAGTGGCCTCTCACCCACCACAGTCCTCCCCTGAACCTGCAGATCCCAAAAATACCAGTCAGGAATTGCTGATTGACAGGTCTTTGGGGAAGAAATGGTCCCCAAGTTGTCTTGAGACAAAGGTCCCCAAACTGTGGAAGCTGTTGGTGTCCCTGAGAGGTGCTGAGAGTTCCCACCTCGTGCTGGGCTTCCTGATCATCCAGTTTGGATGCTCAACCACTGGCTCCAAGAACACCCTTCAAACACTGAGGTGGGGGCAAATAACTAATGGTCTCAAGTTGTCTCATTTTCTGAGCGTTTCACCACCAAAATCCCTGCTGCTCTCCCAACCTGACCAAGATCAAACACCTCAACACCACAAATGCAAGACTAGAGGTCATTTCAGAAAATCTGGGGCATGGCTCTAGCTCTGCAATGTTAGTTTTCAAGGCAAAGAACAGTAAAAAAATCTGGGTTTTGAGATGATTTAAAAAAGAAAAAGCTCACTGACAACTTCCCAGCAAATGAAAATTGGGATTTTGTTCTATTTATACCTTCAGCAAATCCACAGACAATATAAATGAATTTGAAATACAAAATGGAGTGTCTTAGGCAGACTGGTGAGAGGTGGTTACATCTCCTTCATCCAGCAGTCTGCACTAATCCAGCCAAAATATTTCAGAACTAATTACTCTACAGCCTTCTAATCCCTAGCAGTGAAAAAAACCCCCACCCCATATATTTTTGGAAGTTCATTGGAAGCATCTGCTTAAGATGTCGTTAATCCTTTGTTGCAAAATCATTGGCTGGATGATAATGAAACAGCCCTGTTTGTGCTCAGTGTGTTGAGACCTGAAACTCATCTTGGGTAAAGCTGATTATTTCCTACAAAGTAACAGAACTCAATCCCTTTCCTTCTTGTTTTGCTTTTCTTTCTCCTGGTGAGAACTTTTCATGCCTCCTTTGGTTTTCTGGATGGCAGGAGAAAGTGGCTTTCATCTCAAATTTCCAAATCAATATGGCAAGGCTACTATTGATTTTGGCAGAGAGAGATGACCCCTGGGGTTCACAGCAACCAAAGAGGACTTTTGATGTCTCTGGACTTTCTTCAAGTAGAATTTCTAAAACCTTCCTACCCTCCTAAAGATCCTCCAGAAGAACTTTGCTCTGTGGTCACGGGTGGAGCAGCAGCACAGCAGGGTCCTGACATGGGATGCCCTGATCCAGGGGGAAGGTGTTTTCCCCTCACTCCCTCAGAGCCAGGGAAGGTGAAAACACCCCGTCGTGCCTAAGGCAGGTTAAAGAAAACTTCCAGACCCTCATTTGCACTGAGGAACACGCCCTGGAAGGGCAGCCAGGGGGTGTCTCCGTGGTTCTGCCATTCCTCTTCCAGCAGCATTTGCCAGCACCTTCAATCCCCTCACTCCTCACCCCTGAGTGCCTGACTCTGTGACTTTACTGCTCTGTAACCATCTGGGTTTCTCTGCAGTTTGAAATGAGAGTCTGCAAAGGTCTGGATTCAATTCCTCTAATAGTCTCCATGTTTCCAGGCCAGCTCCCATCGCTCCTGCCGTTTGGTGGGAGTTGGGATGTTGCCCAGAGCAAACAAAAGAGGAGCTCTGGGGTTTTTCTTCTGCTTTTTTATTTTTTTTCCTCCTATAAATTTTACAGATTTCAGATTTATGTTTGGGGAGTCTTTACAGGTTTGTTTTTAATCTTATTAAAGACGGCTGAAGAAGGAAAGGGAGTGCTCGGAGCTGCCAGCCATTGCCAGGCATTGCCAGGCAGCCAGACCCTCCTCCAGGCTGCCACCAGCCTGGGACACATTGAGAGGCCTCTCAGGGCTGGTTTTGGCACTTTTTGAAGACACCTACACCAGGTTCAAGAGGCCTGTCCCTCCCTCCAGCAGCCCTAAAACTATGTGATCACCCTAAAAATAACGGATGTGAGGGTGATGGATGTCTCACCAAATCTATCTCATAGCCAAGGATAAGAGCAATCATTTCCTTACCTCCACAAAGCATTTCAAGACACTTAAAAATGAGGTTTTGCAAGAGCAGAAGTCTCGAGTCTGGTCCTTCAGAACACTTCTGTTTAAGATGTTGTCAATGCTTCACTGACGGGGTGGGATGGGGTGGAGAATATAATTTCAAACTGTGAGGTTTGTTTTGCACTGGGAGAGACTGCAGATAAATGTTTGAATATGGGATGATAATGTCATAAAAAGGTCTGAAAATAAAAGTAGGATTGATTTTAACAGGGATGAGGACAAAACCTTAATGAGATGAGCTGCCATCAACCGATCCCAACTGGGAAGACCTGGGTGGGTTGTCACCCATCATGGCACAGCCCTTTATCAGCAGCTTCCCATGGCTGGGAACAGGGTCCAGATCCTTCCAGGGATCATAGAATCATAGAATCAGTTGGGTTGGAAGAGACCTCCAAGATCATCAAGTCCAACCCTTGGGCCAACCCCACTTTGATTACCAGATCATGGCACTCAGTGCCATGCCCATTTTCATCTTAAAAACCTCCAGGGTTGGAGAATCCACCCCCTCTCTGGGCAGCCCATTCTAATACCTGAGCACTCTGATATCCAACCTGACCGCACCCTGGCAGATTTAAGCCCGTGCCCTCTTGTCCTACTGTTGGTTGCCTGAGAGAAGAGACCAACCCCCACCTGGCCACAACTTCCCTTCAGGCACTTCCAGACAGTGCTGAGGTCACCTCTCAGCCTCCTCTTCTCCAGCACAAACACCCCCAGCTCCCTCAGCCTCTCCCCACAGCACTTGTGCTCCACTCCCTTCTCCAGCCTCGTTGCTCTTCTCTGGCCCCGCTCCAGCCCCTCAATCTCTTGCCTCAACTCAGGGGCCCAGAACTCAACACAACACTCAAGGTGTGGCCTCCCCAAGGCAGAGTCCAGGGGAAGGCTCACTGCCCTGGGCCTGCTGGCCACGCTACTTTGGAGCCAGGCCAGGAGCCCATTGGCCTTCTTGGCCACCTGGGCACACTCTTGGCTCCTCTTGAGCTTCCTGTCCCTCAGTCCCCCCAGGTCCCTTTCTGCCTGGCTGCTCTCCAGCCACTCTGTGCCCAGCCTGGAGCGCTGCAGGGCTTGGGGTGGCCAAAGGGCAGGACCTGCACTTGGCCTTGTTGAACTCCAGCCCATTGCAATCAGCCCATCTCTCCAGTCTCTCCAGATCCCTCTGCAGAGCCCTCCTGCCTTCCAGCAGGTCGACACTCCCTCCCAACTTGGTGTCATCAGCAAATTTGCTGCTGATGGACTCAATCCCCTCATCTAAATCATCAATAAAGATGTTAAACAGGACTGGCCCCAACACAGACCCCTGGGGAACACCACCGGTGACAAACTGGACACAGCTCCATTCACCAGCACTCTCTGGGCCTGGCTCTCCAGCCAGCTCCTAATCCAGGAGAGGGTACACTTGTCCAAGCCATGGGCTACCAGCTTTTCCAGCAGTATATTATGGGAGACAGTGTCAAAGGCCTTGCTGAAGTCCAGACAGACACACCCACAGCCTTCCCCTCATCCACTAGGTGGGTCACCTGATCATAAAAGGAGATCAGGTTGGTCAGACAGGACCTGTCCTTCCTAAGAGGGAGACAAAACCCATGGATAATTGAGAGTCCCCAGTGTGACCAAGGAGATGGGCTGGAGGGAACCACAGGAGAGGCAACAGGAGTGGGCAGAGGTGTGGCAAATGCACTAATCAATGAAAAATTCAGAGAATTGGGGCTGGTTAACTCACAAAAGAGAACACTAAAGGGGACACACACCAGGATATGGGAATGTATATTTAGAGCCAGCAAAGAAGAGAAGGGATTGCTCAGTGGGTCCTTCGAGGAGGACATAAAGTGCAGCACGTTCCTAAGAGGGGACACATTTTATAACCTTTTTGTCCTACAGACAAAAACATCTCTGTGCTGGTGGGTGTAACTGGAGGCTTTGGGAACACCAGAAACAACAAATGTTTTTTCCAAATATCTATCCAAAATCATTTATTTTTTTTACACAAGAGTCATATATTTTGTCATTTTCCCTACCCTTTTTCTTCTGAAAGCACCAAACAAGCCCAAACTGTGCAAACTTTGCCTTGTGACACGCTGAGATTGGCAACTTGGTTTCCTGCCTTCAAATCTGCAGTTAAAATAAACCAAAACAATGCAGGGAGGGGGTGGTTTTCTTTGCATTTAACTGTTGAAACCCAAGCTGAAATATTTCAACTGGCCCAAGCAGCACCACCACCAACTGTTTCACATTCCCCTCTCACTAAAATGTGTTCAGGCATAGCCAGACTCCTGCTGGCCCAGTTTGGGGTGGGATGAGGGGGACAGGATCCAGTCTGGAACCTTCAGCTCAGCTTGGGGTGGAAGAACTGCTCCCTCCTGTACTTCCCAAGCCAACACAAGTTTGAGAATCTGCTTTTTTTGAGGGTGTGTTTTGAAGTTGGTGGAAGTTTCTGAGCAGAAAGAGGGCCTGTGAGCACTGTTTTGGTGAGAGGAGATGTGCATGTGGATGGCAGAGAGAGTTTCATCTCCCACCTCACTTCTCAGGACTCTTCCAGCTGCCTGGGCAAAGAGTTTTTTGGAAGGTTGTGGCACTGGCAGGGGAAACTGAGCTGGTGATGATGGGCTGCAAAGCAGCCAAGAGAAAACTCCTCTGAAATCCTGAGCTCTGCAGATGTGAGAGATCATGTGTTGGCATCTTACTAACCCATCAGATTCCTTTGGAACTCTTTAAACTTTGCAGACAACGAAAAAAGAGGCAAAGAGATAACAAAGAGTTCCCTTTTAAAAGCAGAACAATAAAGGCTATTGGTTCATCATTTGAATTTCTTGCCTAATGAAATTGGATACAGCCTGAAATCCCCCCTAAGCCAAAAGCTAATTCATTTCCTCGTTTGAAATGCGTGTTATCAATTACTGACTGGAGATCCAATGATTTCCATCGCTGGGTTTTATTCTGATACAAGGGCCTTTGAGGATTTATTGATGACAAGTGTATGAAAAGTCAATCCTGAGCTGGGTACTGAACTCAGCTCAGCAGTGTGTGAGCAGCTATTGGGTCTCTGAACCACAGCTCAGCCAAGCAGATAAATACCTTCTTCTCATCAGCACATTTTAAATAAAACCTAAATTTAAGAGTTGCTCTTGAGTTCTTCGCATCTCCCAGAGGATCCTGCAGGAAGGTGAGCAAGGACATGGGGTGAGATGCAGGAGTATCACAGGGAAGGAAGGCAGAAATGTCCACAGTTCCTCTCTAGGCTCCAATATTTGGGAGTCTTCAGGGTAATATGATAATTACCCCAACACCTATTTAATGAGGGCATAACCTTAAGTGCTCCCCAGCTTTGCTCTCAGAAACAGGTGGATTCCCTAAGCTGAAACATTAAAATGATACCTCTCCCTGGGGTCAGCAGCCACAGCAGCAGCTTTCAGGCTCAATGTATGGATTTTCACACTCAAAATAAGGAACTCAGTTGGTGATCTTATCCCAGGAAAGCCATGACAGCAGCAAGACAAGCTGTCCCTTTGCCCTGCCCTGTTCCATCCTACCCACGTGTCTGCAGAAATTCCTTTCAGACAAGTGTCTTTTGGGTATTTTAGCCTATTCCCAGGCCCAGGGTTTCAAGGACCCTGAGAAGTCTCTTGTGACACCCTGCTTTAGCCTTAAGCAAGTGAGAAAGCCTCAAGGGCCATTAGGACATCCAGGCTGGCCACCAGCCCTGACTCCCCCATGGCAGGACTCACAGTGTCCTGGGAGAAACTGGAGGGAGTTTCCCTCAGCCTGGGGATTTGGGAGGGGAAAATGAGTATTTTTGCCTGCATTTTACCAATGCAAAACTCAGTCTGTCATTAGCTGTTTGCAAAACTTGCACCTCGGCCGGGCTTATCCCCTGGAGGTTTTTCTCATTGTCCTGTTTGCACTTGGTTAATGAATCATAGAATCATAGAATGGATTGGGTTGGAAAAGATCTCCGAGATCATTAAGTCCAACCCTTGGGCCAACTCCAGTCCCTTTACCAGATCATGTTATCCTGATGTTCCCAGCTGGAAAAATACCCTTTGCACACAGACTGCTGGAGCTGTTCCATTCCCACACTGCGGCTTTCATGGAATCACAAAATGCTTTGGGATGGGAGGGACCTTGAAGCTCAGCCCACCCCACCCCCTGCCATGGACAGGGACACCTTCCACTATCCCAGGTTGCCCCAAGCCCCATCCAAGCTGTTCTTGGACACTTCCAGGGATGGGGCAGCCACAGCTTCTCTGGGCACCTCTTTGGGTGTTGTTTCTGAGTGGGATCAGAACAAAGCCAATATGCCTTTCAGGCAGGTGCTCTCCACTCTTCTAGTCCATGATTTTTGTGACCTTTTTATATATAGAATCACAGAATCATAGAATGGATTGGGTTGGAAAAGACCTCTGAGATCATCAAGTCCAACCCTTGGGCCAACTCCAGTCCCTTTACCACATCATGGCACTCAGTGCCACGGCCAAGCTCACTTGAAAAACCTCCAGGGCTGGGGAATCCACCCCCTCTCTGGGCAGCCCATTCCAATGCCTGAGCACTCTCTCTGCAAAGAAGTTTTTTCTGATATCCAATTTCCCCTGGCAGAGCTTGAGCCCCCCGTGCCCCCTTGTCCTATTGCTGAGTGCCTGGGAGAAGAGACCAACCCCCAGCTGGCCACAACTTCCCTGATGTGGCACTTCCAGACAGTGCTGAGGTCACCTCTCAGCCTCCTCTTCTCCAGCACAAACACCCCCAGCTCCCTCAGCCTCTCCCCACAGCACTTGTGCTCCAGTCCTATGAGTTGGAGCAGAGTGCAGGGGTGCCGATGACAGGAGTTCCTGCTCCTCCTGGGTGGTTTATGGGGTTCCTCTGATGCTGCTGGGATCACCACTGTCCCACAGGGCTGCCCAGGGAGGGCTCCAGAGCCAGCACAGGGCCCTGGGTTGTGTTCATCCATCAGATGGGGGATGTGTCCCACCAGGCTCTGTGGGACCTTCCTTAGGGCAGAACCCTCAGGCTGGGACAGTCAGAGGTGCAGAAGGTCCCTTGGGCAGGTCCACTGGGCTGTACCTAAAGCAGTAAGACACTGATACAACCCTGAGAATGGTTTTATAGGGTTTTATAAAGGATCCAATCCCATATCCGTGCATGGCAGCATGGTTTGGTTTTTTTTTTCCCTTTCTTGTTGTATCCTATAAAACCAGCTCCAGGTTTTCTTAACACAGAAAATTTATAGAGCCAGAACTGCAATCATTATAAATCAAGCAGAGCACACAAACACAAGAGGCAAAATGTACCACAGTGCCTTGCAAATCATTCAGTGTCAATAATCTCTGTTGTTATTTGTAGCCAGCAAAGGAAATTGGAGTTTTTAATATGTAACACATTAACCCAAGTGTCTGCCTAAACGGGGCTGCGTTTTTAATGTGTTGACATATTAACACAAGTGCTCTTTCTCTAATTCCCCCAACCTTAACATAACAATAATATTGTTAAATCATTAGCAGGCCTTTAAAGAAGTATTAATTCTCCCTAATAAAATATTGAGTACCACTCTTGGCTGCTGCCTCAGCACCCCAAGGGCAGCATTCACCTGATCACACCTGCTGCTGCTCGGGTTTCAAGGCTGCACAAAGCAAACACAAGCTGAGAAGAGGCACAAAATAAACCAGAATAATTCCAGAAGTCTGGTGGACTGGACTGGTTTGGTTTGCAATGACAGAGGGCAGCACAGAATGGTTTGGGCTGGGAGGGACCTGAAAGATCATCCAATGCCACCCCCTGCCAAGGGCAGGGACACCTCCCACCAGCCCAGGGTGCTCCAAGCCCTGTCCAACCTGGCCTTGGACACTTCCAGGGATGGGGCAGCCACAGCTTCTCTGCCCAACCTGTGCCAGGGCCTTCCCACCCTCACAGGGAAGGATTTCTGCCCACTATCCCATCTAACCCTGCCCTCTGGCAGTGGAAAGCTTTTCCCTCTTGTCCTGTCACCCCATGCTCCTACTCTTACAGTGTTGTTTCTCTCTTCGAGGATGTGGTTTATTCCCAAAGTGGAGGATTTGTGGCCAAAGAGCTGCTCCTGATGCCATGAGATGAGGTGCCAGGGAGGTGCCCACATTGCCATCCTCCACTTTGAGTCCCCTGGGCTTGTGCCCAGCTACAGCTTTCCCCTTTCAAGACTCACAGTGGGGATGAGGGGGATCTGGGACTCAGGCAGGGTCTGATCCAGCTCCAAGGAGCTCAGCAGAGTCAACCATGTCTCTGGGCAGAGGAGGCCATAAAGCTGATGGCACATGGTCTGCATACTGAGGGAATGAAGAGTGGAACCACAAGAGAAGAAATTGTCACCACAAGAAAGATTTCAGCCATTGGAGAGTGTCCAAAGGAGGGAGATGGAGATGGGGAAGGGTCTGGAGGGGCAGTGTGTGAGGGCACTGAGGGCACTTGGTGTGTTCAGCTGGAGAAGGGGAGACTGAGGGGAGACCTCAGTGCAGGGACAACTTCCTCATCAGGGGCAGAGGAGGGGCAGGCACTGAGCTCTGCTCTGTGGGCAGCAGGGACAGCACCCAGGGAATGGCTGGAGTTGTTTCAGAGCAGGGTCAGGTTGGATCTCAGCAAAAGGCTCTTCCCCCAGAGGGTGGTGGGCACTGACCGGGCTCCCCAGGGCAATGGGCACAGCCCCAAGGCTGCCAGAGCTCCAGGAGGGTTTGGATGATGCTCTGGGGCACAGGGTGTGACTGTTGGGGCTGGTCCTGTGCAGGGCTGAGGGTTGGACTTGCTGATCCTTGTGGGTCCTTCCAGCTCAGCATATTCTGTGATCCTGATTCTGTGAAAATTGCTCCCCATAATTAGCCTGGAGAAGTGGGCAGTGGTCAGCTCTGCTCAGCCCCCTCCTCCCGTGGCTGTCTTTATTTTGCTGCATTTTTGCCTTGTTTAATATGGTGTTTTTATGGGCAGAATGTGCTCAGGCTGGTGTATAATGGGACCAACTGTGCAGAAATGTCATGCATGCAAAATCTATGCAAAGCCCCTGCTATGCTTTTGCCTGAATCAATTTAAAGAAGACGCTCCATAAAACAGGATAAAGCCAGATTAAGTGCATACAAATGAGGCAGCCCAGGCAAGGTTTTCAGAATTTGTTGGAGGCAGATGGAATACAAATGGAGGAAGAGATTGCACCGGTGCATGTGTAAAACACACTCGACAGATCCATCCAGAGGGGTTGGAGGTGAGAGAAGCAGCCTGACGAGAAGTCCCCTCACTGAGGTCACCTGAATTCCAAACACCAGGCCTGTCTTCCTTCTCAGCTATGTGGCCTTCAGTTTCCCAGCAAATTCCCTGGAAAGCAGCACAGGGTTTCATGGCAAAGCCTGTAGCAGCTTCATGACAAATAAAAAGAATTCAGTGGGGGGGAAGCTCCCATCAGCGTTGCTGTCCCGATGTTATTTGCTTTGCTATTCCATTTCTTTGATATTCTCCTATCATTCTCAGCTCTCAGCCTGCTGCACTTTTTCCTCCTGCCTCCACAGGATGGTGATGCCATACGTGGCAAGGCTGGTATGCAAAATACCCTGGGAAATAAAGGAAGCAGATTGGGAACTTCTGCTCTCGTCATCTGAGCACGAGGGAAGCGCACGGGAAATGGATGAAAGGAAATACTTCTTCTTCACACAATTAGCTGCTGGAAATCAGTGCCAGGAGATTTTGCTGAGCCTGAAAACTTGTCAGGCTTCAAAAAAAAATGGATGGGAGGTTTCTGTGGATGGCAAACAAACCTTGTGACAGGGATTTTGGGAGGTCACAGCAGGGTGTGTAATCCACAGACTTATCCCAGTAGGGGATTTGGTTCAAATTCCTGAAGAAATGTGGTCTTACCACTGGTTTGCAAGTCTGTGTCCATGTGCCAGTCTTGGGGTTCTTCCTTCAGAGAGTAAACTGTGTGTCTTCTGGTCATGTCCCACGGCAATCACAGAATCACTGAATGGATTGGGTTTGGAGGGACCTCAAAGATCATCCATTTCCATTCCATCGGCAGGGAATTCCCATGGAGGTGGAGGTGACCAAAGGCTGGGTAACAAAGATAATTCCCTTTCTAGCAGAGCTGTGAAATAGCAGTGGGCAGGGCTCTGCAGAGGGATCTGGAGAGACTGGAGAGATGGGCTGATTGCAATGGGCTGGAGTTCAACAAGGCCAAGTGCAGGTCCTGCCCTTTGGCCACCCCAAGCCCTGCAGCGCTCCAGGCTGGGCACAGAGTGGCTGGAGAGCAGCCAGGCAGAAAGGGACGTGGGGGGACTGAGGGACAGGAAGCTCAAGAGGAGCCAAGAGTGTGCCCAGGTGGCCAAGAAGGCCAATGGGATCCTGGCCTGCATCCAAAGGAGTGTGGCCAGCAGGCCCAGGGCAGTGAGCCTTCCGCTGGACTCTGCCTTGAGGAGGCCACACCTGGAGTGTTGTGTTGAGTTCTGGGCCCCTGAGTTGAGGCAAGAGATTGAGGGGCTGGAGCGGGGCCAGAGAAGAGCAACGAGGCTGGAGAAGGGAGTGGAGCACAAGTGGTGTGGGGAGAGGCTGAGGGAGCTGAGGGTGTTTGTGCTGGAGAAGAGGAGGCTGAGAGGTGACCTCAGCACTGTCTGGAAGTGCCTGAAGGGAAGTTGTGGCCAGGTGGGGGTTGGTCTCTTCTCCCAGGCACTCAGCAATAGGACAAGGGGGCACGGGGGGCTCAAGCTCTGCCAGGGGAAATTGAAGTTGGAGAGCAGAAAAAACTTCTTTGCAGAGAGAGTGCTCAGGCATTGGAATGGGCTGCCCAGAGAGGGGGTGGATTCCCCATCCCTGGAGGTTTTTCAGCTGAGCTTGGCCGTGGCACTGAGTGCCCTGATGTGGTAAAGGGACTGGAGTTGGCCCAAGGGTTGGACTTGATGATCTCGGAGGTCTTTTCCAACCCAATCCATTCTATGATTCTATAAAGATGCTCTCCTGGGAATGACCCACTTCATCCCTGCCTGGATATAATCTTTGCTAAATCTGGATGCACACTCCTCTGGGCACTGTTTTCATGGAAACAGCCCATGTTTTTCATGGATGCTTTGGGAAAACAACATGTCCTCAGGCTGCTGGGGAGAAACTCACTTGGAAACAGAGCTCAGGGGGCTTTGGACTTGGAAACAGAAGTAGAAACCCTTGTGAGGAGGAGCTGCTGCTGGATTGGGCATGTCCCAAGGATATATTGGCTAGTGGAGACAAGGGTCTGCCCCACACGGCACGGAAACCCATCTGCTGTTTTGTTTGGGGCCATATTTTAGAGGAAATTTATGCTGAATCTATTTAGACATTCCTAAATATTTAATTGGTGCTGCTGAAAGATATTGCCACAACTTCAAACCAAGGTTATGGCCCTAGGAGGAAAAGAGGGATGGGAAGAAATGACCATCAAACCCCCAAAACTGTCTCTGTTCCCCTTCAACAACAAAAGGGAACATTTAATACCAATTATTTCGGAAAATTAAGTGAATACAGAGGCTTATGTAACTGGCAAGTCTGGAATTATTTATGAGGCTGCACCTCAAATCTTGGGTTCAGGTTTGGACCCTGCATGAAAAGAAAGACACTGAAGTGTTGGAGTGTGTCCAGGGCAGGGAACGGAGCTGGGAAGGGGCTGGAGCAGCAGCTGAGGGAGCTGGGGGGGCTCAGCCTGGAGAAAAGGAGGCTCAGGGGGGACCTTCTGGCTCTGCAATCCTTGCCAGGAGGGGGGAGCCGGGACAGGGGGCCGGGCTGTGTCCCAGGGCAGAGGGACAGGAGGAGAGGGAACAGCCTCAAGGGGAGATTCAGGTTGGACATCAGGGAAAATTTCCTCACGCAAAGGGTTGTCCAGCCCTGGCACAGCTGCCCTGGGCAGAGGTGGAGTTCCCATACCTGGAGGGATTTAAAAGCCATGTAGATGTGGCACCTGGGGACATGGGTTAGTGGTGGCCTTGGCAGTGCTGAGTTATTGGTTGGACTCCATGATCTGAGAGGACTTTTCCAACCTAACGATGATTCTGTTGGGTGGTTGTTTGCTGAGATGTTGAGTTTTGCCAAACTGCTTGTTATTCAGCCCTTTGAGGGGAACCTCCTGTGGCCAACAAACACCTGCAAGTGCTGTGTGTGGTGGGAGCTCACCTGCTGGTGTTCAAAACCACATGGCCATTCATTCTGGTTAACAACTGGAAGCTCTCAGAAAGCTTGGCTTTCCAAGTGTGAAAAGCTGTTACTGCTCTTCAGCAGGTCATTTTTCATGAGGAAAACTGGGAGATGAAGCAACACAGCCTGGGAAAACACACCCATCACCTTTGGTTTGTGTGTTCTTCCCCCAGCTTCCTGGGAGAGCTGTCCTGGGGACACGGCCACATGTTACCCTGCTGGAGAGGAGCAAAATCCTGGGGTCTGCCCCGTCGGTTCCGTGAGCCAGGGAGGAGAAAACACTGTTTCCAGCTGAATTACTCAGGTTTTAGATTTTAATTAAGGTGTGTCTGATGGTGACAATTTCACTGCCTTCTCCAGAACGACAAGCCCTTCATTTAAACATCAGATTAGTTTTGGCTGAGAGCCCAAACTGCTCCTTGTCGATCTGAGGAGCATCCAGAGATGCCAAGGGGTGACCAGACAAGCTCCTGTGGTCTCCTCCACACAGTTCGAGGACCTCTACCAAGCCCAAGCTGTTTCCCTTTGCTTCTTGCTCTTAGCAGGAATCACAGAATGGATTGGGTTAGAAAAGACCTCCGAGATCATCAAGTCCAACCCTTGGGCCAACTCCAGTCCCTTTACCACATCATGGCACTCAGTGCCACGGCCAAGCTCAGCTGAAAAACCTCCAGGGATGGGGAATCCACCCCCTCTCTGGGCAGCCCATTCCAATGCCTGAGCACTCTCTCTGCAAAGAAGTTTTTTCTGCTCTCCAACTTCAATTTCCCCTGGCAGAGCTTGAGCCCCCCGTGCCCCCTTGTCCTATTGCTGAGTGCCTGGGAGAAGAGACCAACCCCCACCTGGCCACAACTTCCCTGATGTGGCACTTCCAGACAGTGCTGAGGTCACCTCTCAGCCTCCTCTTCTCCAGCACAAACACCCCCAGCTCCCTCAGCCTCTCCCCACAGCACTTGTGCTCCACTCCCTTCTCCAGCCTCGTTGCTCTTCTCTGGCCCCGCTCCAGCCCCTCAATCTCTTGCCTCAACTCAGGGGCCCACAACTCAACACGACACTCAAGGTGTGGTCTCCCCAAGGCAGAGTCCAGGGGAAGGCTCACTGCCCTGGGCCTGCTGGCCACGCTACTTTGGATCCAGGCCAGGATGCCATTGGCCTTCTTGGCCACCTGGGCACACTCTTGGCTCCTCTTGAGCTTCCTGTCCCTCAGTCCCCCCAGGTCCCTTTCTGTTTTGCTTTGGTGAGAAGCAGCCTGGGACACTCAGGAGCAGCTCCATTGAGGTTTTTCCTTATTCCAGACCAAAGATTCAGGAGCAAGACTAGGGGTGGGGAGTGGGTTGGTGGCTTTGTTCCCCATGGACCTTGAAAAATCTGCCTGTGTCCTATTTCACAGCTCATGGGTGGGATGAGGAGCTCATCCGTGCCCACTCTTTCCACATGGGAATGACTGCACAGCTGCCTTGGCACAAGGGATTTCACACATGTGAGGTGCTGCAAAATCTTTCCTTTGTCTGCCTTTCCTCCTTACAAACCAGGACATTTCCAATCCTTCTCTGCCTTCCCCCTCCCCAGGAGGATTCCTGTCCTTCCCAGCTCTCCTAATTGTGCCCCATCAAGGGAGAGTCTTTTCCACTGATAAATCCTTTAACTTTGTTAGAGGTGTAGAATGTAATTCCAGCAGAGTTGTTTGCAATGACATATTATTCTTCCCTTTCCCCATCCTCCCCAACATAAAGGATTTTTAGAGAGATTTTTAGACTTAGATTGCACTTGATGAACTGTTTTTCTTGTCAAAAAAGCAAAATAAGAAAAAAAACTGTACAAGAAGAGAGGGGAGAGACAGAGATGGATTTTGAATGTGTGAAAAATATTGCTTTAGGATTTTTTCCCTGTGCCATGGTTCCCTCAGGAATTACTTCACCATTTCATTTCCATGTTTTTTATTGCTCAGCCTTTCAGAAATAACATTTCTTTGTTTAACAACTGACCCAGCCAGGAATGCAAATGCAAGACTGCTGTGTCTGCAGCCCCTCCTGTTCGAGAGTGTGCCCTGGGCTCGTGCTGAGGCTTTGCAAAAGCTGAGAGGGCTCTGGGATTCCCTGGGAAAGACAGCATATGGAAATCAGAGAGGCTGAACAGCAAGTAGAAAATAAATTGTATTTCCTGGCTTTTGTGTGGATCCCAGTAGGACCTGAGAACATGTATCAGGTGAAAAGTCCCCATAGAACTGGAACCAGTGAGTAAAGCCAGTCCAGCCACGTCCTGGCACACGAAGGAAAGGAGCAGACATCCCATGGAGGACATTCCACAGGACTTTATTTATCCCTAAGGAGAGAGAATGAAGAGCTTTCCTCCCAGCCTTGTGGACTGGTGCTGTGCCAGACAGCAAAAGCAAAGGACAGCTCCCATGTCAAACATGTTTCCTTCCTGGTGGCAACTGGAATCTCCCTCTGGAGTCAATTTCCAGCAACCAGCCAGCTCACAGTTTGGATCAGACAATCATGGAATCCTGCAATGGTTTGGGTTGGAAGGACCTTAAAGCTCATCCCATTCCACCACCTGCAGAGGGCAGGGACACCTCCCACCAGCCCAGGGTGCTCCAAGCCCTGTCCAACCTGGCCTTGGACACTCCCAGGGATGGGGCAGCCACAGCTTCTTTGGGCACCCTGTGCCAGGGCCTGCCCACCCTCACAGGAAGAATTCCTTCCCAATATCTAATCTAAATTTCCCCTCTTTCAGTCTGACCATGGGCTCTCTGTCAGCCCCAGGATCCTTGTGGAAAGCTGACAATCTGCTCCCAAAGCCTCTGCTCCTGATTGTACCCAGGGAAAGGTATTTGGGCACCAGAAGTGGGGCTGAAGAGGAGGTTAATGCTGAGGGAGCCCCAGAGCCTCCCTGACAGTTATAGCAGCAAGGCACAGAGTGAGGAGAGATTCAGGTTTCAAGGGCCTTAACAGAGAAACATGCCAGGGATGTCTCATAAATCCCACCTTACCAGGCAGAAATTGGTGCCTAAAAGGTCACAAATGGCTCTAAGTCCAAGTAGAAAGTCAGGCTGGGCTCAAACCTGCTTCTTCCCAGTGTAGATGTGGTGCTTGAACTGGCACATCTTCCTTCCCACCCCCAAATTGCTCAGACCTGGGAAAGGTGATGCCACTGGTTTCCCATTATCCTGATGGGAATGGAGTGATCACCTCTGAGCTGCATGTCCTGTGAGGAGGAACCTCCCAAATCTGTCCTGGTATTATTTCCCCCTACTTTAAACTGCACTTTGGAAATAGGAATGTCTGAACAGAGGTGTTTTAGTCTCTGCTTGATAATAGAGAGTGTCCCTCTGCTCCACCCCAGAGCTTCCCTCAGCCTGGGGCAGCTGCACCCAAGACACTCTGGACAAGGTGTGACCGACTCCACTCCTGCTTCTGGCTACTTGACCAACCCTGGTGGAAGAAAAATCATTTCAGGAGCTGCCTGTAGGAAAGTGAAGCCTTGTTGTCCTCCTGCAGCAGCACCTGCCTGGAGCTCCTCTGGATGCTGCTGGTTTGCAAAGTCATCCTTGGTCAGTTATTCTGGAACCTGCTGAGGATCAGAAGCTCCATCAAGGAACACGTCAGGTCCTCCACAGGGTGATTTTTGGCAGCCAGGAGGACTGAAAGGTGAAGGTGACAGGAGCTAGTTGTTTTGGACATGGAACAGCCATGATAAGCCTCATGCACAGTTGCTGCTGGAGCTGGAGATTTGCTCAGGGGTGGTGACTGGAGAAGAGTTTTGGCCAAGCACAACTCCTTTGGGGTGAATCCTGCAGTGAAGACCATAAACTTTCTGCTGCCTGTCTCCTTCTTCCCCAGATGGCTCCACCTCACCCTCTGCTGTACAAGTCAGCCAGGCTGTGAAGGGTTCAGCCAAGATCAGGGTTTGATGCCCAGGGTCTCCCCAGTAACACCAGCTTCCCAAAGAGGCTCCTGAGAGCTCAGGAAGTCCTTGTGTGGAGGAGAAGAGAGAGGGCTCAGCTGAAAAAGGGCTGTGCCTTGAAGGAAGGTGTGAGCAGTGTGTGTAGGGCTAAACCTCTGTTAGTCCCCTGGAGCAGAAGAGGAAATCCCAGTGAAGTTCACAAGTGGGGACAACCCTGTTACTTAGATGTCCAAAAGTACTTTTGGATCTCCAGCACGGCAGGGCTGAAGTTTGGCAGGGAAGGACCCAACCCATGGCCATGCCCCTCACCAGCAAAGAGCAGCACTAAAAATCAAGAGGTTTTCTGTAGGAATCAAAGAGAAGTGAAAGGCCTAGAGAAGTGGATGGAGGGACTGAGGGCTTTGAAGGGCCTGAGCAATTCAAATGATGTTTCCAGCCTTGGCTAAGCCACGTAACCAGCAATGATCCCAGACTGGATCTGGGAGCTTCTGGTCCTGGCTATGGATGGGATTGGGTTGTGTGTCTCCAGAGCTCTTGGAAATGACTTTGTGGCACATCACATCCCCCTGGGCAGGAAAGACACACTGCGAGGGGGGTCCCTGCTATCTCCAGTGGCCTTTCATAAGGGTCACCACGCTGTTCATCAGACCTCCTTCCAGTGCACATCCCAGAACCTTCACAAGTCTGTCTGCAGGACTGGTGAGACCCCATTGTGAGACCCCACCATGCTCCTGGAGGCCCTACTGGCAGTGCCCTCCCCATCCCTGCAGGTGCTCAGTTCACAGAATCACAGACTGCTCTGAGCTGGAAGGGACCCACAAGGATCATCGAGTCCAACTCTTAAGTCAATGACCCGCACAGGGGATTGAACCCATGACCTTGGCATTATTACAATGAAGTTCTAACCAACTGAGCTAATGAGTGAACATCGTTCCAGGTTGGACAGGGCTTGGAGCAACCTGGGATAGGGAAAGGTGTCCCTGCCCATGGCAAGGGGTGGAATTAGATGACCTTTAAGGTGCCTTCCAACCCAAACCAGCCTGTTCAGGCTATGAAGGGACTGCAGCAGTGGCTCTGAAAGCCACCCCCAATGTGGGCTGCAGCCCCCACTGTGGGGAGCAGCGAGGCGAAGCACATCACGATTTGCACCGACAAAGGACTTATCTCTTCTGCTCTGATTTTTTTGTTGCCCAAAACAAAGGAGAGACTGAAGAGCTCCTGTTTAATTTGCGAATTTCACAGCCTCCACTCGCACAAGAGAGGGGGGAAGAATCAACAAAAAGCCCAACAACAGGCATGGAAAGAGCCCCAAGTATTAATGGCAGCTGATCAATAACTAATCCGCAGTGTTCCAGTTACCAACTTGATGGAGAAAATTCACGGTGCTTAAGTAATTCCAACTAATCTTAATGAATGCCTCCATGCCTCCCTGCCTGCAGAGCTGTGTGAAATTTATAGAAAAATGTCATTTCGGCTCTCAGAATATTTTTTTTTCCCCTCGCAGTCATCAAAGGAGCATAAAAAATGCTCTTAGAAATCTGCTATCTCTCCCTGCCAGATGAGGCCTTCAAAAGGCAAGCACTCATTTTTTTTGGTCGTAAGCAGGGAAGATTATGAATACATTATCTAGTTAACATTAAAAAAAAAAATTCAAAACACCCAATTTTACATTCTGCCTTATTTATGCCGTGCCTCTGTCCCCTTTGTGAGCCTCACCCTCTTCTCTGCCGGAGGAAATAATGCCAAGTAGACAAATCAGCTACAAGGAGGAGAACGTTGATACATATTTTTGTTCTATTTTTATTTGGCGCTACTTCGGAAATGTTTCAAAGGGAAAGAAAGATCAGTATGGTGGTTTCAAGCCTTCTCTGTCTTTCCCTGCTAAAAGCTGAGGAGTTCCTCTTAAGTTTCTTAGCAGCCTGTAAGAGAAAAACCTCCCCTTACCTGCCACCAAGCATGTGAAGAGCTCGCTGGGGTGAAGTGCTGACAGTCAGAAGGAGCTTTTGTAGGGATGGATGGAGAGGCAGAACAGGATGGTAATTTCCCAGTGGAAGTTTATTTTCCACTGGAAAGTGTAAGGTGGGGTCTTAGCATGGGAATGGAGGGATTACAACAAGGATGGGATTTTTGGGGGAGGCAGGAGGAAAGCTCTGCTCTGGCTTGGCTGGGGGTGATGAGACAGACTGAAGTGCTTTTTGCATCGATTCAGGTCCCTCTGATTGAGGGGAACACCCCCAATCCTGGGGCCCCATTACACAGAATCACAGAATATCCTGAGTTGGAATGGACCCACAAGGATCATCCAGTTCAACTCCTGGCCCTGTCCAGGACACCCCAACAATCCCACCCTGTCCCTCAGAGCATCGTCCAAATCCTCCCGGAGCTCTGGCACCCTTGGGGCTGTGCCCACTGCCCTGGGGAGCCTGGTCAGTGCCCACCACCCTCTGGGGGAAGAACCTTTTGCTGAGATCCAACCTGACCCTGTCCTGGCACAACTCCAGGCCAGTCCCTGTGTCCTGGCCCTCATCACAGAGATCAGAGGTTGGAGCTGCCCCCTGGGAGGAGCTGCAGCCCCTGATGATCTCTGCCCTCAGTCTCCTCCAGCTGAACAAGCCAAGTGCCCTCATCCACACAAAGACTTCCACACCCCCACCAGCCAAGGGGCTGGTTTTGGAGATGTAGCCCTGAAACCAGAGCTGGCCAGGAGCATTTGGAGATGGATACAGGAGAAATCCCTTATCCATCACTCCAGGTCACTCCAGCTCTTCAGGTCACTCACCCACAGTCTGAGACAGGCAGAGAGAAATATTCAGCATATTAATTTTAGCTTGTCTGTTCTCCCACTGAAGAATTCACTTTCCCCTTCCCAGTGAGGTCTCCTGCCCTCAGTGGACAGTCATGTCTGTGCATCTCTTCCCCCTGACTGAAAAGTCCTCACATCAAAAGGGTCCCTCTTTCTCCTCCATTTCCCTCAGGGTCCAGCCATGACTCTGTCATAAATTGATGTACAAAGTATGAACAGGAGGATTTTTTTAGAACAACTCCAGCAATCTTTGTAGTTCATAACTAGGCATGCAGGGTTTTTATTAATTTAACAGTGTTATTCCCCTTATGAAATATTCATCCCATAGGATTTCTGTGCACATGAAGATTTTGAAGAAATTGATCTGCAATGCAGTTACTCCTTTAAAAGAATGATTTCTTTATTATCTCTCCCTTTCAGAGAAACTCTATATCCGAGTGGTGGCTGATTAAATGTGTGATCAATCCCCTGAAAGCAAACAGATATATTTTTAATTGTGGGGGAATTCAGTGTGTGGGAGGAGGCATTTGGAGAGCCCAGCACTGCCACTCATTGCTCTGCCAGCCCCTCCTCTGGCATCCTGGCAAGCCCTTGGCCTCCCAACCCCTTGGAGATGCCTTCATCCCAGCTGGCATCACCATTCTTGCCATGATATGATGGAGAGAGAGCTGCTCTTGGGCCCTGATTCAGCAAAGCAGTTAAACACAGGCTTTTCTCTCAGTAAGCTGAGCCTTGTGGACTCTGGTTTCACTGCCCTCTTCCACATTGCCATGTTGCTCCATGAGAGCCCCTGGTGAGTGCTGGCATGTCCTCTCTGGGTGGCTTGGATGGGCACTGGTGGGTGGTTTCCATCTGTTACAAGAGGAAGTGTCTCCTGTGGTGCTGAACTCTAAGCAGGGTTTCCCTGAGGCAAAGGAGTTTTAGAATAATGGAATCTCAGAGTGGGTTTGGGTTGGAAGGGACCATGCCATTCCACCCCAGTCCATGGGCAGGGACACCTTCCACCAGCCCAGGGTGCTCCAAGCCCTGTCCAACCTGGCCTTGGACACTTCCAGGGATGGGGCAGTCACAGCTTCTCTGCCCAACCTGTGCCAGGGCCTGCCCACCCTCACAGGAAAGAATTCCTTTCCAATATCCCATCTATCCCAGCCCTGTCAAAGTGGGAAGCCATTCCCCTTGTCCTGTCATTTCATTCCTTGTCTCAAGTCCCTCTCCAGCTCTGCTGGAGACCCTTCAGGCACTGGAAAGGGCTCTAAGGTGTCTGTGGAGCCTTCTCTTCTCCAGGATGAACAGCCCCAACATGTGTAAATACAGACCAGAACTTAAAGGCTGTACAAAGAGGAGAAATGGGAATTATTCCCATCCCCTTCCCAGGGGGATCCTTGTGAGGGTTGACACGACAAGGCCCGGGACTAAAAGCTCTCTGAGAGGTGTCACAGGGAAAGCACTGACTCTGCTCCAAGCATTTCAGTCCCTTTCAGCCTGTACTTGGTCCTTACAAGGTGTGTGGAGATACAACACATGGCTGTGTTCAGGAGTGACGGAATGCTGAGAGGTCAAGCCCAGCTGAGTCCCCCAACACTCTGCTCCACACAGTGCCAGCAGCCCCTTCAACTTCACCCACAAGGGTCCCTGAATGCGGTCCCACCTCCTTCTGCCCCCACCACAGCAGCACATGTGTCAGCAGTCCCTGAGCTCCCACCCTGGGTAACTCCAAGCTGTGATCCCAGACTGGGATGCACCAGGTGAGGCTTGAGAGGTCCCTCAGAGGCAAGGTGATGGTCCTCCTGGGGGGCATCACCCAGCTCTCACCCCTGTTTCCTCTCCAAGGGCCCCACTCCGAGGGATGTCACCCTAGTTAGGAAAACATCCCCTTTCAACCTGTTCTCTTGGTCCTCTGTGGCCTCTCCTTGAACTGACATTGTCCAGCCCCAGAGGAGCCAAGGGCAGGGGCTGTGCTGGTCACTGGAGGTGTTTCTGGAGGGGCTTTCACTGGAGGTGTTTCTGGAAGGGCTTTTCTGGTCACTGTGGGTGTTTTTGGAGGGGGTTTCTGGTCCCTCCAGGTTGTTCTGGAGAGGCTTTGCTGGTCCTTGGATGTGTTTCTGGAGGGGATTTGCTGCCCTTGGATGTGTTTCTGGAGGAGTTTGCTGGTCCCTGCAGGTATTTCTTGAGGAGGTTTGCTGGTCACTGGAGGAGTTTCTGGAGGGGCTTTGCTGGTCACTGGATGTGTTTCTGGAGGGGTTTTCACTGGAGGAGTTTCTGGAGGAGGTTTGCTGGTCACTGGAGGTTGTTCTGGAGAGGGATTGCTGGTCACTGGCGGTTGTTCTGGAGAGGGATTGCTGGTCACTGGAGGAGTTTCTGGAGGAGCTTTGCTGGTCCCTGGGGGGGTTTCTGAGGGTGTTTCTAGTCACTGGATGTTGTTCTGGAGGGGGGTTACTGGTCACTGGGGGTGGTTTTGGAGGGGTTTTGTTGGTCCATGACATTGTTTCTGGGGGTGTGTGTGTGTGTTTCTGGTCACTCGAGGTTGTTCTGGCGAGGGATTGCTGGTCACTGGAGGAGTTTCTGGAGGAGCTTTGCTGGTCCCTGGGGGGGTTTCTGAGGGTGTTTCTAGTCACTGGATGTTGTTCTGGAGGGGGTTTACTGGTCACTGGGGGTGTTTTTGGAGGGGTTTTGTTGGTCCATGACATTGTTTCTGGGGGTGTGTGTGTGTGTTTCTGGTCACTCNGGAGGGGCTTTCACTGGAGGAGTTTCTGGAGGAGGTTTGCTGGTCACTGAACCTGTTTCTGGATGGGCTTTGCTGGTCACTGGGGGTGTTTCTGGGGGTGTTTCTAGTCACTGGATGTTGTTCTGGAGGGGGTTTGCTGGTCACTGGAGGTGTTTCTGGAGGGGATTTGCTGCCCTTGGATGTGTTTCTGGGGGAGTTTGCTGGTCCCTGCAGGTATTTCTTGAGGAAGTTTACTGGTCACTGGAGGTGTTTCTGAAGGGGCTTTGCTGGTCCCTGCAGGTATTTCTCAAGGAGGTTTGCTGGTCACTGGAGGTGTATTTTGGAGGAGTTTGCTGGTCCCTGCAGGTATTTCTGGAGGAGATTTGCTGGTCACTGGAGGTGTTTCTGGAGGGCTGTGGAGCAGCACATGCTGTCGAGGTCACGAGTAGCCCGGTCACTGCTCAGTCTTGCAGTGTCCCCTGGTGTTTGAAGGCATCAGCTCAGAGCACTGACTCGGCAGTTCTCACATTCCATTTGCCCAGAAACATCCAGGAAAGGCATCAAGGTGAGCTGAAGCTGCAGCACAGCCCTTCTACCACCTCCCACTCCACCCCCAAAGACGTTCCCAGTAACACTGTGCTCCCAAAAAGGGCACTGAGCCATCATTTGTTGTGCAAACCTTCCCAGAATGATATAAAACCTCAGAAAACTCCCACAGGGAGAGCTGCAGGAATGTGCCTTTCAACTTGTTCTCCAGTGGCCAGAAGGTGTTGTGACCACACGGTGTCTGTTTGCCTACCCACAGTTACTCCAAATTCACCCCAATGTGAAGGGGTCACCATTCAGCTCCTGAAAGCTTGGAAAGAAAACACAAATGGCTCTTCACCTGCTTTTCCACTGGGAGTTGTGAGAAACAGAGGGAAATGCTGGGAAACCAGTGGTGGAGCAAAGGAAAAAATCAAATAAGGACTCAGATCCAGAGAAAATGAGGTTTCATTAATTCCCTGGTTCCTTTACTACACGGCCAGTACTCTCGAGGAGCAATCCAGGAAGCTGAAAAAACAAACACAATTACTACCTAGGCAGGAAAAAACCTGTAAAATCTTCAAAGCAGCTGCTTAAAGACATGGGAGTTCTAACTGGCAGAAGGATTTAAGAGAGAAATGCCATTCTTGAAATCAACGGAATGTGAAAGCCCTCTGACTACAAAAGAAACTGAAGGTATTTGTTCCCACCCACACCATTTTGGGGGGTACTGGAGAAGCTGCAGAGGTGCAGGAACATCCCAAACTCCCAGTTTAAGTCATAGGTACTGTACATCTCTATAGGTATCAATACACATCCCGGTTTGGGGTTTTAATCAGCCCCAAAAATATGGAAAACCTCCGAGGCTGGAGGCCTCACCCTTTCTGGAAGCTTTGTAGATCCCTCCCTCCACGGAGGATCAATTCCTGATAAATACGGGAGAGATTCTGCAGAGCTCTGAGATAATAATGACGCTAAAGATCCCCAAGAATTGTGTTGGTGTCCAGCACAACTCCCTGCCCTCAACACTTCCCATGGCTGTGACCCACCAGTCAGTGCTGTGTTTCCAGAACATTCCTCAGGATTTTGCTGTCCCCAGATGGAAAGGAAAAGGGACTGGAGAGATATGGGAGAGGGAGAGCTCAACTGATGCTGGTGAATGAAGGAGAGCATCCAAGACCGAGGGGATTATCCCAAGTCAAAACCCAGCTGAAACAAGGTCGGGGTTAGATGTAGTGATCCCAAATGCCAGAAGTTAAAATGCTGAAATTGCACCATGGAATACGAATAATAGGAGTTGGAAAGGACACAGAAGGAACAAGACCAGCTCCTGGCCCTGCACAGAACAGCCCCAAAAATCCCACTTTGTTCCTGAGAGCCTTGTCTAATGCATCCCAATATTCATCTGATTGGCAAAACCTGTTTGCTACTTTTGAGCTGCAAAATATCCTGGTACCTCAATACATTTACTATATATTTCTTGGTTTGTTTTTTTTTTTTCCTTTTGGAGGTCATTTAGTGTGTTTGCATAACACCTGATACAGGTTAGATTGCTGGGCATTAGCTTTGTAACCCAAAAAATAACATCCCCTCTTTGGATTGTTGGCTGGACACACCCAAAGCCAGGCGGGTGTGGATCTTAATCGCTCTCATTAATTTCCTGGGCTTGAGCTGAATTCCCTTATTGTCTTTTCCTTGAAAAGAAAACAAAGACAGGGGAAAGCACCGGCGTTTAACACTGATAACATCGACTTCTAAAGCAAGACAGGCACCTGTGGGGAGAGAAAAGAACAGCAGTGAGAAAAGACACAGCCCCAGGGTTTGATGTGCACAGTGCAGGGGCCGGAAACCCACCCAAAACCGGGACAGGGTTTGTGGGAGCTCCCACCCATTCCCAAACCTGGAGAGAATTCCAGCAGCTCCCATTTCCCTTCTGCGGAGCCACTGCAGCAATTGCAAGTTCTTCCAGGAGGTGGCAGGAAGATTTTCGCATGAAGGGAGAAGAGAAAAATGTAGTCAGAGAGAGAGATTTAAAGGAGGAAAGGTTATACCTGGCAACAGCAACCTGAAAACCTTCCTTCTCTTCCCGTGCTGAGGGATGGGGCAGCCACAGCTTCTCTGGGCAGCATCCTGGGGCTGGGAATGCTGGAAACATCAGTGAAGAAAATCAGAGAACCACAGAATGGCTTGGGTTGAAAGGGACATTAAAACTCATCCCCCTGCCATGGGCAAGGACACCTTCCACCAGCCCAGAGTGCTCCAAGCCCTGTCCAACCTGGCCCTAGACAATCTCAGGGATGGGGCAGCCACAGCTTCTCTGGGCAACTTGTGCCAGGGCCTGCCCACCCTCACAGGGGAGAATTTCTTCCCAATATCCCATCTAACCCTGCCCTCTGGCAGTGGGAAGCCATTCCCCCTTGGCCTGGCACTCCAGCCCCTTGTCAATAGTCTCTCTCTCCATCTTTCTTATAGCTCCTTCAGGTACTGGAAGGCCAAAATGAGGTCATCCCAAAGCTTCTCCTCTATGGACTGAACAATCCCAGCTCTCCCAGCCTTTCCTCCCAGCAGAGCTGCTCCATCCTCTGCCCATCCTGGTGCCTCCTCTGGACTGGCTCCAGCAGCTCCATGGAAATCCAGCAGAGAAAGGATGGGGTCCTGAGGCTGTTTCCCCATCCACAGGGGCAGTGCTATGGCACACAAGGTGATTGGAGGATTTCTGAGCAGACCTGGGGGCCCAAAATGCCTTTGCTCTTCCTGACTCCATCCATGGAAGTCATGAAGGAGAGACTGTACACCTGGGATATGTGAGACATCCAAGGTGGGCAGGTGCACGGGAATCCTGCCCTGCAAGGACACGGATTTGTGCTTTGAATGGAGAGGGACCAAACCCTGCTGTTAATATTGTTGGTGTTACAACTGTAGCAGCATCAGGAGCTGCTGTGAAGGATCAACTGTTGTGCAGAGCATCACTCAGGGCCTCATTCCCCTCCAATCACAACCTGAGAGCTGCTGGAGCACCAGGAATTGCAGAGTGTCCTCACAGCTCACCCTCTCCAGACAACCTGGAATTACAGCCCCAGGGATATTTTCTGAAGAAAAAGAGCCCTCTGTTCAGAAATTGATTTTTGGCAGACTTTAGTGGGGCATTATTGAAACCATTTGTAAAATTGCTGTGCTCTATTCATATGGTATCAGGCAGGAATTGGAGCAGTAGTGTGGAAATGAAACATTTCAATCTCAGTTAATATGGATTGTTTCAGTCTTATTAAAACACTTCAGGAAGGTCAAAGGAAAATGTTGTCAGAAGATTTTTCTTGGTGAAGAAAAATGGGGACTTGCCTTTGAAATCCTGATTTGGGTGAGCTGGAAATCTATCTCCGACCTTGGTTTGGAAATCTATCCTTGCAGGGATAAAATAATTCCAAATTGGGACACCTTTGAACCACATTTCCTGCCCAGGCAAGGGATGTAAACTGGCTATGAAAATAACCTGGTCTTGGACTCCAACACAGCTGGGATTGCAGTGCACAGCCCTAAATTCCCAATGGGATGTGGGTGGCTGAGAAGACACCAGGAGGTGAATCCTGTCTTTCTCAATGCTTGAAGCTTTGATGGAGGAAAACTGAGCCACTGACTTTCAGCCGGACAAAGGTAAGTGGGATTGTTCCCCCAACAAGAGAGAAATTGTACATGCTCCAAAAAGCCTCCCAAAGAAAGAACTATAGAATTACTGGATTATTAAGGTTGGAAAAACCCTCAAGATGATCGAGTCCAACCTGTGCCCAATCCCCACCTTGTCACCCAACCCACCACTGAGGGCCATGGTCAGTCATTCCTTGGGCACCTCCAGGGATGGGGATTCCTGGGCAGCCCCTTCCAGTGCCTGACCACCCTTTCCATGAAGAAATTCTTCCTGATGTCCAACTGTGCTGGTTTAAGGTAAACCAGCAGGAGAAATGAACCCGATTCATGAGAGATTACAAGTCAGTGTTACAACTTAATAAAAAGATTGCAATAAATACAATGATACAGAGAAAAATTGGGTTTAACCCACAAAGCCCAGAGGTATAACCCAGCCCCCTGGGACACAAACACAATGGTGTTCATCAGCCCCTGTGCTGAGTCCCACGTGGTTCCCCTGAGTGCAAAGTAAAAGGAAAGGAAGAGCTGTTGGTGAGGATGATGAGAGGGGCAGTCACTGTCCTGTTGAGGTTCTGGTCCCCCTCTGGATCCCATGAGTGGTACCAGAAGTCCCAACCCCCCAGGATTACCTATGCTCAGGTTCAGGTGGGAACACCCAGTACCTCCCCCAGGGCAGGAGTTCCACAATGGGTGATTTAACTCTGTGAGTCAGGGGATATTTTGGAATCTTTGATGGTCTGGGTCATTGCAGCTGCCTGTTGTGCCAGTCCCACATGGCCCATGAGCAGACATGGCCCCTCAGGCTGGGGGTGAAGGTGCTGATGCCTCCCCAGAGGGGAGTTACCACAGCTGAGTCATTGGTGTGAGGACACAAACACTCCTCTGTCCCACGGGGTTCTTTCCCAGCCAGCTGCCAGCCTGAGGGCTCAGCTGTGCCCTGGGCAGCTGCTGCCAATGGGCCATTGGGAACAGTTCCTGGGAAATGAGGCAGAGGGTGTAGAACAGAAAGCTTTGGTCACACACACACAGTGATAAATATAATATAATTATATTATATAAATATATGTATATTTATATATAAAAATATAATTATAGTGGTCCTGACCACTACAACTGGGACACCCACCTTGAGCTCTCTGATGGTAAATATGAACTCTGTGGGGACAGAGCAGTGCCCAGAGCAGGAGGGAGCACAGGGATTTCTGGGGCTACCAGTCCTGCTCATAGCTCCTGCAATATCCTTTGGTGGGATGTTGTGGTTATCCACAGGCAGGAACATTTTTGCCACTTCAGAGGAAAAACTTGTCATTTTTCCTGCTTCCCAAGGAATGGAAGCCAATCCACTGAGTTTAGGTCCATCAGAAACTGGGCAGGAGGAAGAAAAACCAGTTGTAGTAGCTCAGGGTCTCTTAGGCTTAACCACTGAGTGTTAGTTATAGATAAGGCCCTTCAAAGACACTGTTTTATTTCTTTAAAACCAAGCTGGCTGGAGCCAGAGCTGTGAATTCACGGAGCAAAGCTCTTTCCCAAGGCCAATATTGCCTGTCCAGATGATCCCATAATTCCACCAAGGTCCAACATTTCATTTGGCCTCACCAGCGGACCTGACCTTGCAGGAATATTTTTTTGGCATGAAGCACAGAGAAACTCTGAAGAGAAGGAATTAAATGCTTTCAAAGCAGATGAGAGCACAAGAGTTTGTTGTTTCTCGCTCTCTACTCAGTGATAAAGAGACGGAAAACTGCCAGAATTCCATAAAAACACGTTTGTTAATGATCAGGAAATGCAAAGTCTGACTATGGGATTATACTGCTCTTTTGAAGGAGGTTCTGGTGGCTTCTTGCAAAAGAAAACAGAGAAAACTAATGCTAATAACATGCTAAATAATTAAAAGAGATGTTTTCTCATTCCTCCATGTTATGGATGAGGGTGGAAGGCAACAAGGGAATTAATGGAGGAAGGAAGATAAAGTGGAGGAAAACCTCTTATATTTCCATTAACAGTGAGGAATTTACTAGAGGTAGGTTAAAAAAAAGAGAAAGGCAGTGATTGGCCCTGGATGTTTATCCTAATTTGGATGCCTCAGTCAATGCCACCAGAGATCCACCCTCACTGCAACAACCTGCGCATTGGTCACCAGACCAGAGGAACACCCACCTCAAGGAGCTTCAAGGGTTGGAGAACCACCATTAGGGCCTCATCCATGACAGAAAAAAAATACAGCTCTGCTTGATTTACTGAGATTCTAAAGATGCTGCATATTGAGGGAATTTTTAGCTCAAATAACTTCAAGTTAGGACTACTCAGTTTGCCCTGCTGGGTGGTTTGGGTTGGTGTCCTGGTTATAGTAACCTGGACCAGTTTAGCACTGTGTGGGTGTGACCAAAACTCTGTATTCTACACCCTCTGTGTCACTTCTGATGAACTGTTAACAATGGATCACCACTCATGGGATCCAGAGGGGGACCAGAACCTCAACAGGACAGTGACTGCCACTCTTGACCAGACTGTGACCATCATTCTCACCAGGTTTGCCTTTCCTTTTACTCTGCACTCAGGGGGCCCACCTGGGGCTCAGCACAGGGACTGATGAACACCATTCTGTTTGTGCCCCAGGGGGCTGGGTTAAACCTCTGGGCTTTGTGGGTTAAAACCAATTTTTCTCTGTATCATTGTATTTACTACAATCTTTTTTTAGTAAATTGTAACTCTGACTTGTAATCTCTGTTGAGTCGGGTTCAATTCTCCTGCCAGTTTGCCTTTAAACCAGCACAGTGGGATACAAAAGTCTATCTTTTCCTCCTGGATTCTCCCAGACTAAAACCATCCTGAGTTACCCAGCAAACAAGGAAAAAGCAGACATGGAAACAGAGTCATGAAAGGCCTGTGTGGCTCACCTGATTCCCTTTGGGATTGCTGAAGAAGGAACAGCTGGAATGGGTTCCATAGGGATTTAATGCAGAAATAAAGCAAAACCCCTACATTTGTACAGAAACTCCTGAGTTTCCCAGTGTTGAGGATCCATTCCAGCCCAGGTGGGAGAATGTGGGGAGCCATGAGATGGCTTCGTGTTTTTTCCAGGGCACTGCTAATGCTTTGTTTTTCCATCAGAAAAGCAGTTTAGAAAGGAATATCCTGGTTTATTAGTTCTGGGAAAAGCTGTGTCTGCCCAAGCTAAGCCTGGAAGCCCTGACCAGCCAGCACCCCATGGAAACATCTGCTCAGGGCTTGGTTGTGAAGGAATGAATGTGGGAGCCAGGATCTGGCTGTGGCCCTCTTCCACACATGATAATTCCATTAAATTAATGGCCGCATGTTCTCATGGCAACCCTTAACCCAAACAATAACAACACAGGGGAGGGAAGACTGTCCTGGAAATTCCTCTTTTTTTTTTTCTTTTTTCCTTTTTTCATTTTTAGGAATGTGTGTTGGGCAGCAAAAGGAGAGCTCCAGGAGGGTGTCTGCTCCTGCTTCCCACAAGGCAGGATTACAGCTTTTCCCACTCCCTGACAAAAATGATTGGACTTGATGATCCTGGAGGTCTTTTCCAACCTTAAGGATGCTATAACTCCTTAAGGATGCTATAATTCCTTAAGGATTCTGTGATCCCTGTCACTGCCAGCACTGGGCTTTGCCTTCACACATTTGGGTTTGCTCTGTCCTTGTTCATCTCCCCTGGTTTTCCCTTGGGAGCAAAGCCTTGTGCTCCCCTTTTTCCTAAAGCATCCTGGACCTNTGGGGGTTTGTTTTGCGTGTCCCTGGGCCGGGGGTCTGGGGGGAGGTGGTGTAGGTGTCCCTGGTGTGGAGGCTGTAGGAGGATGTTGGATGTGGGGGGTCCCTGGTCTGGGCGTTTGTGGGGATGCTCCATGTGTTGTGCTTTCCTTCTGATGGCGCCTCCTGGTGGATCTTCTAATCAGTGTTCCACTGAGGTGAGTGAAGCAGGTCACACCTCTAAGTGTTTCTCTCCACCTCTGTGGGTGAAGCCAGGCACCAGCTGGCAGTCCTGGTGGNCTGCTCAGGGCTTGGTTGTGAAGGAATGAATGTGGGAGCCAGGATCTGGCTGTGGCCCTCTTCCACACATGATAATTCCATTAAATTAATGGCCGCATGTTCTCATGGCAACCCTTAACCCAAACAATAACAACACAGGGGAGGGAAGACTGTCCTGGAAATTCCTCTTTTTTTTTTTTCTTTTTTCCTTTTTTCATTTTTAGGAATGTGTGTTGGGCAGCAAAAGGAGAGCTCCAGGAGGGTGTCTGCTCCTGCTTCCCACAAGGCAGGATTACAGCTTTTCCCACTCCCTGACAAAAATGATTGGACTTGATGATCCTGGAGGTCTTTTCCAACCTTAAGGATGCTATAACTCCTTAAGGATGCTATAATTCCTTAAGGATTCTGTGATCCCTGTCACTGCCAGCACTGGGCTTTGCCTTCACACATTTGGGTTTGCTCTGTCCTTGTTCATCTCCCCTGGTTTTCCCTTGGGAGCAAAGCCTTGTGCTCCCCTTTTTCCTAAAGCATCCTGGACCTACATCTCCCAATTTTATATTGAATATACCATTTATGTGATATGTGAGAAGCCTCTTTGTTGAGATGTTTCTGACAAGGGCTCCTGGCTTGGAGCTTTGAGTGGGGTGGTGTGGGGGGTCCCTGGGCCAAGAGTTGTAGGAGGATGGTGGTGGGGAGTCCCTGGTCTGAGGGTTTGTGAGAAGGTGGTGTGGAGGCTCCTTGGTCTGGGGATTGTAGGGGGATGATGTGGGGAGTCCCTGGTTTGTGGGTTTGTGGGGAAGGTGGTGTAGGTAGTCTGTGAGCTGGGGGTTTAGGGGGAGGTGGTGTGGGGGTT
>VWZD01001048.1:32627-42640 GCA_013396695.1 Sakesphorus luctuosus | reverse complement strand
GTGGCTGTGCTGGGGGTGCAGGACATGCTGCAGGGGGTAAAGACCCCCTCAGCTGAGGGCCAGTTTCCTTGTTTGATGTCCAACAAAGCTTTGGTTTGTGTTTTTATAGGAAAAAATTGGGTCTGTGCTCTGATGCTCCATTAGTAGCACTGATGATGGGGTCTGTGCCTCCCATAGGTGAGATGCCTGGACACCTTTTTGGAGTGGCTGGAGGTCCATGGTGTTCCTTGGGGAGCAGAAGGGGCCTGTGCAGGTGTGGCTGTTCCTTGGCCACCTCTTGCCCAGGGCTACAAGAATCTCCACGGTGTGTTTGTGCCACTGGCATGTCCTGGTGCCACCAGGCCCAGCAGCCCCTGCAGACCCCAAAACTGCTGCTCCTCCTTGGAACAAGCAGCTCCCACACAGGGAGCAGGGGAAGGTCTTCCCAGTGGTTTCTCTGAGCATCAGAGGGGGCTCATTCTTTGTAAAACACACCATGTGGTGAGGGGTAAAACAGCCGCCTCTGTGAAACAACTTGGATTTATTTCGGAAGAGTTTTTCCCTCTGATTAATTGAGTGGGTGGGTATATATGCTGGGAAAGGCAACAATGTTTACTGGAATTGTACCATAAATGGTTGCTAACTTCTAATTCACTGTGTGATAAATATCATAATTGATGCTACAATATGTTAACATTCAAAGCAGGAGCTCCTCTTTCACATGGCTTGATTTTCATGCACGAGGAGTGTGGAGGGTTTGAAGGCACCTTCTTTCAAAGATTAGGGGATCTTTACATCTTTCCTCTGCATAAGGAAGAGGATAAGACATCTTTTTTTAAAGAAGAGATGAATATCTCCAGGCTTTTGTATGCAGAAATAAATTATTGAAACTGTTAAACACAATTTTTCAAGTTTACAGAGCTGGGCTGAGCAACTTGTACTTAAATCCGTGGGAAGTGGTCAATAAACCTGAGCTCTTCCACTTCACATGACAAACTTGTGTTAAATGGTGTAACCTGCCATGATCTGGCAGAATATGGAGGAGGATCCTTCCTTTTAAGCTACAGCCTCTAAAAAATGGGCTTTTAGCCATCTGTGAGTGTAGAGACCAGACTCAGGCAGTGCAGCAAGGAGGGACACGGCGTTGTAGCTCCCTGTGTCCAACAGCTCATTCCAGGCATGGGGGTTCAAATGGGCCTCTGCAGGATATTTTTATGCTTCAACTCTCAGGTTCAGACCATCAAATTTTATTTGGGTGATGGATTTCTGTCCAAATCAGGAGACATTTAGCACCAAAGAAAGGCTGGAATATGAATCCAATGCTTTAGGACTCCTTTTATTTGGTGTGGAGGGCTGGGGGTTCTGATCCTCCTTATTGACTCTTGCAAGAGCTTCCAGGTTCATATTTTTGGGGTAATAATTTCCTCTAAGTTTCATTCCCTCTTAAACCAGAGATTGATTTACATGGTGAGCCCTGGGGGAATTTCACAGATGTTTAAATTAGCCGTGTTAATTAGCAAATAGCCTTTGGTACCACATCTATTTCTTTTTGACACACCAGCTCTCATTTTGGGGCCATGGGGGTTGATTCCCTCACGTTACCACGCGGTTTGAGGAACATTTTACCTGTAGATGGCTTTTTCTCACCACTTTTCCTGCTATTTTGTTTTCAGCATGTGGAGATCAGAGGTTGGTGGCTGTGTTTGGTCTGCAGGATCTCAACAGAGTAGGGGTGGGGTTGGTTTGGTGTTGGTTTTTTTTGGTTTGTTTTTTTTTTAAGGCAGAACTATTTCTTTATGTCTGGGCTCAGTTTCCTATTGAAGAAATGACTGATTTTAGTAGTAAAATGGGATTAGGGAAGGTTTTGTAAAGAAACTAAGTCTGTTCTTGGCATTGTGCCTTCTCAGGATGTGAACATCCAGAGTCCTTTGAGATTAAGTTCTCTCTTTTTATAGAGAAGGAGATGCTCAACGTTACCCCAGGCTTTGGGAGGATTGCCATGTATCCAATCTGTGCTCAAGTATTAATTGCTCATCTCTTCTCAGATTCAAATCACCCAGTTTGCACAAACCTCGATGTTATCCTGATGTTCCCAGCTGGAAAAATACCCTTTGCACACAGACTGCTGGAGCTGTTCCATTCCCACACTGAGGCTTTCATGGAATCACAAAATGCTTTGGGATGGGAGGGACCTTGAAGCTCAGCCCATCCCACTCCCTGCCATGGACAGGGACACCTTCCACTATCCCAGACTGCCTCAAGCCCCATCCAACATGTCCTTGGACACTCCCAGGGATGGGGCAGCCACAGCTTCTCTGGGCACCTCCTTGGGGGTTGGTTTTGGGTGGGATCAGAAGAAAGCCAATATCCCTTCCAGGCATGTGCTCTCTACTATTCTAGTCCGTGATTTTTGTGACCTCTTTATATATAGAATCACAGAATCATAGAATGGATTGGGTTGGAAAAGACCTTCGAGATCATCAAGTCCAACCCTTGGGCCAACTCCAGTCCCTTTACCACATCATGGCACTCAGTGCCACGGCCAAGCTCACCTTAAAAACCTCCAGGGATGGGGAATCCACCCCCTCTCTGGGCAGCCCATTCCAATCTCTGAGCACTCTCTCTGCAAAGAAGTTTTTTCTGCTCTCCAACTTCAATTTCCCCTGGCAGAGCTTGAGCCCCCCGTGCCCCCTTGTCCTATTGCTGAGTGCCTGGGAGAAGAGACCAACCCCCATCTGGTTAGAACTTCAGATATTTGCTTGAATTTCTGTCAACTCAGAGGGTCACATGGAGCAGGCAGAGCATTTTCTATCCTTTAGCCCCCGAGGATGGTACAAGGCGTGGGACCAGCAGGATCCATCCTGCCTGAAAACCCTCTCCAAGCGCCTCTTTTGCAGAGTTGCCACCTCGTTAGCTCAGAACATCCCACCCGCTTGACCCAGGTGTTAGGCGAACAAAGCCTTCTCCAGAGGATGGACTGCAGGTGGCAGCAGCAATCTTTCCCTGCGGCAGCCGGGAATGCTGCGGCAGCATCCATCGATTCCTGCGCAGGATTTCTCTCCCGACAAAACCAGCTCAGTGGTAAAACAGCAAACTGTGAGCGCTGAGTGCAAAGATTGTCGTCTAACAGCCGAGCTGTGGGGACGCGCTTCGTTTTCCACTCCCTTTTCGTCGCCTTAAGAGGAATGGGGATGGTTGGAGGAAGGGGAGGGGGAGGACAAGTCTTCACCGCAGAGTGCCAGACACGCAGTAATGACATTTATGTGCAGGGCTTGGATACTCTGCCGGGCTTTCTCCGAGCCCTGCATTGAGCAGCTTCAGGCTTTTTGTGCTTTTGGGTGTGTATATTTTTTTTTTGTCCTCCTCCTGTTCCTTTGCGCTCCGCTCTGATGGCAGGGAGCTGTTATTCCGCGACACCCCGAGCCAAAGGCAGCGAGTGGTTTGCTGTGCATTGTTATTCCAGGCAGGGACACAGCCCTGGGAGCTGCGGGGACGGGAGCGCTCAGTGCGGGAACTTTCTGGCTGGGAGAAGGAGCTTTTCCCACAGCTCCTGGCTCTGGCTGTTGTCCCTGTCCGTGCTCTGGGAGGATTGACCTCCAGAGTTTCCCTGCGAGTGTCACTTTGATCATTCCTGAGCAGCCTTTGTGTGCTGCTGCAGCAGCTCTGGAGTTGGCAGTGCTGGCACTTGGAGAACAACCTCCAATCCAAGCCTGTCCTGGGCTGGTCCCCCAGCATGGGCAGCAGGGCAAGGGGGGATTCTGCCCCTCTGCCCCTCAGGTGAGACCCCACCTGCAGAGCTGCCCCCAGCCCTGGGGCCAGCACAGGAAGGACATGGAGCTGCTGGAGAGTCCAGAGGAGGCACCAGGATGGGCAGAGGATGGAGCAACTGCTGGGAGGAAAGGCTGGGAGAGCTGGGATTGTTCAGTCTGGGAAGAGAAGCTTTGGGGTGATCTCACTGTGGCCTTCCAGTGCCAGAAGGGAGTCTGTAGGAAAGACGGAGAGAGACTATTTCCACGGGGCTGGAGTGAGAGGACAAGGGGAATGGCTTCTCTCTGCCAGAGGGCAGGGATAGATGGGATATTGGGCAAGAATTCTCCCCTGTAAGGATGGGGAGACCCTGGCACAGGTTGGGCAGAGAAGCTGTGGCTGCCCCAGCCCTGGAAGTGTCCAAGGCCAGGTTGGATGGGGCTTGGAGCACCCTGGGCTTGTGGAAGGTGTCCCTGCCCATGGCAGGGGGTGGAATGGGATGAGCTTCAAGGTCCTTCCAACCCAACCCAACCCAATCTGTGATTCTGTGATTGTTGAGGGAGGGGCTCTGCAGGTCCTTCCCCAAGGGAGGTCCTTCAGTAGCTGGATTTTGGAAGGTGGCTGGAACCAAATGCTGCAGGCACTGTCTGGCAGTAACAGTTGGGCTGTTTCTGTCTTGGCCCTGACCTGAGAGAGCTCCATTACAGTGTTGTATGATTTTCTTGGTTTGTCTCAGGACAGGATGGGGACATAACCACCATGTGGTGACATCCAGTCCAGGGACTGATGTCATCTGACCCATCCCACTAGCAGAAGGTGGTCACTATCAAATGAGAAGGGAAGAAGGATTGGGTCCCGGTGCTAAAATTCCCAGCATGACACATGGCCCTGAGGTACCAGCTGGAAGGAAGCTGAGGTTGTACCTCCTGTGGATTTGTGACCCCTTATAAAATAATAGAACCATTTAGGTTGGAAAGGATCTTTAAGGTCATTCCCCCAGCCCTGCCAAGGCCACCACAAAACCACGTTCCTATGTGCCACATCCACATGTCTGTTAAGTCCCTCCAGGGATGGGGACTCCACCACTGCCCTGGGAAGCTGTGCCAGGACTGGACAACTTTTTTGGAGAGGAAATTTTCCCACTATGGAACCTGAACCTTCCCTGGTGCAACTGGAGGCTGTTTCTCCTTGTCCTGTCATTGCTGCCTGACAGGCCCTTGAAGTGCAGAAATGCTCAGGTTAGTGTTGGGGTTAATGCATTAATTGTAGCTGATTGGAGCTCAGATCAGATGCATCCAAGGTAAGACTGTTGTTGGCTCCTATGCCACCAGGGACAGAACTGGCCCTTCAGCAGCATCTGCTTGTGATGCAACAAGTTGTGGTAGCAGGAGCTCCCTGTGTGTTTACAGAGCAGTGCAGGTCATGTGCTGGAGAATTCCAGACATGCAAGGAATAGTCTGACAGCCTCCTGGTATGAGGAAAAGGGTGAAGGCAAAGATGGTCTGGTAGTCTAGGGGAGAAGACCAGCAAGGTCCCATTGGGAATGAGGGCAGTGCTGCCTGGAACTGCTGCTGTGCCCTGTGGGTCAGTGCAGCACTAAATAATGTCTCATGGGAGAAACCTGGGAATCCAACACTCATGTTTTTCTTCCCCCCTGAGCTCAGCCAGCCCAGGCAGGAGGAGCTCCCTGCAAAGCCAGGGCATTTAGTGCCATGATTTAGTAATCAAAATGGGGTTGGATTAAGGGTTGGACTTGATGATCTCAGAGGTCTCTTACAACCCAACTGATTCTCTGATTCTATGAGTGTTAAAGGAAACTTGGAATCATGGAATAGTTTGGGCTGGAAGAGGCTTTGGAGCTCATCTCATTCCACTTCCTGCCATGGGCAGGGACACCTCCCACTGTCCCAGGTTGCTCCAAGCCCTGTCCAACCTGGCCTTGGACACTGCCAGGGATGGGGCAGCCACAGCTTCTCTGGGCACCTGTGCCAGGGCCTGCCCACCCTCACATAAGGAATTTCTCCCTAATATACAATCTAACCTTGTTTTCTGCCCATCCAGAGCTGAGCCCTCCTTCCCCCACACAAACTGTGCTTGCAGGCATTTTAATGCCTTTTATTTGTTTTTGCACAAAATGAAGATTTGCTAACACTGATGCTAATCGTGACTCTTGAGTGATTTGACCAGATTGTTTTAGAACAAAAACCCCTGGGGAGAAAAAGACAAGTACTTTCTGCTGACATTTGTGCAAACTCTTTTCTCTCAAGCTGACTTTTCATTTCAGACCTTTCTTTAACTTGATTTTTGAGGCATTCAGGAGTGTTCCAAACAGACTTTTTCAATTTTGTGGAAGCAGATATTGTAGTCAAGGCAGAATAGGTTTCCCTTTGCTCTCTTCTTCTCACCCCCAACTTCACAAAGTGCAAATCAATCAAAGGGGAAAAAAAAGTATTGTTTGCCTGCTGGACTTCTCATCCAGCAGCTCCTGGGTAGGGCAAAGTGATTTGGTTTGTGACCTCTTGGTTCAAAATGCCTGCTTGACAACACTCCTTTTTTATATTTGTTTCTTTCTTTCCTCCTGCTGGGGGGAATGGCAAGATCCTGAACTTGTCCCTGGTTTGGCTGTCAACAGGCTCAGCAGATGTGTCTGGGTGTGCACTGGGAGGTGTTTGAGCTCCCCAGTTCCAGCAGGGATGGGTTGCTGGTCAGCGTGCAGGTGAAGCTGCTGGAACAGAAGGATCGATACCCATTGGCTCCAGAAGGGGAGTGATTTGTGATGTGTGGAGTTGGGCTGCCTTGTGTTTGAGCAGTGTGATGGCACAGCACTTTAATCACTGTTTATGCCTCCTGAGACACTTCTGTGGCTTCTGCCAGCCTTTGCAGCAGCACTGAATGCTCCTGATGTAAAATATGGAATCCTGGAATGTTTGGGGTTGAAGGGACCTTAAAGATCATCTTGTTCCACCCCCTCCCATGGGCAGGGACACCTTCCACTAGACCAGGTTGCTCCAACCTGGCCTTGGACACTTCCAGGGATGAGGCAGCCACAGCTTCTCTGGGCAACCTGTGCCAGTGCCTGCCCACCCTCACAGGGAAGGATTTCTTCCTTACATCCAAGCTAAATTTCCCTCTGTCAGCTTGAAATCATTGCCCTTTGTCCTGTCACTTCAACTTCTGAGGAACAGTCCTACTCCACCTTCTCTGTAGCCTCTTCAGATCCTGGAAGGTGCTCTGAGGTTTCCACACCATCTTCTCTTCTCCTAGTTGAGCAGCCCCATCTTNTTCGTCGGACCCAGAGGAGCAGCAGGACCTCGACAGGAGGAGACCACCACTCTCGACCAGACTACAGCCATCACCTGCACCAACGGGTTTTTTCACTTCCTTTTGCTTTGGACTTGGGGGAACCACGTGGGTCTCAGCACAAGGCTAACAAACCCCTTTGGGTTTGTACCCCAGGGCACTGGGTTATACTGCTGGGTTTGGGAGTTGAAAGCAACTTCCCTTTGTGTCAGTGTATTTACTGTATTATTATTATTAAATTGTAGCTCTGACTTATAATCTCTCATGTTGAGCTCATTTCTCCTGCTGGTTTACCTCTAAACCAGCACATTTGGCTTTTAGAAGTCTCTGCCTTTTCAAGGTGTGAAATCTTTTGTTTGTAGGTCCCTGCACTGAAGACTGTTGAGTCCCTCCAGTGTCTGTCCAATCCCTCTCCAGCAGAGCCTGTTTGCTGTGTGACTGTTCCAGCAGCTCCCAAGGATGGACATTTCTGTCCTGTCATCACCTTGCAGCTGTGGGAGGAGTGACCTCCAGGGCTGTGCCACAGCAGTGTGATGGGCTTGGTCCTGGCACTGGAGCTGTGTCCAGTTTGAGCTGGATATTAGGACAAGGTTCTTCCCCCAGAGGGTGGTGGGCACTGAACAGGCTCCCCAGCACAGTTCAAACCTGCCAGAGCTCCAGGAGTGTTTGGACAACACTCTCAGGGACAGGGTGGGGTTGTTGAGGTGTTTGTGCAGGACCAGGGGTTGGACTGAATGATCTTGATGGGTTCATTCCAGCTCAGGATATTCTGTGGTCCTTTGCTGGAGCTGTCTGTTGTTGGGATCTGATTGGCAGGTACATGGAATACACAAATAATAGACACATTCATCCCACTCCATCAAATTATCCAAATGCATATTGGAGTCTACAAAATAGATAAGAAACAATTGAGTAAGACACGAGATTCTTTTTTCTTTAATCCTCACCAAAAAGAACCCATTCAAAGATTTTGCTTGGTCTTTTTTAGTCGAACTCTGTGATTTGGGGATTTTTTTTATTTTTTTTTTTAAATCACAACTCTTTTGTGTTCTGTGGAATAAGGATCACAGGCTGGCACTGGCAAAGTCCTGAGTCCCTGTAGGGGGATGTACAGGCAGACAGAATGCCAAGGGGGTTGTGAGTAAACAGACAAATTGCTAGTGGCATAATTTCTTGGAAATAAACCGAGCAAATTAGACTTGTTAAAGCCACTGCCTGAAATGGCTCCTGCCATTGAATTGTCAAAATAGAGAACTGCAAAGATCCTGGGCTCATTTACATAGCACCAAAGCAAAAATAATGGGAAAATAACGAGCAATTATTGGGCCTGGCTCTCCCTATTCATTATTTGAAGTAAAGACATTTATCAATATGGAATTAAGTTGGCGAGATGTGCGTGTGGCGCAATTATAGTGGTCAGTCAAAGCCAGGGGAGGTAGGAGGGATTTGAGGAACCCATTAGAGGATGTGAAATGGGCACCACCAGAAATAATCACTGCTGTGAGAGACCATGGGTGGGGAGGAGCAGTCAGGGCTTCTGAAGGGTTGTAACAAGGTCTTGGCCACTTAGAAGGGCAAGAGATGTATTTTGGGGAGAGGAACAATGAGATTTGGTTCATGTGCTGGACAAGTTACCACACACGTGGTGTTCCTGAGTGGTGTAAAACATTAGTGCTGTGGCTGGGTTTGGTACGTTTTAATGTCACTGATGTTGGGCAGATGTTGGGCAGCCTGTTGACTCCATAAGCCCTTCCCAAGCTGCTGCAGGTAGAAGGAAGACTGTCCAAAGTGTGCCAAGTGCTTGTGACCCAGACCATGGGATCACAGAATCACCAAGATTGGAAAAGACCTCCAAGGTCATTGAGTCCACCCTGTGCCAATGCCCACCTTGTCACCCAGCCCCAGAGCACTGAGCATCTTGAACACCTCCAAGGATGGGTACTCCAGCCCCTTCCAATGCCTGACAGCCCTTTCCATGTGTCAGATTGGAGGTGATCTCTTCGTGTCGAAGCCAGGGAAAGACTTCCTTAGGGGTGAAAATCTGGAGAATGCTCTTCATCCTTCCCTTCTTTAGGTGTGACCACAGAACAAAAGAGCAGGGATTGGAATAAACCTGAGCCATCTGTGCCCACGGGCTGGCTCTGAACTGAAGGTTTAAGGGCCCTGAAGGCAGGTGAGGCTTCTGCTGTGCCTTGGCTTCCACCTGGAATGGTTCATCCAACCTTTAAACCCATGTCCCCCTGCCTCCCTGGTGGTGGCTGGAAGCTGGGAAAGCAATCCACAGGACTGGGCAGGCTTTGCCTAGCACAGTTCCCAGCTCTGCAGTGAGCTTTGACAGATGCTATCAGTGTATCTCCCCATAAATAAATATGTAATCGAGCTGCGTGCTACACTTTCACATCGCGAGGAGGAAATTCTGACACTCCTGTCCTTTCATCTCTCACATCCCTCAGCAGCTGCGAAAGAGCCTCTGACCTCGGCTGCTCATTTTTCTCATCTCAGTGCAGCAGGAGTTGGTGCCTGTGCAGCTTTGGTAGTGTGTGTTATGAAGGAGGAGGAGAGCAGCAGGCGTTTTGTTTGGATTCTTAATTGCAGGCACAGCAGGATTATGGAAATGTCAAGAGGGAAGTGACAGGGAAGACCTGACAAGCACGTGGGGTTTGGCTGATTCGCTGCTCTCTTTGCCTGGGGCAGGGTGTGGGTTATGAGCCAGAGGATCTCGTGGGCTCCCTGGGCAGGACACCCCTATGCCAGCCGGGCCAGGGGCTGTGCCTGCTGTGTTCAGCAGCCCTTGCTCAAGGCAGGCCCAGGATTAGCAACAAATAACACAACTGGCTTGTGCCAGCAGGGCTGGAAGGGGTGGCACAGTCACAGAATCACAGAAGGGGTGGCACAGTCACAGAATCACAGAATCACAGAAAGGGTGGCACAGTCACAGAATCATGGAAGGGGTGGCACAGTCACAGAATCACAGAAAGGGTGGCACA
>VWZD01001048.1:12754-32607 GCA_013396695.1 Sakesphorus luctuosus | reverse complement strand
GATGGAAGGAGTGGCACAGTCACAGAAGCACAGAAAGGGTGGCACAGTCACAGAATCACAGAAAGGGTGGCACAATCACAGAATCACAGAAGGGGTGGCACAGTCACAGAGTCACAGAATCACAGAAGGGGTGGCACAGTCACAGAATCACAGAAGAGGTGGCACAGTTACAGAATCACAGAAAGGGTGGCACAGTCACAGAATCACAGAATCACAGAATCATGGAAGGGGTGGCACAGTCACAGAATCACAGAATTACAGAATCACAGAATCATGTAAGGGGTGGCACAGTCACAGAATCACAGAAGGGATGGCACAGTCACAGAATCATGGAAAGGGTGGCACAGTCACAGAATCACAGAATCACGGAAAGGGTGGCACAGTCACAGAATCACAGAATCATGGAAAGGGTGGCACAGTCACAGAATCACAGAAGGGGTGGCACAGTCACAGAATCACAGAATCATGGAATATGCCAAGTTGGAAGGACCCACAAGGATCAGCCAGTCCAACCCTCAGCCCTGCACAGGACCAGCCCCAAGAGTCACACCCTGTGCCCCAGAGGATCATCCAAACACTCCTGGAGCTCTGGCAGCCTTGGGGCTTTGAGCAGGAGAAACCCAGGAGGAGGTTGACTCCAAACAGCTTTTCAATGGTCAGAATTTCTGCCTGGCTCTGGTTTAGCAGGTATTGCTATTCCATTCCTCCTTTTCCAGTTTGGCTTTAGCACAAAGTTTCATCCCTCATCTCAGGAACTGGGAGGCTGTTTTCCCTAGACCTTGGGAACCTCTGCACCCCTCAGCTCTCTCTCCTGAAGAGGGGGCAGATGAATCCTGATGCTACCAGAGTAGAATAAGTGGCATGTGTTGGATTCAAACTTGGAGCTGCTGCAGGGATGGGATTTTCCACGAGCCCTCAGGGCTGCTCCTGTCAGAGCTCGCCATGCCCCAAGGGTTTGCTCCACAGCAGATCCCATGGCTTCATTTATCCTGCCATATCCAGCTGATGTGATTTGTGTCCCAGTTGCTTCCCCAGTTGCCTGTTAGTGTTGAACGATGGGAACGTGAAGTCTAAATTGACAAACAAAGGTTTCTCATCCTCTCCCAAAGTGAGGAGTTGTCTCCAGATGCTCTGTTATGTTGGCTGGGAAAGCTGCAGGGAGAAGCAGGAGAAATGATGGTCCAAAGTAGCAGCTTCATCCTGGTCAATATGGGGAGATCCTGGTCCTGTTTGAGCTGTGGAACTGAGAACTGCAGAAGTGTCTGCTGGTGTGAAGGACAGTGCTGTCCCACTCATCTGGACCAGGCCACCCACAAACCAGAGTCTGTGCACCCACAAATCCTCATGTCTGTGCTCACAGGGATTTAAACTGGTGCCCAACTCCAGTGCACGTTGAGATGCTTCTGCTCCTGTGATGTTTTCACAGCCAGATTGTCCCCAGAGAGCTGCCAGATGTTCCCCTGTCAACCTGAACAGGCTGTGTCAGGCCTGGCAAGGGGTTGGGAGAGGCTGCTTAGTTGACAGACAGGTCTCCTCAGTGTTTTGGGGACCAGAAAGGAGAAGGAGGAGCTAGAAATACTTACTGCCCCAAAAGCTCCCAGAGAGACGGAGGAGAAGCCTGTAAGGGTCAAAATGTTACTGGTACCAGAGGAAAACAGGGAGGTGACAGAAAAGAGGAGGATTGGCAGAGGATTCAGCTGTTCTCAAGGTACAGCTCAACCTGTTGGAGTGAGTCCAGAGGAGGCACCAGGATGGTCAGAGGATGGAGCAACTGCTGGGAGGAAAGGCTGGGAGAGCTGGGATTGTTCAGCCTGGAGAAGAGAAGCTTTGGGGTGACCTCACTGTGGCCTTCAAGTGCCTAACAGAGGTACAAGAAAGATGCAGAGAGACTATTGACAAGGCCCTGGAGTGACAGCACAAGAAGGAATGGCTTCCCACTGCCAGAGGGCAGGGTTAGATGGGATATGGGGAAGGAATTCTTGTCTGTGAGGGTGGGGAGACCCTGGCACAGGTTGCCCAGAGAAGCTGTGGCTGCCTCATGCCTGGAAGTGTCCAAGGCTGGGTTGGATGGGGCTTGGAGCAACCTGGGATAGTGGAAGGTGTCCCTGCCCATGGCAGGGGGTGGGACTGGATGAGCTCCAAGCCCCCTTCCAACCCAAACCATTCCCTGATTCTATGGCACATTAGCAGTGTGTCAACAATTTGCAGAACATGGAGGGGTGGGAGTGTTGCTTTGCTGGTTCCTCTCTTATTGTGTCACCTCCTCACAGGGGTCCTGCTGCCTGCTTTTATTTTTGTATCCCTTCATTTTGATCCCTCAGAGCTGCTGCTCCCCCTTAGGCATCTCTGACTTTGCAGCCCGAGTAATTTGGAAGTGTGTTTGTTTTAAGCTTTGGGAGCACCACAGGAACCATCTGGTGACTGCCCTTCCATGAGTGGTCAGTGCAGGACTGGGGCTGACACGGGCACTGGGGAGCTGTGCTGGGGTCTGCAGGGGAGCTGGGGAACATGAAAGGGGTTTGGTGCCAGATTCCCAGGTACTTTGCTGGGTTTGCTGTGAAGAGGCACAGGCCAGGTGGACTCCTTTGCGCTGTTCCTGGCTGGATCCCAAGGAAGGCTCCAGTGGAAGGGGCAAGACTGAAGGAGACACCACCCAAAGTCATGTGCAAGGTTTATTTGCAGTAACAGGCTCCGGGCACCCAGGGCAGACTCCTGGTGTCACAATGATGCTCTGCCTGCAAATGGGGCTGGGACAGGTTCTGTCTGAGGTTCACAGCCTGAAGTTCTGAACTCAAGGTGGTGGCTCGAGGTCACAACTGGAGGGAATGAAACACTTTCCCACTAATGTCCCTGGAATTAGGCAGAGCCCCTAAACACGTTGTGTTCAGGCTCTGACCTTGCTTAGTCCCACGGCTATTGCAGAAGGAGGTTGTTCCTGCCTTTTGGGGCTCTTTTGCTGCCTTGTTCCTTGCTAAAAGGTGTTTTGCTTTCCTGAGGTATTACAGAGACTTTTGTAACATTTTGAGCTGAACTTTGCTGTTTCAGCAGCCAGCAATGAAGGTGATTCCAGGCAATTGTTCCATAAGCAGCAGAACTAATGAGCCACTGGATTTGTATTCCACTTTCCTGACCTCGGCCTCTCCTATCATAACATTGGCTCTTCCCACAGATCCCCTGTGTTCCTCTCCCCTTGCTCCATGTGCTGTAACTCCTCGGCTCTCACAGTTGGTGAGAGTTGGTGGCTCACATGTGCCTCCTTGCCATGCAGAGCGGGAGTTTTCTCAGCTCACATGACAGCCAAGACACTAATTTGGCTCCGTCTCTTCCCCATTCCCACCATATTTTTTTCCCAGGATTTCTCAGTATTTAATTATCTCTCAGCCTTCTGTCGGTCTGGGGGAAATTTAGGTTCCTGGAGGTAGGAATCTGCTGGTCAGATGGACAAGCAGTTGTACAGACAGCAGGAAAGGAATTTGTGGAGAATAAATTCCTTTTCTGGGAAGCCTGGATGGTGTCCTGTGTCCCTCTAAGCTGCTGGAAAGCCAGGTCCTGCCATGCTGCTGGGGGCTGTGGAGCACAGAGGAAAAGCCAAGGAATAAACCCGACCAAAGCAGAGAACTGAGCAGTGTCAAGAGGGCACAAGGCCAGCAGACACCCCTGAGAGGAAATAATTGGTGTTTGGGATCCTCTGAGCAGTGGTTTGGTATGGAGGGACTCATCCCTTGGTTTCCCAGAGACACTGTCCCTTTGGGATTGCTTTCCTTAGGGCAGGGCATGCCTTTTCCACGGGAGTCAGACAAAAAGCTCTGCAGGAGCTCAGGGAAAGCCACTGAGGGCTCAGCAGTGTTGGAATGGGGGAATCATGGTATGGTTTGGGTTGGGAGGGACCTTAAAGCTCATCCTATTCCACTCCCTGCCATGGGCAGGGGTTCCTGCTGCTTGTACCTTTGTTTTAGAATGTGCTTCATGAGATGTGATCAGAAGTCTGAGCAGGATTTCCCCCCCCACACACACACTTTGCCTTGGCAATCTCCAAGCCCTCACACCAATTTCCAAGCACCAATGTTCCACCTTTTCCACCTTCTCTGAGTGGAGCTGCAGCCTTTGCACTGCCCAGTGACCCGTGGGGCAGGAGCAAGGCAGTCAAATCCAATTTGTGACCTTTCAGTACTTCAAGGGAGTTTATTAAAAAGAGGGAGAGTGACTTTTACACAGGCAGATAGTGGCAGGATGGGGAAGAATGGATTGAAACTGAAAGAGGAGAGATTTAGGTTGGATGTTGGGAAGAAATTCCTCCCTGTGAGGGTGGGCAGACCCTAGGACAGGTTGTCCAGAGAACCTGTGGCTGCCCCATCCCTGGAAGTGTCCAAGGCTGGGTTGGATGGGGCTTGGAGCAACCTGGGGTAGTGGAAGGTGTCCCTGCCCATGTTAGGGGGTGGGATGGGAGGATCTTTGGGGGCCCTTCCAGCCCAAACCATTGTGGGAATCCATGACTGATCCAGTCCAGGACATGGGGTGTGGTTGTGGCTGGGGCTCCCTGTCCCCTTGCCCTCTGGCAGGAGCTTTCCTGGCCCCCGTGGGTTTGTGTTGTCTGGACAGGCCTTTGGGTCAGAGGGTGTGCTTGGCACAGCAGGAACTGCACCACCTGAGCCCTTGCCCTGGGCCACCACTGCCAAAATCAGCCTGCAGTGTTTCACAGGGCATGTTAGAAACAGGTCAGGTGGAGTGGACTGTTGGTGTGAGCTCTCTGCCCAGTGCTCCAGCACAGGGAAATGCCTTGGGATGGATCCTGCTGCCTTTGTGCCAGGAGCCCTGAGCCAGAGCTGAATGGAATGTGCAGGAGGGTGTCTTGCAGATCCAGAGCCTTCAGCTCAGCCCTTCAGAGCACAACCCAGTCCATCTCAGTCCAGTTCAGACATGATGGACACTGTGTCTGTCTGATTGTGCCTCTGAATGTGACTGCCTTAGTTCAGCAGGTGGGACCAGACCCTCGCTAGGAGGAGCCCACCACTCTCCACCAGACTGTGCCATCATCTGCACCAACAGGTTTGTCCCTTCCTTTTCCTTTGGACTCTGGGGAACCACGTGGGGCTCAGCACAGGGGCCACCAAACCCCACTGTGTTTGTGCCCCAGGGGGCTGGGTTACACTGCTGGGGTTGGGGGTTAAACCCAATTTCTCTTTGTGTCATTGTATTTATTGTAATATTGTTATTAAATTGTAACTCTGATTTATAATCTCTTGTGTTGGGTTTGTTTCCCCTACCTTTAAACCAGCACAGTGACCCAAACCACCAGGAAAGCCCCAGGGCCCAGCTTTGTGCTGGGAATGTCCATTCACAGGCAGCATCTTGAAAGGCCCCAAAATTTATCTCTCTGCTGTTGTCACTCCCATTCAGCGCCCGGAGTGAATCAGCACAGAGCTCTGCATAACTTGGTTGACTTTAGGAGTCAGGAAATGATAGATGTCTGTATCCTTGGATGAGGATAATCCAGTTGTACAGCCTGGCTGGATTTCAGCTGCTCTATGAAGAAAAAAAAAAAGGAAAAAAATAAAAGGCATAGAGGAGTGAAATATTTACTTTTGGTACTTTCACAAGTGGAGATGACAGAGCGTGGGAAAATAAAAGAGAGTCCTGGTGGATGAGGGTTGGAGGGGAAAAGAAGGAGGGAAAATCTCATCTCTTTGCTGGTAGAAAAGGGCACAAGGGGCTTGGCAAGAAAAGAGCCATTCTTGTGATTTCTCAGAGGCCCCAAATGAAGGCAGCATAGTCAATGAACATAACTCCAGCACTGTCAATGCAGTCAGGGCTGTTTATGCCAACCAGTCAATCTGACCCAGAGCTTTGATTAAAAAAAAATCAGCCAGCCCCAAATGTTCCAATAAAAAGACATTATGAAAAAAAACCCCCAACTTGTGCCTTGGTTAAAGAGCACCCAGCTCTGGAGTAATTTATTACAGCTGAAAGGATTAAATGTCATCAGGGAAACCAAAAAGAAAATGAATCTGTAATTAAATGTTTAGCCCAGCCAAGACAGTGTGGCACTGCCAGGCTGAATAATGTATAGAGGAAACATCCCCAGCTCTGTGTTACTTTCCTTTTTTTCATTAACTGAATCTATATTAATGCAGAACAAGAGAGCTGAGTGATTTTCAACATACTCTGGATTTGTTGGTGTTTTGATGATACCAGGACTCAAAGGCTTTAGCTGAGATCAGTGCCAGCTTGTGCTTGGAGTTATCCAAACATGGGGAAGATCTGATACCTCCCAGAGAAAGCAAACAGGAGAGGGAGTGAAAACAAACAGGGGAAAGGCTCCCACACCCTGACCTGGGAGAACTGGGGCTGGAAATGCCTGGTGGGGGCATTCTCCTCTCTACTAAGCCCTGCTCTGGCAGAGTTGGGGCTGGAAATGCAGGGCATTCTCCTCTCTCCCAAACCCTGCCCTGGCAGAGCTGGGGCTGGAATTGCAGGGCATTCTCCTCTCTCCCAAACCCTGCCCTGGCAGAGCTGAGTCTGGAAATCCTGGGCATTCTCCTCTCTCCCAAGCCTTGCCCTGGCAGAGCTGGGTCTGGAATTGCAGGGCATTCTCCTCTCTCTCAAGCCCTGCCCTGGCAGAGCTGAGGCTGGAAGTCCGGGGTATTCTCCTTTTTACCAAGACCTGCCCTGGCAGAGCTGGGTCTGGAAATACAGGACATTTTCCTCCTTACCAAGACCTGCTGTGGCAGAGCTGGGTCTGGAAATCCAGGGCATTCTCCTCTTTACCAAGCCCTTCCCTGGCAGAGCTGGGTCTGGAATTGCAGGGCATTTTCCTCTTACCGAGACCTGCTGTGGCAGAGCTGGGGCTAGAAATCTGAGGCATTCTCCTCCTTACAAAGCCTTGCCCTGGCAGAGCTGGGTCTGAAATTGCAGGGCATTTTCCTCTCTCTCAAGCCCTGCCCTGGCAGAGCTGAGGCTGGAAGTCCGGGGTATTCTCCTTTTTACCAAGACCTGCCCTGGCAGAGCTGGGTCTGGAAATACAGGACATTTTCCTCCTTACCAAGACCTGCTGTGGCAGAGCTGGGTCTGGAAATCCAGGGCATTCTCCTCTTTACCAAGCCCTTCCCTGGCAGAGCTGGGTCTGGAATTGCAGGGCATTTTCCTCTTACCGAGACCTGCTGTGGCAGAGCTGGGGCTAGAAATCTGAGGCATTCTCCTCCTTACAAAGCCTTGCCCTGGCAGAGCTGGGGCTGGAAATGCAGGGAGTTCTCCTCCTTATCAAGACCTGCTGTGGCAGAGCTGGGTCTGGAAATTCGGGGCATTCTTCTCTCACCCAGGCCCTGCCATGGCAGAGCTGGGTCTGGAAATGCTGGGCATTCTCCTCTCTCCCAAGCCTTGCCCTGGCAGAGCTGAGTCTGGAAATGCTGGGCATTCTCCTCTTTACCAAGCCCTGCTGTGGCAGAGCTGGGTCTGGAATTGCAGGGCATTCTCCTCTTTACCAAGCCCTGCTGTGGCAGAGCTGGGTCTGGAAATACAGGGCATTCTCCTCCTTACCAAGCCCTTCCCAGGCAGAGCTGGGTCTGGAAATACAGGGCGTTCTCCTCTTTACCAAGCCCTTCCCTGGCAGAGCTGGGTCTGGAATTGCAGGGCATTCTCCTCTTTACCAAGCCCTGCTGTGGCAGAGCTGGGGCTGGAAATACAGGGCATGCTCCTCTTTACCAAGCCTTGCCCTGGCAGAGCTGGGTCTGAAATTGCAGGGCATTTTCCTCTCTCTCAAGCCCTGCCCTGGCAGAGCTGGGGCTGGAATTGCAGGGCATTCTCCTCTCTCCCAGGCCCTGCCTTGGCAGAGCTAGGTCTGGAAATCCTCTTTCCCAGCCTTGTCTCTGGCAATCTGCACAGATTGCTCCAGAGTTGGGAACAGACTTGAGAGCTCTTTTCCTAATTCCTGTTCCTAACTAAATACAGTGCAAAGATGGTGCTTGGCTGGGTAACAAAGAACTAAACACATGACATTCTTTTGCTTTGGGCACAGTGAAAGAGATGAGAAATGATCAGATTCAGCTTATAATGCAGAGCAATCAAAATGGTGCAAAAAGGTCATTTCACTTCACTTGATTGTATGTTATGATTCTGGGAAGGCTTTTTTTACCCAAATACAGAGACTCAGTGCCAACAATTTTTAAGTCTAATCAAACTTACCAATTAGTAGAGACATTCTCAGTGACAATTGTCAATTAACCTCAAGGTTAGAAATTCAGGATAACCTGAACCGTTGCTTAAGCTCAGGTCAGAGTCAAAATAATCCTGTGAAATATTAAAATAAACCTCCTTCAGGTTTTCCATGTGTGCAGAGAGCTGGGTGACAAACCCCCAACAGACCTGCTGCATCTTTTGGAAATCTTTTTCCAGTTCTTTTGTAAGTTTTTTTGCAGTTAAGTATTGTTAACCTTCAGAGCTGTCTGTCCTCCTTACACTAATGGAGGCACAGTAACTGATTCTGTTGGAGCATTGATCCTCCTGTCTCCAAATCAGTTATTTTTGCTGCCTCTCCCCCCAGCTGGGATCATGTTCATCGTGGTATCAGACCTTGAAAGTATTTCAGTTTTACCTGGTCATTTATTTTGTTTCTGTTTCAGTTAAAAAGCATGAGCTTGGCTTTTGGGATCAGACTCTGGGAGTGCCTTGAGGTCAGAAAGGGATTTTAGTTTTTCTCCCTTTTCCTTTCCACAGGGACAGGTAAAGATGTAGGAGAATTCTTAAATCTCACAGAAAGTCACTGGAGAGCTGAGGTCTGAATGCCCCTTTTCTAGGACTGAACTGGAGCCCTTTCTCTAGGTCTGTCCTTCCTCCCCAGTGGAAAAAATCCCGTCCCAGGGAATTTTCACTATGGAGCAAAGGAAGAGGCCTCACTGCGGTTCTGGGTTCATTTAGTCCATGATTCCAGAATCCATCTGTTCTGGTGGTCACTCAGGCCAGGAGAGGTGTCCTGTGTGGAGTTGCCATGCACCAAAGCCAGTCACTGTGTACTGACCTGCTTCTTGTGGGCTTGTCCTCCTTTGGTCCAGGTGCTTCCTGCTGTGGCAGTTCCTGGGTTATTCTTCTCCACACTCCAGGCAGCTATACCAGAAGCCCATCAGTACCTCATTGGGTCTTTGAAGTGCCCTTTTCTCCTTATCAGACTGCATGAGGAGAGTGGCATGAGGTGGCATCGCAGACACAATGTGTTTGTGCTGTTACTCGCCCTTTGAGGGACAAGAAAAGTTATTTCTTGTTCTGCTGAGCTTACCACTAACTTCAGTATCATAGAATCATGGAAGGGACCCACAGCACATCCAGTCCAACTCCTGGCCCTGCACAGACACCCTGTCTTGGGTTGAGCTGGCAAAACACCAACTGTCCAAGACAGAGTGAAAAGGGAAGAAGAGGGAGAGGAAAAAAAACACACCAAACAAGGTTCATGCTGAAACTAACTACATGTATTTATACAGAAAAGAGAAAATTAAGAGAAAACTACAGTATAACACACACTGACACAAGTTATATGTAACAAGAAATAACCTCCCACTCCCCATTTAATACAAAAGTCTGTCACTCTAGGTCTATAAGCACTTTCAAAGACACTTAGCAAGAAACAGAAAGAGTAACAACAAAATATTTCTACTTCCCTGAACTCAAACAAAAGGCAAGTAAAGGCAGCAGCAGGAGCAAGGCCTACTCCAAGACAGGAGCTGCAAGATGTGCTCCTCTTAGTTCAGCCATGATGGAACTGACCGAGCCACACCCACACACCGTCTCTTACCCCTTCTGAGATGATGTCGTAACGTGGTATGGAATACACCACCATTGGCTAGGAGAAGTCAGCTGTTAGCTAGCCCAGCCCAGCTCAAGTCAGCCGACAATCCCAGGCCTGGCCTGAACTCCAAAGCCCAAATTTAGGCCCATCAGCCAAACCCATAACACACCCCAACAATCCCATCCTGTCCCTGAGAGCATTGTCTGAAAGCTCCTTGAGCTCTGGCAGCCCTGGGGCTGTGCCCACTGCCCTGGGGAGCCCGGTCAGTGCCCAACCACCCTTTCACCAAGTGAAAGCCCACCAGCACTGTCCTCTCAACCAGCTGCCTCTGAGTAGAATCAGCTACTGCAATTATGCCCCAGCAGAACGTGAAACTCAGACCATGGTTACATTTGAAGTAGTGCCTTATGAAAAGTCTTTGGCTTGGAAATGCACAGGAATCAGCAGCTTCTTGATGTGATTCTACAAATGGGAGAGAGCCTAGAGCTGCACAAGCCTGACTTCCTGTAGGAAGATGCAGAACTGAAGTCCAGCACCAGCACTGGACAAATACCTTGGACAACTCAGAGACTGGCAGTTAGAAGTCTTAAAAAGCAGTTTTTCTGGTTCTGTTACCCTGCTTAGTTCTGTTACCCTGTCTGTGCTGGGTTGATGACTACCACACCCTGTCCATTATATCCCCCGAGCCAGCCTTCTTTGTCTTCCCTGGTGCCCTTTGTTCTCTTGAGGACCCAGACATTAGGTTAGATTGCCTTGTCCTGGCCCAGGCAGGTCTCCCCATACCCAGCAGCTCCCGGGCTCCCCTCCCCTCACTGCCCCTGCCACTCCAGGGTAGGAAACCCTGTGTTGGTCTCCTGTGCCTCGTGGCTGGGAGGGGGCAGTGCCAGGGCCCCAGCCAGCCCTGCCCCTGTCCCAGTTCTATTGGTTAAGGGACCTTTGACCCTGCCTCTCCCTCAGTTTTCACCCAATCCAGCCAGACCTGGGGACCGCCCCCAAGGTCTATTAATACCTGTGCCTTTTTTAAAGAGTTTTCTCTCTGCCCTTGCAACTGCGTGGACCTCTTCTCTCTCCCTTTCCCTCCACACCGCACAGAAGAGAGCCCTTCTTTTTTTATTTAAAACTTATAACTTCTGGCCTGTTGATAATGGATTTAGCTCTGGGCCTCAGCAAAAGAGCCTGAAGCAAGAGTGTGGGAGGTGATGTATCCTGAGGAGATGCTGTGCTTCATCCTGAAATGCACCTTCCTGAGCACTGTCCTGCTCAGCCTCTCAGCATCAGGGACCTGCTCTGCTTCCTTCAGGGCAATGTTGTGTGAAATGAGGCTGGAGGAAATCTACAGTCACCTCAGGAAATGTGTTCCTAGGAACGGGGAATTGATGCAGGAAAAAATATCTCCCTTCAAATACAGGCCCGAATCAATCTGGGCATGTCACACTGGGATTTCCAGTTCCTGTGCTAAGAGAGATGGGCACTGAAATATGGGAAGGAAATGGGTCACTGTGCTGGTTTAAAGGTAAACTGTCAGGAGAAACAAACTCAACACAAAAGAGATTATAAGTCAGAGTTACAATTTAATAACAAAATTACAATAAATACAGTGACACAAAGAGAAATTGGATTTAACCCACAAACCCAGCAGTGTAACCCAGCTCCCTGGGGCACAAACACAGTGGGGTTTGGTGGCCCCTGTGCTGAGCCCCACGTGGTTCCCCCGAATCCAAAGGAAAAGGAGGGGACAAACCTGTTGGTGCAGATGATGGCACAGTCTGGTGGAGAGTGGTGGGCTCCTCCTGTCCAGGGTCTGCTCCTCCTCTGGATCCGACAAGAAGGTCCCAGAGATCCCCACACCCCAAGATTCTCTCCCTTCCGGTGCAGGTGGGAGCCCCCAGTGGGTCCCCCAGGGCAGGGAGTTCCAGACTGGGGGATCTGACTCTGGGAGTCAGGGGGCATTTTGCAATGGTTGCTGGCCCCTGAGCAGAGCTGAGCCCTCAGGTGGGTGTGGAGGTGCCAAGGAGTCCCTGGAGAGGAGTTCTCCCAGCTCCTCTGCCAGGCTTCTTTCCCAGCCAGCTGCCAGGCTGAGGGCTCAGCTGTGCCCTGGGCAGCTGCTGCCAATGGGCCATTGGGAAGAGTTGCTGGGCAATGGCCCAGAGGGTTTAGAATGCCCAGCTTTGGTCACACCCACACAGGGATAAACTGGTCCCACCTGCTGAACTGGGACAGTCAGGCTTGAGCTCTGGGAGGAATCTTGGTGATCTGGACAGGGGATCAAGTGTCCACAGAGTCTGTTTGCAGATGTCACCAAGCTGGGAGGGATGTGGATCTGCTGGAGGGCAGGAAGGCTCTGCAGAGGGATCTGGACAGGCTGGATCCATCCTTTCCAAGAAAGTGTTGCCTATTCCTGTGAAAATAGACACTCAAAAACAGCTTTAATGGAGAAAGATATCCAGATTACCTGTATTAGAAGCCTCCAAGGTGCACACCAGAAGGTCTGCACACCATGACCAGGAACTTCTCTAGTAATTTACATGTGAGATATTGACAACCAACCATGATCTTCATTTCCTTCTGTGCCCCACCCATGGGTGTCTTCAGAACTGCCCCCTGGAGATCTTCCAGGACCTCTAGGCCTTCTTTTTATGTTTTGTCTTCTTGCTATCTACAGGCGGCTTTTCACAAACACCATGGCCTTGACAAGACATGAGAAAGCTTAGAATTTCTTGTGGGAAAGAGCCTTAGTAACTAACTTTAGGATGTGAGCAACCTAGAAGAATCTATGCAACTTGCTTGTTTTTAAAAATCTACAACAACACACTAAATCATAGAATCAAGGAATCACAGAATCATAGAATTGATTGGGTTGGAAAAGACCTCCCAGATCATCAAGTCCAACCCTTGGGCCAACTCCACTCCCTTTACCACATCATGGCTCTCAGTGCCACGGCCAAGCTCACTTGAAAAACCTCCTGGGATGTGGAATCCACCCCCTCTCTGNAACACAACACTCAAGGTGTGGCCTCCCCAAGGCAGAGTCCAGGGGAAGGCTCACTGCCCTGGGCCTGCTGGCCACGCTACTTTGGATCCAGGCCAGGATGCCATTGGCCTTCTTGGCCACCTGGGCACACTCTTGGCTCCTCTTGAGCTTCCTGTCCCTCAGTCCCCCCAGGTCCCTTTCTGCCTGGCTGCTCTCCAGCCACTCTGTGCCCAGCCTGGAGCGCTGCAGGGCTTGGGGTGGCCAAAGGGCAGGACCTGCACTTGGCCTTGTTGAACTCCAGCCCATTGCAATCAGCCCATCTGTCCAGTCTCTCCAGATCCCTCTGCAGAGCCCTCCTGCCTTCCAGCAGGTCGACACTCCCTCCCAACTTGGTGTCATCAGCAAATTTGCTGCTGATGGACTCAATCCCCTCATCTAAATCATCATTAAAGATGTTAAACAGGACTGCATCCTTCAGCATCAGAAGGATGCTCTTCACACCTAGCACATTAGAAGAGCCATTCAGGTGTGATTTGTGTGAAAGCTCCTGCCAGAGGACAGGGATAGGGAAGAGTCCTCTTGGGCTGGGAAGTCTGGCATCGTTTGCCTTGGCATGAGCATTCCCAAGGCTTTGTGTGTCTCAGGTGTGGCCAAGGGCTCTGGTGAAGGCGTGTCCATGGCTTGGCCACGTGGCCCAAAGGGAGGGAGTCACCCCATGCCTGCAGTGAAGGCACATGGCATCATTAAGACATTGCAGTTTATTTTAGCGACCCCTGCGTTCCAAGGAGAATTCTAATGGGCTTTGGGTTGCATCTCCAGAACTCTGCAGTGTTTTCAGGTTAATAACACTGACACGTCTTATCGCCAGCAGAGCTATAATGGGGAAAACCCAGCATATTGTTGGGAGATTTAAAACTGCCTGGAAATCTGTCAAGGGAGATAAACTATCTTTTCTATCAGAAAATAGCTTCCCTCTCGCTGTCTGATGGAACAACACAGCTCCGAAAGGGGTGTGCGAGGAACAGACACTGGCAGGGGGTGAAAGGTGTGAGAACCAAGGGGGGCTTGTGCATGATGGAAGAGTGAAATCCACCCCTTGGATTTCAAGGGGTGAGGTTTGAGGTGAAGGAGGAGATTCCTGGGAAAGGCCAGCAGCACATCTTGCTGAGACATGAGCATCCCAGAGCAGATCCTGCCTCAGTGAAGAGCCACCTGCAAGGGGGGTCGAAGTCACGTGGGATGAGATGACGTTGCAAAGAAGTTCTCTGAGTCAGGAGATGGTTCTGCTCACGTTTTTCCCAATGAGATGATGGAGCTGAATTGTTTGGTTGCTGTAAATCACAGTTTCCCACAAAGATCTGGGAGTATTTTGGGGTGGGATAGACAGGTATGCCTTGGTGGGTGTCTGGAGAACTTTTCTTTTTGACTGCTTGGAGTTTTTTTCTTTAAGAAAAGCATTTCCTTCAAGCCAAAATATTCCATCTTCAAAAATTATCCACATTAAATGTTACCACAATCAATATCTAAATCACTTCACTTCAATGAGTGGCTTTATTGAACGAAGGCAAATAAAGCCATTGCAATAACAGAGGAATGGATTGGGAGGATGGGAACACCTCTGATGGTGGTGACAAGTAACCAGATGTCCCAAATTATTGAAAGAGCATGATGTTTCCAGCTGGAAATCCTGTCAGGCACCACAGGTGCCAGCTCAGATGGACCAATTTGAAAAATCACCTCTTCTTGCTCCTGGGAATGCATCTCCTAGGTCCCTGTGTCAACTCATGAGCCATCTGGGAAGGTGAAGCTCCTCTACAAAGCTCTCTGTTTGAGGGGGAGTTGTTGAGTGAAGTAATTTCTGGTGGGAAACATTAACCACAGTATTTTGAGGCTCAAGTGTTTTCAAGGGAGTTAATCCAGACCCCCCCAAAAATGAAATCAAAATCAGAAACCAGACTTTGGCCCACAACATGGCATTTTGTCAGAGGCCAAGTTTGCTGTGAAAGACCATGTGTTAAGAGAGTCCTCCTTTACCTATGTCAGCCCCTGAGAGCCTTTTCCTTGGCTGAGCCTCAGTGCAGGGCTCCTCTGGGAAATGCCACACTCTATGCATAGAATCACAGAATCATAGAATGGATTGGGTTGGAAAAGACCTCCCAGATCATCAAGTCCAACCCTCGGTCCAACTCCAGTCCCTTTACCACATCATGGCACTCAGTGCCACGGCCAAGCTCAGCTGAAAAACCTCCAGGGATGGGGAATCCACCCCCTCTCTGGGCAGCCCATTCCAATGCCTGAGCACTCTCTCTGCAAAGAAGTTTTTTCTGCTCTCCAACTTCAATTTCCCCTGGCAGAGCTTGAGCCCCCCGTGCCCCCTTGTCCTATTGCTGAGTGCCTGGGAGAAGAGACCAACCCCCACCTGGCCACAACTTCCCTGATGTGGCACTTCCAGACAGTGCTGAGGTCACCTCTCAGCCTCCTCTTCTCCAGCACAAACACCCCCAGCTCCCTCAGCCTCTCCCCACAGCACTTGTGCTCCACTCCCTTCTCCAGCCTCGTTGCTCTTCTCTGGCCCCGCTCCAGCCCCTCAATCTCTTGCCTCAACTCAGGGGCCCACAACTCAACACAACACTCAAGGTGTGACCTCCCCAAGGCAGAGTCCAGGGGAAGGCTCACTGCCCTGGGCCTGCTGGCCACGCTACTTTGGATCCAGGCCAGGATGCCATTGGCCTTCTTGGCCACCTGGGCACACTCTTGGCTCCTCTTGAGCTTCCTGTCAATTAGTACCCCCAGGTCCCTTTCCACCTGCATCCTGCAGCTTTTGCCTTGGCACAGATCTCCTTTGCACACAGGTTGGAGGCCCTTGGTTTCACTAACAGACATCCTGCTAAAGAGGACAATTCATGCTTGTTCCATGAGCAGGGATCAGATTCCAGCTTGGACATTCCCACCCTGAGACTTTTCCTTCACTCCGGCTTTCCTGGGAGAACATTTCCAGTTTCAAGCTCTGCTGTTGATCCCACTCCCCTCTAGAGACTTTCTGCTGTCCCTTGGTGGGAAGAGCCTGCTCCCTCCTGGGGATCCCTTCTGGGGGATGGACTCATCCCTTCAGCTCATGCTTCCCTTGGAGACGTTTCTTCTGTTTCCTGTTCAACTGGGAAGAGAAGTCTGACAGTCTCTGCCATTCCCAATGTCTTCCTTTAGCTCATTAGCAAAGAACTAATGGGTTTTCATCAGGGCTTTTCCAACCTTTGGCATGACTGGAGGTGCTAATACCTTCCTTGAGGCGTGGAGAGAGAAGGGCCTTAAGGAGCAGAGACATGCAAGTGGATTTCTGAGTAATAAGTTCAATTTGAAGATGCTCCAAACCCTTGTGTTTCCAATATCCCTATTTTAACACTGACAATAGCAACAGTGATAGTAATGCCTGGGATTTGGGAAGCAGCTTTTCTGGTATTTAGTGTGTGGAGAGACCTTTCCAACACCCTTTTTTATTTTTTTTTTGGTTCCGAATCCACATTGGGTGTCAGGTTTTTGGGAGTGGGAGCTTGGCTGCCCTTTCCTCCAGATGGCTCATCAGAAGACTTCCTTAGAGTACTCACTTCCACGGGGAGGAAGCACACAAAAGCCAAGGAGATAAAAACAGCAAAGCTGAAGGTCAGTGTCTGAACTGGGTTGGGTTTTAGTGCCATGAGCCAGTGCTGAGCCAGTGTTTGTGCTCAGCAATTGGCTGCTGTAGGAGGGGAGGCAGTGGGAGGGCTGGGGGAAGCAATGTTTTTAAATAGATATTTATGGAGGATATCAACATTTGGCATTTCCCGATTTCAGAACAGTGGAGGAGGAACTAAGAACTTCATCCTGCCTCCTCCTTCCCCTGTGCCAATTAGAACCACAGTCTGCTGCGTGGAACAGCCACTTTGGCACTTTTGCCTCCTTCCTTTGGGAGCCGTTTCCTGCCTTCCAGTGGCTCAGAGGAACAAAACTGTCCCTTGAGGGGGTTCCTGTGTGCTGGGAATGTGCAAATTGGCTGTCTCAGTGAGTCAGCACCCAGTATGAGGAGGTTCTCTCTTCACTGTCTGTAGCTCAGCTGACTCTTGCCCTTACCCTGAAGAGGGCTGGGATGTGGCAGTGCACTTGATCTTCCAGCCTTTTTCCTCACAGCCAGGGCACTTGTCACCCACCTCAAAACCCACCCACATCACATAACCCTGAGACTGGCTCATCTGGTTGAAGCACAGTGAGAGTAATGCCAAGGTTGTGGCTTCAATCCCCAGAGGGGCCATCACTGAAGAGCTCGACTTGAACTCCTCGTGGGTCCCTTCCAACTCTCACAGAATATTCTGTGATTCTATCCAAAGTGTCAGGTCCTGCCACCCCCACTCCCAGGTGGTTGCTGAAAATCCCTTGTTGATGTGCATTTTGATGAGCTGCTGCCTCCTGCAGCCTGGGGCTTCCAAGTCTCAAACAGCCTTTTCCTTTCTGTTCTGGGCTGGTTTCCCAAATATTTGCATTTCCTTTCTCCATATCCTGCCATCACCTGCTGCTGCTGCTGCACTTTGCATCTTGGCAACCCACTCGTGTCAGAGGGGTTGATCCAGAACCACTGAGAGGTGTTGGAAAATCTGAACTGCCCTTCCATGAGCAGCTGTTGTTTTAGCAGCATCTGGAGTGTCCAACTCCTCTCCTTGCTGCTGATTTCAGTCACTGCTCCTTGGCATGGGTGCAACATTCCTGGGAAGCTCCTTCCTTCTGTCTGGTGGCCATGCTGAGCATGGGACTCTTCAGATCACCCATTTCTCTTGGCACAAGAACTTTTTCTCTGCTCCCCACCACATTATGTCACATTAGAGGGAGTATGAACAGTCCTTTTCCATGGATTTCTGCTGAGTACTTCAGACTGACACAGGGATTGCAGGAATGTTTGCTCTTGCATTTTGGAGCCCTTGAATCCACAACTGTTTGTGGTCTCAGCTGAGAGTCACAGTATCACAGAATCATAGAATCAACTGGGTTGGAAGAGACTTCCGAGATCATCAAGTCCAACCCTTGGGCCAACCCCACTGTGATCACCAGATCATGGCACTCAGTACCAGGCCCAGTCTCACGTTAAACACCTCCAGGGATGGGGAATCCACCCCCTCTCTGGGCAGCCCATTCCAATCCCTGAGCACTCTCTCTGCGAAGAATTCCTTCCTGATCTCCAACTTCAATTTCCCCTGGCAGAGCTTGAGCCCCCCGTGCCCCCTTGTCCTATTGCTGAGTGCCTGGGAGAAGAGACCAACCCCCACCTGGCCACAACTTCCCTGATGTGGCACTTCCAGACAGTGCTGAGGTCACCTCTCAGCCTCCTCTTCTCCAGCACAAACACCCCCAGCTCCCTCAGCCTCTCCCCACAGCACTTGTGCTCCACTCCCTTCTCCAGCCTCGTTGCTCTTCTCTGGCCCCGCTCCAGCCCCTCAATCTCTTGCCTCAACTCAGGGGCCCAGAACTCAACACAACACTCAAGGTGTGGCCTCCCCAAGGCAGAGTCCAGGGGAAGGCTCACTGCCCTGGGCCTGCTGACCACGCTAGTTTGGATCCAGACCAGGGTCCCATTGGCCTTCTTGGACACCTGGGCACACTCTTGGCTCATGTTCAGCCTCATACAGTTGGTTCCAGCTTTCTGAAGGGTGTTGTCAACACAGAGCTGAGAGCAGGGAAGTGGTCAGAGGAACCAGGGAAGCTGCTCTGAGGGATGGAGGAGGATAGAATTTCCAAGGTTAAGCTATGCTGGATTCCTGAAGAGGGGATGCACAGAGCAGTGTCTGGGTCTCACTGTGAGGTTTACCTTGGATGGCAGGAGGAAGAGAAATGACACAGAATAGCCAAGCAACAAGTAGCTTTTATGCACAGAACAACCTCTTCTGACTCCACTTGCATGAGGAGGGTGTGTTTCAACGATGTCCCCAAACATTTCTGGAGTCAGAGAGGTTGGAAAAGACTTCTGAGTACAAAGATCACTGAGCCCACCCTGTGCCCGATGCCCACCTTGTCCCCCAGCCCAGAGCACTGAGTGCCACATGCAGTCATTCCTTGGACATCTCCAGGGACTGAGACTCCAAACCTCCCTGAGCAGCCCCTTCCAATGCCAGACCACCCTTTCCAGGAGGAAATTCCTGCTGCTGTTCCCCCTGCCCCTGCCCTGGCCCAGCCCGAGGCCGTGCCCTCTCCTCCTGTCCCTGTGCCCTGGAGCATAGCCCGACCCCCTCCAGCTCCCCCCTCCTGGCAGGGATTGCAGAGCCAGAAGGTCCCCCCTGAGCCCCCTTTTCTCCAGGCTGAGCCCCCCCAGCTCCCTCAGCTGCTGCTCCAGCCCCTTCCCAGCTCCATTCCAGCACCTCAATGTCTTTCTTGCCATGAGGAGCCCCAAACTGCCCTCAGGATTTGAGGTGCCTCAGCAGTGCCCAGCACAGGAGATGGTCACTGCTCATGTCCAGCTGCTGTCACAGCACCCCCAGGGCCTTTCCCACCTTTCCAGCTGCTCTACTCCAAACCTGTAGCACTGCGAGGGTGGTTGTGACTCACATGTAGGACTTGGCACTTGGCCTTGCTGAATTTCACACTGTTGGCCTCAGCCCATGGATCCACCTTGTCCTGATCCCTCTGCAGAGCCTTCCTGCCCTCCAGCAGATCCGCATCCCTCCCAGCTTGGTGTCATCTGCAAACTGACTCTGTGGGCACTTGATCCCTTGTCCACATCACCAAGATTCCTCCCAGAGCCCAAGCCAGACCCATTTCTTTCCCCTGGTTCAGTGCATGCCACTCTTAGCACAGAAACTGGAAATCCTAATGTGACATGCCCAGATTGCCTGCCTCCATTTGGGAATTCCATTCCTGAAGCCCAGGGCCATCTGAACCCATTTCCAGCAAGAAAAGGCTATTTTCCAGAGGATGGGATAGTTCAGAGCCCTTCCATGCCAGCAATCCAGCAGAGATCAGTGGGAATCCTCAGAAAGCCTTTTTATCTTTAGCAGCAGTTTCCCAGAAAGCCCTCAGTCTCTTTTCTCCTTACCAATTAAACATGTCTATATCTATATCTATATCTATATCTATATCTATATCTATATCTATATC
>VWZD01001048.1:0-12706 GCA_013396695.1 Sakesphorus luctuosus | reverse complement strand
TATATCTATATCTATATATCATCTATATTTATATCTATATCTATATCTATGTTATCTATATCTATCTATATCTATCTATATCTATATCTATAACATCTATATCTCTATGTATCTATCTATCTATCTATCTATATATCTATCTCTCTCTACATATATAAATATAAATATATATGTATAATGAGCTGTTTTGTCTGGTTTCTAAAGAAAAACAAAAATAAAAAGGGTTTTGGCAGAGCCCCACTGTCATAAATTGTGCTGCTTTGGGGGTTTCACTTGGTTGAGTTCTTGTTTTAAGGTGGATGTCTTACAAATGTTGTGCACTCTAATGTTTTGTTTCAAATCAGCTCGTGTTATTGAGAAATGGTGTATAAGTTTTCCAAACCTGCTTTGTTTAGAAGGGGATAAGTCTCACAGCAGGGCGCTTTGCAGAAAGGTATGTGCCCTGTTTGGGTTGCATTTGAGTCTATTAGAAATATCTAAGCCTCGAGGACTTCAGGATCAAATGCTGCTTTTGAAATTAGAAATAAAACCTACAATTATTAAAAAAACCCCACAAAACAACAAAACAAACCATACCAAACCAGCCTTCCTTGTTAATGCTGGTTCTGGGTGGATCAACAGAGCTGGGAGGAAAGAACTGGAAGCAGGATTTCAGCCCTCAATTTATGTGCTGATTAAAGTCTGCCCTGCTGCTGGTGTGTCTTGTGCCAGCACAGATGCCCAGGACAGCCCAGGGAGCACGGAGGGGGTTCATCTGCAGGGGGTTAAAGAAGCTCAGTAAATCAAGGGCTCTTACTTTGTTTTAGGGAGTATTTAGCTGTTTATCAAAAGTTCGAGGAGGACTCTCAGCTCATCAGCTCAGCAGGTGGAGGCCTGGCTTGGGATGGGGGGAAAGTCAAAGTGCTGCAACCAAACCAGGCTGTGCTGTCATGGCAATATTCCTGCTGCCTGTGCTGTGCTCCTGCTCACAGATGGGAGCTGGGCCTTGGCTTCCAGGCCCTGCTGGGAAAACCTGGCTCTGGCTTCTCCAGCACTGCTCTCTGGCAGTGACAACACGTGGCTGCCCCATGCCTGCAAGTGTTTCAGGCTCTGAGCAGCCTGGTCTGATGGGAAGTGTCCTGCCCGTGGCCATTCCATGGTTCTGTGATCTCCCTGGAATGTTCCAGGAGAAGATGACAAGGGAGACTTGTGTTGCAATCACTTGAGCAGTGAGGCTGCTGCTGCTTAAAGCTCTGCAGGGCAGAGTGGAGGGAAGAGGTGACAGGAGGGAAAGGGGGAAAGCTGTGGATATCCCCAAATACCATCCACCTACTCTGCTTTACTGGGAAGGGGTGTAGAATAGGCTCTTCTGGAGGGGTTCAGCAGCTGTCATTCCTCTGAAGACAGTGGATGTGGAGTTCTTGGAGACCAGCCTTGCTGGTCTGAGCACCGTGGCTGTTTTGGGGGAGTCCTGAGCTGCTGTCACCCCTCAGTGACACAGAGCCTGTGTAATGGAGAGGTGATGTCTCACCATGCTGGGACTGTGACCATCCCTGCTGAGCTCCACATTGCTGCCCTCCTGGGCCTGCTCCCAGAGAGCTCAGTTCAATCCCTGTTCAACTGGGAGACTCACAGAGAACTCCTGACCTGCTTTGTTTGCTCATTGCTAATACATTCCCAGAACCAAAGGAGGTGGCCAAGGCCCTCTCCTGCTGGGCTGAGGGATGGGATTCAGCTCATCCCCAAAGCTCCATGGTGTGCACAGAGCCTCCAGAGATCCGTGTTTGGCTCACTTCTGACCAGACAGACCCCCCCGTAAGAGAGTCTGGAGAAGATCATCAGCCACCACTGAGCAGAAGAGGGGTGGGATGGAACCACTCCAGTGTTTGTTCTCCTTATCTCTGGTGGAGCCGGAGACTGAGTCTCAGGCAGGGGCAGGATGTGGGAGGAGAAGCCCAGGGTCTGCCTGATGTTTGGAGGCTTCAGAAGTGGATCCAGAAGGGCTCAAAGGGGGAGCCAGGAGTGAGTGGCAGGGAGTGTTCGACAGAGGCGTCTGGCACTGCTTGTCTTTCTGTGCCATTTCAGACAGTGTGGGCAGTTTGCTCTATTTTTCCTCTCCAGACACTGCTTTGTTTGGAAGGTTGTAGACACATGTCAGCAGTGATGGATAGATTTGTTTGACTTCCTGTCAAGCCAATGATTACTCATAGAAATCTCTTTTATTAGTTTATCAGAGGAAGTTGTGTGTCATTCATCCCAGCGGAGCTCGGCTGGCGGTGGCAGAGCAGCACAGGCGAGTTATTGCTGGCCTTTATTGTGCTGCTGCTTGGATTCTCTGACACACCATATTTATTGTTGTCTTTCCTTTTCCGTCCCAGCCCCTTGGAAATTTGCAGGAATATGCCCTAAGTGCTAATGTTTATCATAGAATCACAGAATCACAGAATCATAGAATGGATTGGGTTGAAAAAGACCTCCGAGATCATCAAGTCCAACCCTTGGGCCAACTCCAGCCCCTTTACCAGATCATGGCACTCAGTGCCACGGCCAAGCTCACCTTAAAAACCTCCAGGGATGGCGAATCCACCCCCTCTCTGGGCAGCCCATTCCAATGCCTGAGCACTCTCTCTGCAAAGAAGTTTTTTCTGCTCTCCAACTTCAATTTCCCCTGGCAGAGCTTGAGCCCCCCGTGCCCCCTTGTCCTATTGCTGAGTGCCTGGGAGAAGAGACCAACCCCCACCTGGCCAGAACTTCCCTTCAGGCACTTCCAGACAGTGCTGAGGTCACCTCTGAGCCTCCTCTTCTCCAGCACAAACACCCCCAGCTCCCTCAGCCTCTCCCCACAGCACTTGTGCTCCACTCCCTTCTCCAGCCTCGTTGCTCTTCTCTGGCCCCGCTCCAGCCCCTCAATCTCTTGCCTCAACTCAGGGGCCCAGAACTCAACACAACACTCAAGGTGTGGCCTCCCCAAGGCAGAGTCCAGGGGAAGGCTCACTGCCCTGGGCCTGCTGGCCACGCTACTTTGGAGCCAGGCCAGGAGCCCATTGGCCTTCTTGGCCACCTGGGCACACTCTTGGCTCCTCTTGAGCTTCCTGTCCCTCAGTCCCCCCAGGTCCCTTTCTGCCTGGCTGCTCTCCAGCCACTCTGTGCCCAGCCTGGAGTGCTGCAGGGCTTGGGGTGGCCAAAGGGCAGGACCTGCACTTGGCCTTGTTGAACTCCATCCCATTGCAATCAGCCCATCTCTCCAGTCTCTCCAGATCCCTCTGCAGAGCCCTCCTGCCTTCCAGCAGGTCGACACTCCCTCCCAACTTGGTGTCATCAGCAAATTTGCTGCTGATGGACTCAATCCCCTCATCTAAATCATCAATAAAGATGTTAAACAGGACTGGCCCCAACACAGACCCCCGGGGAACACCACTAGTGACCGGCTCCCAGCTGGATGCAGCTCCATCCTTATCCTTCCTGTCTGTTAAAGTCTGACTAGATGCTGTTTGGCTGTGCCTTGGCATTCTGGAGGTCATGAATGTCTTCATTTCCTGGGAATTATAGAATGGTTTGAGTTGGAAGGGATCTTAAAGTTCATCCAGTTCCAACCCCCTGCATTGCAGAAGTTGGAAGAAATGGGTAGAAATCAGAGGAAGAAGGGGTTGGTGAGTTAGAGGGAGAGCTTTTTGGGCTCTTCTGGATGCAGGAACTTTGGTGACAACCATTTCAGAAGTGGGGATAAGGAGACTTTGCTTCAGGTGTAACTCTTACAAACAAGAGCTGTGCAAATTATTGAGCTATTTGTAGCTTTGGTTATTTGTCCCCACTGAAAAACTCAGGGAATTATTCCAGATGGATCCAAATAATGATTTTGCCATTGACATTGTACATCATAGAATCATGGAATATCCTGAGTTGGAAGGGACCCACAAGGATCATCCAGTCCAGCCCCTGGCCCTGCAGAGGACACCCCAATCCCCTCCTTGTCCTTGACAGTGTTGTCCAAATGCTCCTTGAACTCAGACAGGCTTGGTGAGCTGATGATCTTGGAAAAATGGCTGAGGATCACTGTGGAAATGGAGGTGCTTTCAAATAAGTTTCAAAACAAATCTTCAAAAGGATTTTTCTAAATAAAATCTCAATTTCTTTAAGAGTAATCAAATGAAACATCATCTGGTCTGTTCTCTCAGCAGCAGTAGAAATGCCCTGAACTGGGAGTGCTTTCTGACCTGCTTTGTCCAGAGGGAATTATTCCAGAGCTGAGCTGCTGTGGCTCTCCCTGCCCTCTCCAGTGGCTGAGCACGTGCAGGGCTTTGGAAGCTGCTCCTGCCAAGCTAACAATGCTGACCTCAGAGTTCAAGTAGGAGAGACTTATGTTTTCAGGTCAAGAGATCCTTGGCTCATTCCCTGCAGATAAACCAAGCAGGGAGAGGCAGGAGAGCAGAGCTTCACTCTGAACACACCAAAATCATTTCAGCCACCAGTGAAGCGAAACTGCTGTGGGGGAGCTGAGGTGGGTCTGACACAGAAACAAGCTGGGTGTGACTTTGCACAGGCTACAGATGCTGGGCAGCCTCCTTTGCCCCTTCCTTCTTGTGCTCCAGAGGGTCACCCTGTCCCTCCAGGAACTCTAAACCAGGCTGGGCCATACTGAATACACTGATATTTGTCTTTTATGAGGAGAGAAATATCCACAGGTTTTCCTTGAGGAGAGATGTAGAGGGAAGGGATTTCTGAGCTAGAAGGTGACTTTGAGCCCTGCTTTAGGCTGAGCTGAATAGGACACCTGGTTATGTATGTTTGTTCGTCGAGGCTGAAGCACCAGAGCCAGGTGGATGCCCCCCTAATGCCTGTGTGTCCCTCAACTGGAGCTGGTGCAGCCCCACATCCCCTCGTGGTCCTGGTAGGTCGTTGACCTTGAGTTGGACTTCTGGAATTGGTTCCCAGCAAAGCCAGACTCGAGGGAGAACAACATCCAGCTGATGTTTTGAGTCATGGTGGGGGCCAGCAAATGGAGAGAGGGGCAGTAGTTGAAGTTTTCCGTGTGAAGGTAAAAGCCTCCTCTTAGATTGAAGGCAGTGAGGGAGAAGTGCACAGTCCTGAGAGCAAAGAGCCACCAACCAAACAACCAGTCTCTAAACATTAGGCTTGGATTTATCTCTAGTGCTGAGCCAGAGCATATCCTATCCCTCCATCAACAGCTAATGCTGACAAGAGACAGGATTGCCTCCCTGCTGCTGGGTCACTAGAACTCCGTGTCACCCTTCCCAGGGCAGGAATCTCTTCCTTCTGGTGGGAAGAACCTTGAGAGGGAAATCAATTTGCACTGTTACCAGACTTTTCTAGCTGGTAGTTAACAGGACTAAATATCTGATTGGATCCCCAGGCCATTCCCCAATTCATGAGAGGCACAGGGTGTAAAAGTCCCCTGGAGAAGGAACAGAGAGATGGAGGAATCCTTGGGAGAGGTGCTCAGTGTTTGCTGGCCCAGGGGGGCCCATTAGTTTTGCCAGCATGTAATGCAGAATGCAGTGCTTGTTCCAAACAGAAATGATTTAACCTTGAATGAGAGAAACACAACCAAGCAGCAGCAGTGGAACAATAAAGAAATTCCATCTCTGATCTCCTGTGACCCCCGTTCTGCTCAAACGGCTCACATGTCAGCGAGACATTATTTTCATGAGTGACTGTAAGTACATTATGCATGAGAGTGCAGCCACTGGTGAATCCACCAGGCTCCTCCAAGGCAGAAAATCATCTCTTGGATTCCATGGAGCTGGACTGTGCTCCCTGGGTTTGAAATGTGGGAGCTGCTTGATGCAAGAGTGGGGTTGTGCCTGCGTGGGTTTGGCACAGAAAGGGATTTGTGCTGTGTTTCCCTGTGGAATTGTATGGAGAGGGTTTGCTGTGCAGCTCAAGCAGCAGCAGGCTCAGCTATCTGGGAACATTACATTTGTTGGTGGGGCATCAACTTAGGGAGAAGCTGAAGCACATTCCAGCTTTTGGCATCTCCCCAGGCAGTGTGCCAGGTGGTGGCAGTGCCACTGGTTACCCCAGTGCTGGAGGAGAGGGTGGGTATGACTTTGCGCTGCCAAAGGTAGAATCACAGAATATCCTGAGTTGGAAAAGACCCACAAGGATCATCGAGTCCAACTTTTATCCTTGCACAGGACATTCCAAGAATCCCTCACTGAGAGCTCACACCAGTTTGAAGCTTCCTCCTGAGGGGCAGTGGAGGGGCAGCACCAATCTCTGCTCTCTGTGACAGGGATAGGGCCAGGGAATGGCTGGAGCTGTGCCAGGGCAGGGTTAGCTTGTATCTTGGGAAAAGGTCCTTCTCCCAGAGGGTGGTGGGCACTGACCAGGCTCCCCAGGGCAGTGGGCACAGCCCCAAGGCTGCCAGAACTCCAGGAGTTTGGCAATGCTCTCAGGGACAGGGTGGGATGGTTGGGGTGTCTGTGCAGGGCCAGGAGTTGGACTCAATCCCTGTGGGTCCCTTCCAGCTCAGGATATTCCATGATGCCAGGCATGATGCCCCCGTCCAGGTGTGCATTGCAGTGTGCAGGGTTTGACAGCTGGGCAGGGGCCACCCCTAAGGATGGATCAGGCTCTTCCAGGGCAATGTGTGGGTGTTGTGATGCTGCTCCAGGACCTGCTGAAGGCTGTTTTACCCTGGCCCTGCAAGCTTGCCTCTTATTTCTCCTTCACACCTGGTTGTTGCTCTGGACTAAACCAGTGGCTGATTTATTCCCTTTTTCCAGATTTGGAATTTTCCCTCTCAAAGGCAGACCTTTCCCCAGGACCAGGGCACAGGGCACAGATTTACTGTGTCCCTGGGATCCAGGCTGCAGCACAGCTGCCCCGTGGGAGCTCTGGGAAGTGGTGGGGAGTAACAAACTGCTCAAAAGAAAAGCGTGTTTCTTCATTAGGTGAAACAATTCATCAGAGGGAAAGGGATTTTACAACCACAAAAGGCCCATAGCATATTTTACCTCATTTAGTCTTACAAGCTCTGTTTGATGGGCTTTTCTTTTCCATTACAGCTCAAACTCTCCAAGCAAAGCTGCAGTTCCACTCCTGGGCTTTTTTGTGCTCTCCCCAGTCTCTTCTTGGAGGGCTCAGAGCACCTTCCAGTACCTGAAGGGGCCTACAAGGCATCCAGAGATGGACTCTTCATCAGGAACTGCAGTGGCAGGACAAGGGGGGGTGAATTCAAGTTGAAAGAGGGGAGATTTAGATTGGATATTGGGAAGAAATTCTTGGCTCTGAGGGCGGGCAGGCCCTGGCATGGGTGCCCAGAGAAGCTGTGGCTGCCCCAGCCCTGGGAGTGTCCAAGGGCAGGTTGGACAGGGCTTGGAGCAACCTGGGCTGGTGGGAGGTGTCACATGAATCATAGAATCCATGGAATATCCTGAGTTGAAAGGAAACCACAAGGATCATCCAGTCCAACCCCTGCCCCTGCACAGACACTCCAGCAATCCCACCCTGTACCCCAGAGGATCATCCCAACACTCCTGCAGCTCTGGCAGCCTTGGGGCTGTGCCCACTGCCCTGGGGAGCCTGCTCAGTGCCCACCACCCTCTGGGGGAAGAACTTTTTCCTGAGATCTGAACTAACCCTGCCCTGAGATTCAATCCCCTTATCAGCTTTAAGTTCCACTGATTTAGTTACTGCTCATGAAACTGGGAGAGAACAAACTGTATTTCCTCCCCTTACCTGAAAAGTTGCTGCTGTAGCATCCCAAAACTCAGCAATCCAGCTGCACTGATGTTGCTACTGGAAAGAAACAGGGAGCTAGAAGGAATGAGGGCAATTATTCTGTAGGCATATAGAATATTTGCAAAAGCAAAATGTTTTATTTCATTAGAAAGTTTAAAGGTGTGAGGCTGGTGCAGGACACAATCAGCTTGTTCTGGTTGTCCCTTCAGACACTGCACCGAAACAAAGCAAGGGGTTTGCAACAGTCTGGGTTCTGCACTAAACCCCACCTTTCCCTTGATAAGCCCAAGGCTGGTGTTGCTATCCATAGATGCCAGAATTCCAGAAGAACTCAGCAGAGTGCTGTTCTCCAGCAGTTCCTGCTATTTCACAGCCACCTCTTACATCTCCGGCCGTTTGATGTTCACTTTGTGGGACAGAAACACAGCGCTAATTAAGTCAGGATCCTGAGCAATTTTGCATCTCCTGCTAGTCATGCAGGGTTGACGTGCCACTCCTGAGACTGCAGAGTGTTGATCCAGAACAAAGAGCTCTGGCATTGCCACATCATCACGGGGAAGCTCCCTGGAACGCCGCACACGCCGCGTGCAGAGCACCAGGCAGAGCTGTGCCTGACCCGAAACAACTCCCTTCAGCTCTCTGTTCTTTCGCAGTTTTTGTCACATCCATCCTCTCCTACGTGCTCTGGGGCAGGAATTTTCCCTTCATATTCATGTGCCTGCAGAAGCAGGCTTTGATCTCGGTGGCTGCATCCTGTGGTACGGCAGAGAGAGCATTTATTAGGCATTGGAAGGAGCCCATTAATAATTTTAAACTTCCCTGCACATGTGTCTGTCCAAGGCACGTGCAGGCCCTGTCTGCTTCCTGAGCCTGGGCTTGGGAGGCCACATGGCTCACTTGCCCTGTCTGAGGGGGTCAGCACTGGCTGTAGCAACAACCTTCCATCTTTCCCTCCTTCCCTCCTTCCCTCCAAACCCATGCCAGGCAGAGCAGGAGGAGGATGTGGGGGGACAGGAGCACTGTGAGGGTGCAGTGCTGTGACCTGGATCCAGGCAGGCTTCGTTGATTTGAGGGGTGTGAGTGCTGTGCAGCTTGGGAATGGTCCTGGGAATCCCTGGGAAAAGAGCCAGTCAGTGTTCTCCCTCGTTAGCCTTGATTGAGCTGCCTCCCTCTCCAGACACGTGGATTCTTGCTGCCTGGCACTGCAAGAATCAAGTAAGAGGATCAAGGAATGGTTTGGGTTAGAAAGCAACTAAAATCCCATCTCATCCCACCCCCTGCCATGGGCAGGGACACCTCCCACCAGCCCAGGTTGCTCCAAGCCCTGTCCAACCTGGCCTTGGACACTTCCAGGGATGGAGCAGCCACAGCTTCTCTGGGCACCTGTGCCAGGGCCCCCTCACCCGCACACTGGGAAGAATTCCTTCCCAAAATCCCATCTAACCCTGCCCTCTGGCACTGGGAGGCCATTGCCCATTGTCCGGTCATTGCAGACCCTCAGAAATAGTCTCTCTCTCCATCTTCCTTGTCAGCTGCAAGGTCACAATGAGGTCACTCCAAAGCTTCTCTTCTCCAGGCTGAACAATCCCAGCTCTCCCAGCCTTTCCTCCCAGCCCCTCTGACCATCCTGGTGCCTTCTCTGGACTTGCTCCAGCAGCTCCATGTCCTTCCTGTGCTGGGCCCCAGGGCTGGAGGCAGCTCTGCAGGTGGAGTGGGGAGGGGGCTTTTCCTCACTCTGCCTGATGAACTGAACACTAAGAACATTGTTTTTGTCCCAGATTCTTTCAGGAGCTGCTTCTGGAGCTCAGGGGTGTTTCTGCTCAGCCTGACTGCCTTGCTGAGGTGCTGTGAGCCCGAGGCTGCTTTGCTTCATGAAGGAATTATCTGCACCTTGTACTGCTGATGTTGTAAGTGAGCCTGACAGAGCTCATTTTCTCCCTGTGCCTTTGTCTTTTAATTTTGGAGGATGTACTTTTCCTGACAGAATTTCCAATTCAGTTCATTTTCTCTGCCTGCAGTAGGAGGGGAGAAAAAGGTGGTTTGAGGGGTTGCTGCATGTATTATTAATTGTCCTCAATTCCAGGCAGCGTAGTCTTTTTCTGCCTGATGTTCCCGTTTTCTCCTAACTAATATCGGCTGCAGGTTTGAAAGAGGTTTGGCATTTGAAATTATATGGATTTCTTTGTGCTGGGAGTGTTTTCAAAGCTGGAAAATGTGGTTCCTCCGTTTATCTGAAGGTAAAATGGCACAGTGTTAGTCATCAGTCAATTGAACTGTGTGTTGTAGAGCAGTTGATTATTGAAGCTGCCTGTGTTTCCTGGGCTGGTTAAACCATCACCCAGAAGTGCTGTGTCAGAACCTGTCCACTAAACATCATTAAATCTGCAGAAGTAGGAAGGTGCTTCTGCACAGAGATGAACAGGTTTGGGTCATTCCCAGCCCTGCTGATCCTGTTAGGAGGTGAGTGTGGCCCTGGATAATAAGCAGCATTTCGTGTTGGGGCTGTGTGGTGCTGCATGTTGATTTTCAGGGCTGTCAGCTCGTGTTCCCACAGAGCTTAAGGCCCAGGTGGGATGAGTTTTGTGATTCCAGCCCAGTTCCTGATGAACAGTGTCTCATAGCAGGAGAAAAGCTGCATTTTCAGCTCATCAGAACACAATTCAAGCCACATGTTGTTAAAGCTGTTCAGATAAATGGGGCACTCAGCCCAAAGCAGGTGAAACAATCTCCTGACAGCAGTCTGGGGGTCAAGGTGACTCTTCTGTTTCTATACAAACCTCCTCTGAACAAGGGAAACAACACATTTCCCAGAGGAAATAATTAATCTGTTAATTAATTTCTGAGAGGAGCTCTGGGAGAATCCTCTGTTTGGCTCCTGGTGTTCCTCTCCCCGCTCTGGGGTTCTCATTTCTTATTATAACCCTTCCCAAGGATTTGCACTTGCAGCACACCCTGGAAATGGTGGCAGGATGGGGCGTGGCTGCTCCTGCATTTGGGGTGTGGGTGAATGGGGAAAGAGCACCAGCCTGGAGCTGGGCACCTCCTCAGCCATGTGATGAATGTGCTGGTTTAAACGTAAACTGGCAGGAGAAATGAACCCAACACAAAAGGGATTATAAGTCAGAGTTACAATTTAATAAAAGTATTACAGTAAATGCAATGACACAAAGAGAAATTGGGTTTAACCCCCAAACCCAGCAGTGTAACCCAGCCCCCTGGGGCACAAACACAGTGGGGTTTGGTGGCCCCTGTGCTGAGCCCCACGTGGTTCCCCCAAGTCCAAAGGAAAAGGAGGTGAAAAACCTGTTGGTGCAGATGATGGCACAGTCTGGTGGAGAGTGGTGGGCTCCTCCTGTCCAGGGTCTGCTCCTTCTCTGGATCAAAAAAGTGGTCCCAGAAGTCCCCAAACCCCCAGATTCTCTCCCCTCAGGCCCAGGTGGGAGCCCCCAGTCCCTCTCCCAGGGCAGGGAGTTCCAGAGTGGGGGATCTGACTCTGGGAGTCAGGGGGGATTTTGGAATGGTTGCTGGCCCCTGAGCAGAGCTGAGCCCTCAGGTGGGTGTGGAGGTGCCAAGGAGTCCCTGGAGGGGAGTTCTCCCAGCTCCTCTGCCAGGCTTCTTTCCCAGCCAGCTCCCAGGCTGAGGGCTCAGCTGTGCCCTGGGCAGTTGCTGCCAATGGTCCATTGGGAACAGTTGCTGGGCAATGGCCCAGAGGGTTTAGAATGCACAGCTTTGGGCACACCCACACAGTGGTCCCACCTGCTGAACTGGGACAATGAAACACCCACTTATTGGGAGGACTGACCCTGGAAGGAGCAGCTCCTTCAGCCTCCAAGAGCTGTCCCCATCTCTCAGCTCAGCAGTCAGCCATGGTTTGGCAAATCTCACACTGGAGTGAAAGGAGGAACAAGGGCAGAACAGGGATTCTGTCCCCCCAGAGCTCCATAAAGGATTGTTTTCTTGGCTGTTGTGGGCCAGGGATGATATTCACCCTGCTCCCATCTGTACCCTCGTCCTGCAGTTCTCCCTTGATCCCAGCAAATTCCATGTGTGAATTTTATTTCTCCTCAGCCCTGGGTCCAGCCACCTCCTTGCTGGAGTCTAGACAGCCCCTCCACAGGGAGCAGCTCTGCCTTGCCCTTGCTTGCACTGCTTCTAACTGTTGTTTCCTTGGTTTTCCTGGAGCTATCAGACTAGTATTGGCCTCCTCCTCTCCCTCCATGCCCCTTCTCTGGCTCTGACCTGCTGTGGGATCCAGCCCTGCTCCTGCTACAAAGGAAACATCTAAAGCCAGCCAGAGCATGTCCAATAGGATTTGTGGTGCTTCCAACCTCCCCATGTTATTGACTCCCCCTTTCAAGTGTGGCCAGGGCTTTATCTGTTGGTAATAGGGAGAATTAATAATTTCCTTTAGAAAAAAATATCAGCTTTAAAAAACCCTCCACTTTTTTATTTATTTTTTTACATAAAAAGGCAAGTAAAAGACATAACAAAGTTGTTAAAAGTTCAAAAGGAATGCTAATCCCTGTAATGGTGACTAATCAACTTTTACCCAGACAATCCCCTTGTATCTCTGGGGCCCTGGTGTGGTTAAGGATTCACACAAGCTGGGCTTTGCCTCCTTTAGAGCTGCTGTGGAGCCTCCTGCTCCTCTTCCCGGAGCTGTGCCTCCATCCTGTCACTCACAAACACTCTGGCACGTTCCTGGGCTTGGAGCAGCTTCAGAGGTGCTTGAACTTGGCTGGCTGATCTCTTAGACAGATGTGCAAACACTGACCTCTCTTCACTTGGAGGGCTGAACCATCCCAGGGGGAGGGAATACCTTTAGAGCAGCTGCTCCAGTTCTGTCGTGCCATGGGGTCTAGGCAGGGCACTGACATGGGAGTAATTCCTCAGGATGATGACTCTGAGAATGACTTCTCCATCAGGAGACCTGTGGGGTGTAAGGCACATTGGCCAGGGCTGTTTGCTCTGTGCTTGGATGCCTTTTGCTACTCCAACTTCACCACATATGGTAGATCATAGA
>VWZD01001046.1:3232-17286 GCA_013396695.1 Sakesphorus luctuosus | reverse complement strand
CAATCAATTCTATGATTCTATGCATGACATTGTAAATAATGCCCAAGGCCACATACAATAAAGATGACTGAGAAAAAAACATAGTAAGTAATTCTTCCAGTTTATGTCCAAATTCCTAACTTATAAATGCTTGATGTCCAAGTTAAAAATCTTCCTTTAGTATGTATGTAGGATTCCTGAAACAATATATATATAGGAGATGGAAAGAGGGCTGCTATATCAAGCATGGGATCTGCCTGGAGCACAGCACTCCAGCCTTTCAGGGCTTCTGCACAATTCTGCATAGTTACTTTCAGAGATCACATATATTCAAATAGGATTTAAAGGTTCAGTAGCTAATCTCACCGGTCAGCTCAGCTCCTGTCCTCTTTTGCTTCCTGCGACATCATGTGCTGCCACACCTCCTTATGTGGTTTGCTTGTCTCTTATAATCTGCTCCATTTAATCTTTGCCTCTGTAAGTGTCAAATCCTGTTCCCACTCAGTACAATAGGACAGTTGAATAGAGATACAATGAGTCTTTTCTTGTGCATCTGTTGCCTTCTGCCTCTCTGAAGTTCCTATGGATGATTTAATTTTCCCTTCTGCCTCTGCAGCCAAACAGGTATTTGGGCTACCTTGTGTGTTTCATGCTACAGTGAAGTAAAACAGATGATAGACTGAAAATTGCATGCAGGGTATATCTCTGTCTGTAGCTTCAGTATCTTATGCATGAATTTTAAACATCTCCTGTGAATTTAAAATTATGCCACAGAAACAGTGCTTCACATTTGCACATTTATTTAATTTAGAGCTGGATTTGACTGAACAGATTCTTCTAAGAATAGGCACATGATTTCAGAACAAAGCACAATTTTGTCATTGCCTGCTAGGAATCTAGGTCTTACCACTCATTCTTATATCTCATCAAATAAACCACCTTTTATTTGTTATCTCCCTGCTGTTGTGTCAAGACTAGTCAACTAAACCTTGGCCTGCCAAGCAAGCAGTGGTTGTCTGGTATTGTGGAACACTGCAGGCATCATCTGTTTATCGGAATATAGAAATGCAGTGGCAGTGCTAAATGTACTTCATGCCAGTGCCTGAGCTTTGTGTAACAAAACTTTTCTAAGAGTGGAAATAAAGGAGATGACAAAGACAATGAAATCAATTGAATATGCAAGGGACTACCTGCTCATTAAACCATAAAAATTGTAGTCACTTCATTGGCAAACATAGCAAGACCTTCATATGGTTTGATTCAAAATGGAATGTTAATGTGAAGATTTCTATTTGTTTTCAATGTTACTTACTATTTATTTTGTATCATATAGGTAAAACCTTAAAGCTTTCAATTAGAAAACTCAGACCTTTGCAGTAAGATAGTCAAATCCTAAGTCATAAGTAAAAACAGTGTTACATAGAAAAAAAAAAGGAAAGGAAAGGAAAAAGGAAAGGAAAAAGGAAAGGAAAAAGGAAAGGAAAAGGGAAAGGAAAGCAACACGAACTACACATTTAAAGTCTATGTCCTCTACTTAGCAGCCCAAGGCAGGCATTATCACAAGAGATACATATGAGAGAGCATAAATTGTACTGTCTGCTCTTCTATTTGGGTCTCGATCATGGGTCATCTACTGCCACCACCTGCGGCTTCTCCAACGCTTCCATCAGCGCTGCCTCCATTCAGTCCTAATCATCCACTAGACTGATTACGTGACTAATGTGTCTGTTCTTGAACAGGCAGGGGTCACCAGTATTGAGGCCATGCTGATGAGAATGCAGCTGTGCTGTGCAGGGCATGTCTCCAGGATGGAGGATCACCGCCTCCTGAAGATTGTGCTCTATGGTGAACTCACGACCGGCTGCCGCAGGAGAGGAGCGCCGAAGAAGAGATACAAGGACTCCCTGAAACAACACCTCAGCCTTGGCCATATTGACTGCCACCAATGGTCCACTCTGGCCTCCAACTGGGATTCATGGAGATGCGCCATTCATGATGTTGCTGCTTCCTTTGAGAATGCACGCAGAATCAATCTCGAGGAGAAAAGCAATGTAGAAAGAACTGTGCCTCGCCAATATCACCTAAGGAGACTTTCCACTGTGCCTTTTGTGACCAGGTTTGCCTATGCCGCACTGGGCTTTTTAGCCACCAGCGTGCTTGCAGCAAGCATGGGTAGTGCCCTTCCCAAATCTTTGTTCGTGAAGTCTAGCCATGATGATGATGATGACTGAGAAATGTCAACTCATAAACCTGCAGCCATAAAAGCAAACAAGAAGGTAAGCACTTTGATTGGAGTGGGAACTCCCTGTCTCTCTAATCAGACACATTCAGCCATGGATGTGGCTGTTGCAGTTCAGTTCATGAACTTGTCCTCTCTGAAAACCAAATGTCCCCATTCCAATGAACAGAGATCTGGGTTGCATAAGCAAGACAAATTTCTCTCTTTTAATGGCTGAATAACCCTTCATTAACCCCATATGGGCTTGATGACACTTTTAGGGTACAAAAATTTGATGAGCTGATGAAAGACCATGGAATGGAACAAATGTTTTTGACTAATTTCACTTTACTAAAACACCTGGAAACTCAAAATGATACCACTTTCTACTCTTAGTAGTCCTGCAATTGTGTGGTGGAAATATAATGACAAAAATTTATAAAATCATAAATTTAAGTCCTTCAATTATGTGATATATGTAAGCTAAAATTTATAGTCCAAATTACTTAGTAACTGTATTTTCCTAAAATGCAGGGAACATTCCACAAACCTTTATATTGTCTAGAAGTAGATTGTTATATATCTGTTTAAACTTGACAAGAAATTAATCAAAAGCTGTAAAAAATTAATAATTTCCTTTGAGGTCATTCCATATCTCTTAGGCAGAAGAGTACTTTATAATTTCTATTCAGAGTATGTGATTATTCTAAGCAGTCTGGTCTATCTGTGCTTTGTTGGATCATGTATTTAGCCTTGGCTCTATTTTGGTCAATAAGGAAATGACATTTCCACAGCTGGATTTGTATCCTGTTCATCACAACTTTGGTATTCACAATTTACATTTGTAGATTGACATTAACAAGAATAAATGTAGGAAAATAGTAATTTGAAAAGATCTATTAAAATTTAGCTGCTTCAAATGGAATCTAAGTTTAGAGTCTGACTTCAGCAAGGGAGACATGCTAGTTCTTCAAAGAGCACTAAAAATCTGGCTCCCTTGGTTTATTGATTTGAATGCAGCTTTTGCATGTTCAGTTTAAGTTGGTGTTATAACAATGCACGTTTCTAAATTGCTAGTGATGGGATATGGGTGAGCACATACCTGTGATGTGTAACTCCAAGACTACTCGTGGTCAACAAGAATCTGCCTGTTGAAACTTTGTGATATTCTGGGTTCTTGGTCTTCTGTGAACATGAGGAGAATTTTTATTCTGTGGGAAAACGGAAGCGAGATTTAACAGTGACCTCGGAGTATCAGGACCCACATTTGAGTGCTGCAGGGGGGGATGAGACGTATGTTTCAGCATGCGGTGCTGTAAATAGTGACCTGTGCTGTTAGCAACATGTTGCGCACGAGGAGAACACCCTACCCTTGGACCTCCGTAGGAAGCGGGATCGGCACCTCCCGGCCGCCGTGTCGGGACCACCCTGCTCTGTCCAGGTGGCGCAGGCAGCCCGCCCAGGGTGCCGCGGCCGCCCTGGCGCTGCCACGCACCAGTGCCGGCCCAGAGCCGGCACCTGCGTCCCGCCTCCCGGCCGCGCCTGGCCCCGCGGGGCGCCGGGGCGGAGCAGGACCCGTCCCGCCCTGCTGAACCGCAGGTCTGGCCGTAGCCGCCTGCCCCGACCTGTCCCGTCCCGGCCGCGGTCAGAGAATCCGCGCCTCCGGCGCCGGCCGATGGATTCCGAGGCGGCGGAGGACGAGCTGTCCCGCTTGCGATCCCTGTTCCTGGCGTGCGACGCCAGCGGGTCGGGCCGCATCGAGCGGGAGGACTTCGCGGCGCTCTGCGCCGAGCTGCGGGTGCGGCCGGCCGAGGCTGAGGCCATCTTCCAGCGCCTCGACAGCGACCACGATGGAGCCATCACCTTCCCGGAGTTCGCCCGTGGCTTCCGCGGCGCCACGCGGCGGCACCCCGGCGGCGGCGAGCCAGGGGGCGAGGAGGTCGAGGGGGAGGAGGCGGCGGCGTGGGTCGCCGCAGGGTTGGAACAACCCTGGAAGGACTTCGAGGTGCGGCTGGGGGACGAGGCGAGGTACATCCCCAGGTAAGATCCGGGCCCGCCCGCGCCGTTCCACGCCCAAGCCCGACGGCGGGCGCGGGTCCGCGGCGCTGAGCCCGGCGGCGGCACAGCGGCCCCTCGGGGCAGGAACGGCCTTGCTGGCGGAGAGTGCCGCTGGTGCTGATGCAATCCCAGCTGGGGGATGGCCGTGCAGCCTGACCCCTGTTCCCCTACTCCTGCAGGTGTATAGAGCCCTCCTCACATCTGCTTCCCGGCTTGGGTTGTTTCCAACGCTGTTTTTCCAGCATGCATCCGTTCACTTGCTTACTCTCCACTACTCTGCCAGCGATCCACGTGGGAAACTCAGGCCTGTGGAACGTACAGGGAGCAAAGTTCTGCCCCCTTCGCAGGAACTTTTTCCCGCGCTATTCCCAACTAACCCCAGCCACCTTTCTTCCACCCTTTTCAGCTTTTTCCCGTTAAAGGCTGGCCAACAACATCTTTGCCTGGAGGTTAACGGTGTTGATACGGCTCTTGGTCTGAGGAGCTCACTGAAGTTCGTGAGAGCCCTTGCCCTCAGTGTCAATGAAATGAAGACAACTGATAGTAGCTTGGTTTCAGATAAAACCCGGTTACCACGGGTCTGTCACTATCAGGCGGATTCCAATCTACAGAGGCACATTTTGGTGACTTGCAGTAATGTATCTGAAACCTGAGCTGCTCAAGATTAGTGTGTTGGCCATGAAAAGTACAGAGGGATTCTGCTTCACTTTAAAATTGTAATTTATGATGGAAAACAAGTAATCTGAGTTTAAGGACTTGGCATCTATTCAAGAGAGAGTTAAAAACCCCATGTAAATGAATATATCTATATATATAGATATTTCTCCTTAAATTCTGACCTATCCTAATGGTTTGTTTCTAGCCACATTTAAAAATATATTTGGATTATGAGATGAATAGTTTCTTCAGAGGCATTTTTGGTTACAGAACCTGCTACTCATGTGCACAATTGGAGTCAATTCTTCTTTTCCTTTTGGACTAACACTAGTTAGTTTTTTTGGACCATCCCATTTCAAACAGATCAGTAACTTGTTCATAATGCCCTCCTTGCTAAACACTTGCTTTCTACAGAAAGAGAACAAAAACAAAAGACAGATTAAAAGTTGGCAGAAACAGTTAATAATTTAACCTAAAAACAGAAACTCAGTAGGAGGTGAAAAAAATCTGACTCGTGAACAAGTAACTTGTGAAAGCATCTATTACCTTTTGGTAATAGCCTATATCAGTATCTTGGTTACTATGCTTGTAGGATCAGTTTAAGTATAGTCTAGCTAATTGTCGAAAGGATGGTAGGAGGGAAAAGGAATAGCTTTCATTGGCTCCACTCTGCAGATACATCCTGTAGTTTTGCTAAATTCTTCATGACTTATTAAATGTAATTTATGATCTTTTACAAGAAAACTGCAAACAACTAAATTTTGATAGTTAAATACTATCAAGTTGGCACTAATTTGATGTAAATGTTTCCTATTTATGTTTGGCTTTATAAATAGCTTTGAGCATCTTTCGTAGTTGGCTGTGTTAATTAGGTGTGTGCCAACATCAGCTGAAGAAACAGTGTGCTTCTTCTTTTCTTGTTATTTCTCTTTCCTATCCTGAAGTGCAAGAAGCAGCTCTATTTCTTTTTTTCCATTTGTAGCCCACATCTTTTTTGTTGACACATATGTGCTAGGTTTTTTTTTCATGTGAGTACCCCCACTAAAATTGTTAGGACCACTTATGTGAGGAATGAATATACTGAAATTGTTTGAAGAGTTTTAAGCAACAGGTTATAACAAAATTGTGTGAAGCACAAGCTGGACTTCCAGAAATTTATTTATCTTTTTTATTTAAATTATTTAATTTATTTTAGGTGTTTGTCACATTTTTTAAGGAAAGGCAGTACTTTGCAAAGTAGACCTAGCTCAGAACACACCTGCATCTTCCATACTATGAGGCAGTTGGTGTCCTTACTTTAGGTTTTATTGCTCTTCATATGTTTGTTGTAACCTAGGTGTTGAAAAATGTGAGAAAAGTAATTACAAAGAAAAAACTCCTCAAACTCAGATGAGTGCAGTTAGTTGTACTCATATTGTTTTATCTCAATCATGTGTGGTTTTTGTCTTGACCATTTTGGGGTTCAGTTCCTCAAAATGCTCTGCTTTCTGGCCCTAGACTAGCAAGCCATTGGCACATGACCTTGGGGGTTGTATAGAGAGAAACAAGGCACTGTGGGTGGGAAACAGTAAGATAAAACCAGGGCTGAAGTAAGGCGAAAATCCCACAATAAACATCTGTGGTCTTTGTCACTCAACTTGATTGAACACCCATGGAAATCAAAGGGAAATTTTTCAGTGCTACACAGGGTTCTGTCTCTGTTTAAGGAACTGGTTCAGCCTCAGTTTTTGTGACTGAACTTTCAAAAGCCATAAATAAGCCTCTCTAGTGAGGTGTGAAACCCAATAACAGATCCGTATCTTTACCCAGTCTTCAGTGTAGTAGCAGACACTTGATGTAACATTATTTACTGCCAGGTACTTACTGCCTTGTGCCAGATACTAAAATAAGCATGTATTACCATAAGCATATTTTGAATTGAATTACTTCTTCAAAAAAGTAGTTTTATTACGGGATGGATCATACCTCTCTGCAGTTTGGTGTATCAGTTGCACAGTTCTCTCAGATTATACAATGTTGAAGTCTGTGCTGGAGCTGGGGTTGTAGTAGTTGCAGTTAAACAGGAAGAGTAATGTTGAAGAGTTCCTTTTCAGCCTTGCTCCTTCCTTCCCCAGCTGAACAGATTGTTTGGACTAAATTCAGTTGGATTTCTTGGTAAGGTGTTTACTGTGAGTGAGACTATTGTTTGCCTTAGTCTTTGCCTATGCTTGGTGGGCTATTGTGCCACCAAGACAAGAAAAGTGGAAAGTCTTTCCAGACTGATGACCTAATGGGTGAAGTCAGATTTTGGTGGAATTGCACTGAGGGTTGGTTTTGTTTCCTCACTCCTTCCCGCCCTTTGCCTTTGGCTTATGTGTATATGTAGTGAATTGGCATCTGGAGATCTGTTTTACTGAGAACTCAACCACAGTTCATTAGTTTATTCCTCTTAAGAAGTATTTGCAATGATACAGGACTAGACAAAAAAGTTAAGAAACTTACCTATAAGATGCCCCAGGCAGTGAGTGCTCCAGTGCAGTGGCCATACTGAAGGGTTTAGCCCTTGACTGTTACTGGATGTTGTAGTCTTTTTTTGTGACCAATCTCAGATCTGTTTGAATTTCAGCAGTAACATTGAAAGTTTCCCTCCACATTCCTAGTAGGCATGTGCTCCTTTAAGCATGTGGGAAAGTCTCCTAGTGGCTATCCTTTTCCATTCTTCAGCTTGAGTAAAACATTATCCAACATCCACTGGCAGTTCAAGAGAACACCTGTACCAATGAATGCTATGATGCTTATTTCTGTCTATAAATTACAAGCAAAAACCTTCCTGGAAAGAGATTTTTAAATTTTAATGTCAGAGACCTTCAATGAGAAAGACCAAGGATTTGGGACTTGAGGCTGTCAACAAAGCCATACGAAGCAATTTTTATGTGATATTTGACTAATTGGGTAATCTTATTGGAAAATGAACTAAATTAATTTGAGCGGGAGGATAAACCTGGAGCAGAAAGTTTTTATTCCTATTTTGGGTTAAATTCTTCTACCTCTTCGAGTCCTCATACTTCATTGTTTTACTTTTTAGTCTTGTGTTCTGTTTTATTTGTATGCCTTGTACTTTTGGCAAAGCTGACTGTTCATCAGGCTCTGATTTCAGTGCTGCCAGACTGAAATCTTACGCATACAACAAGTCCAATGTCTCCTAATGTGATTATGACAACAGTGTGCCCCAAGTCACATCATCTGGAGCTATATATGAAATGTGGATCTGGGGAACATGATAAAGTGAGAAAAAGCATGCTGTTATTAACTCGAGCTGCTTAAACTTTGACAACAGGTGATGTTCATGGGATATACTACTGTACTATTGCAAAGAAGAGTAGGTCGGCTGTGTAAAAAAACCCATCCAAAACCTGTCATGCTCTTGCTGTCATGAGCCAGGATGGATTTTTGCCAAAGTCAATATAGAACAAAGTATTCTCATCAGCAGTTTGTGTTTACTTCCAAGAGATGATGATCCATGATATCAGAACTGGAGAGGTTTCCTTGGATGTCAAACTGTGTTCCCTGGGGAGAGAATAAAGGCAAATCTTGAAGAAAAATGCTAGGTCCTCCCATGTCACAGTACTGAAGAGGGGACCTCTGCTGTCAAGAATATTTTCTTGTCTTTTAATACATCTCATGAGAGGGGCTTGGTGGATATGCTCTTCTCAAAATATGATGGATGCTTTTCTCTGAGCCAGAAGACTTTCTGAGCTACCCTAAGTTTTACTGCTCCTCTGGTTTTTGCTTTAATCAGAACAGCATCTGAGCTAGATAACTTGAGCACTGTAGCATTCATTTCCTGGTATTTTAACATCATATGACCATTTGCCATAAACATATCCTTTGAGGCATTCTCCTTTTCCACAAATTTCAACTTTTCCTGCCTGTCCCAGAGTCTTTTCCACTCCTGCTCCACTGGCTCTAAATCACACCTCTGTCTTTAGAATGGAACATCGTTTATGCCCTTGAAAGATTAAAAATCCATTCCTCTGGGAATCAAAGAGCTCTCTCGTCTGGGAGTTGCAGATTTGTTCATCTTAATGCAGCCTGTTTCTGAAGGGGCAGATACAGGAAAGGGAAAGGCAGTATTTAGAAAACCCATAGCACTTCAAGTGGACAAATACCTTTAATTTTATACTGTGTTAAAATTTTGTGTAATCTGTTTTCCCGCAAGGCATTCAATCTAGAAGATGTTAGGTACTCAGCTGTGACAAAATTAGGTCCTTTCCAATCTGTGACGGATTTGGTTGGTTTTTTCTGACTGTTGATATAGTGGCATATCCAATGTGTCTGCTTTTCAGAAAAAAGTACTTCTCTGTTTCTTGGTGGTACACATAGGTGATTGGTCTCTGGTATAAGGACAATCATCAGGTGCATGATGCATGATCTGTCTTTTCCTCTGCCTGCCAGCTCAGACATTCCTGGCTCAGGCCACCTTATGCTTCATCTCTTTATGTCCGTTCTACAACAGAGCTGCTACAAGTGATTAGAGAAATTTTACAAGTGGACCTACACTAGGAAGAGGCTGTTAGAATAGTGTTCTAAAACCATATACTACTCTTAGGGTCAGACTAAGGGGCCTGTGTAACATGGCATATTCTCTTGATTACATAGGGAACACATGTAAGATACTGAGCAATTGTAGAGTTGTTATTTGTTGAAAAATTCCATCAGCTCCCTCTGAGCTGCATTCAGAGTGTGGATCTTTAGTCAAATGGTCACTGTATGATCAGCAAATGAAAAATAATTCTGTGAATTAATAAGGATTCATATAGCCACGTGAGTTAAATGAAATTATGACACCTAATATAATCTAAATATCTGATATCTCTAAGACCAGTGTTGTGGGGTATTTGATGTGGATTTTTTTCCCTTTCTTCTGCTTCTCCTGTATTCTACCATGGTACATTAAATCTATCATATTACAAATTGCTTTATAATGAGAGTAGCCTTATTTTCTTTACGTAATTCTCTCAGGAACTCTCTGAAACCATGTAAATACAGTAACTTTGCTTAAGTTATCTAATGTGAAAGTGTGCAAATATTCACTAATTACACTTACTAAGTACTAATTTTACAGATAGTTTATTTTATAAAACATTTGAGATGAGGTAAGGTAAAGCCAGAGCAGTACCTGGCCAGAATACTATACTTTTGGGGCTATTAGTGTTTTGTGTTTGTACTGTGCAGAAGCAGCAGAAAGGCATGCATGTGAGTAGTGTAATCATAGTGCCAAATGGCCAAAGTGACAGTCTTTCATGTTGTATATTAAAAAATGCTCTTCTGTACATTAGTATTTGTGAATGTCTATAGTTTTATAAGCGTGGAACTTAAAAGGGATGAAGCTAAATACAATGAAATCCTAAAATCACTTTTCAATGAAGACCAGTTTTACAGGGCAAACCCAAGCATTTCACATTAATTTTGGTGAAACTGAAGTAAAAGCATTGTAATTGCCTTTTTGTTCAGCAAAAGGACAGACTAGTTAGAGTTCAAGTTAGCATGGTGAAATCCATTTGTAAAATCTTCTTTGGCAACTAATTTTGAAGAACTGAGGAACTGACAGGAAGAAATAGCAAGTATTTGAGGGGAACATATCTGCATCCTTCTGAAATCCTGCATATCTGTAATATATTATAATGGTGTTCCTGTTGCTAATGCATCATGGACATTTGTAGTGACTAAATCAATAACATCTTCCCAGTTCATGAAAATGTATTAATTCTTCCTGAAGACATAAGTGATTAAGTACAGCCCCATCAATTTTGTTGAATTATTTTGATTTCTCCTTTTTTTTTTCTTCTGATGCAGTAATTGTATCTTACTTTTAAGTCATCCTGTAACATTGTAATAGAAGCACTCACGTAAGTGTCACTGGGGGTTACAGTGACCAGTTGTGATCTATAAAGCCTTTCAGGCCCTATCCAGTTTACTTGTGAGTGATAACTGTCACTGGGATAAGAAGAAATATGAAATATAAAAGTTTTTTGGGTATGTTTTCTTCTTTTTTAATTGCAGAGGGAGAATAAAGTCTTACAGTAACTACTTTGTGTTTCTGACTACTTCATCTCAAAGCAGATTTAGATGTAAGGCAGAGGCTCAGCAGCACAGACATACTGATTTCTAGAATCAGTTTGTATATGTCTATTTGTGTATGCTTTGATAAGAATCACCAAATTGTTAGGATTGGAAGGGCCCTCTGGAGATCCTCTAGTCCAATGCCTTGCCAAGGCAAGTCACCTAGAGCAGGTTACAAGGGAACTTGTCCAGGTGGGTTTTGAATATCCCCGGAGAGACTTCACAGACTCCCTGGGCAGCCTGTTTCAGTGCACTGCCACTCTCAATGCAAAGAAGTCCTTTGTCCTGGAGGTGAAACTTCTTGTGTTCTAGTTTGTGGCTGTTACTCCTTGTCCTGTCACTGGGCATCACTGAAAAGAGTCTGGCACCATCTTCTTGACACCTGCCTTTGAGATATCTGTATGTATTGATGAGATCTCAGTCTTCTCCAGACTAAACAGGCCCAATTTCTGCAGTGTGTCTTCATAAGAGAGGTGCTTATCTTTGTGACCTGCTGCTGGACACTCTCTGGTAGCTCCTTGTCTTTCTTGCACTGAGTAGCCCAGAACTTGACACAGTCCTCTGGATGTGGCTTAAATAGGGCTTGGTAGATGANATGTGGCTTCACTAGGGCTGAGTAGAGGAAGAGGATCACCTCCGTTGATGGGCTGGCCACACTCTTCCTGATGCACCCAGGATATGATTGACCCTTCTGGCTGCAAGGGCACACTTCTGGCTCATGGACAACTTGTTGTCAACCGAGGCTCCCAGATCATTTTGCACAAATCTGCTCTTCAGCAGGTCAGCCCCCCACCTGTACTGGTACTTGGAGTTATTCATCCCCAGGTGCAGGACCCTACACTTCACCTTGTTGAACCTCACTAAGTTTCTCTCTGCCCAATTCTTCAGACTATCAAGGTTCCACTGAATGGCAGCACAGCCTTCAGGTTTATCAGCCACTCTCCCCAGATTCATATCATCAGCAGACTTGCTCTGGGTATATTCCATTCCTTCATCCAACTTGTTGATAAACAAATTGAACAGGGCTAGAACCAGTATTGATCCCTGGGGAATACCACTGACTGCAGGCCTTCAACTGGATTCTATTCCTCTGATCAAAACCCTCTGAGCTCTGCCATTCAGACACTTCTTGATCTACCTCACTGTCCATTTATCTAACCCACGTCCTGAGCTTACCTATGAGGGTATTATGGGAGACAGTGTCAAAAGCCTTTCTGAAGTCAAGGTAGACATCATCACCTGCTCTCCCCATGTTGATCCGTCCTGCCATGCCATTACAGAAGGTTATCAGATTGGTCAAGCAGGATTTCCCCTTGGTGAATCCATGATGCCTACTGCTGATGATTTTCTTTTCTTCAGCGTGATAACCTCCAGGATGATCTGTTCCATCACCTTTCCAGGAACTGAAGTGAGGCTGACTGTCTGTAGTTTCCTGGGTCGCCCCTTATTGCCCTTTTTGAAGGTGGGAGTAATGTTGGCATTCCCACAGTTACCAGACACCTCTCCTGTTCAACGTGATTTTTCAAAGATGATTGAGTTTGGCTTAGCAACAACATTTTCCAGCTCCATCAGACTTGATGGGTGCATCCCACCAGGGTTCATGGATTTATGGGTGTTAAGTTTGTCTAACCCATCTCTAAACCAACTATCTATGACCAAAGAGAAACCTTCCTTTCTGCAACCTTCTCTTAGCTCCCAGATCTGGGGTTCCTGAGGGCTGGGCTCAGCAGTAAGAGCTGAGGCAAAGAAGGCATTCAGTAATTCTGCTTTCTCTGTATCTTCTGTCCCATCTGATTCAGCTGTGACCCCACACTGTCCCTAGTTTTTCTTTTGCTGCTTATACACTTGTAGAAGCCCTTCTTGTTGTCCTTAATATTCCTTGCTGGACTTAATTCCAAATGTGCCTTGGCTTTCTGTGTTGCATTCCTTCATACTCTGATGGTGTTCAGAAGAAGCTGGAAGAGGGGACTGGCTGTGACATTCTTGTAAAGATGCAGAAATACATTACAATATTCCACTGCAAATGTATTCTACTCCTGGCACAAAAATTACAGTAAGCATGGACTAATTGTTTCTCTACTTCTGTCAGTGTAAGGCATTGAACCTTCGATTTTGCTACTCCATTAATAACCTCTATGGTAGGAGGCCTCTAGTATTCACAGTGTGCATGTGCTATTTTTGAACACAGGATGTGTAGTGTAATTTGAGGTGCAGTGTAGTTTTTTAGCTGTACCTTCATTTGATTTAAAGGCAGCAGCTGATTAGTCCTGTCTAAAATGGGGTGAGAAAGTTAGACTACGAACACAACCCTAAAGTTTTGTTAAAAAAAGTTACATAGGTCCTTAAAGATCCAATCCTATTTTAGTGATCTGTGGTTTGAAAGGAAGTCACAAAAACATTTGCTTGAGTAACAAATCTTTTATGTTATGATCAAGTAACAAGTAATTTTCCTACTATTGGTCTGCTTTCTAAGAAACATCACTAGTAAGCTTCTTGCTAATGAAATTTAAAGGAAAAGAGAAAAATTTCGGAACACAAATGTTTGTTTAATATATTTATTTTTAATTTCTAAACATCTTGTATGCTGACTAAAATTTTTATATGTTTTAGATTGTGCTAAACTTAACTGCCTTGCAAGAGTGATAAACTGTCCCTCTTGCTTTGGCTAGTGCTATTTCTATTTTACAAGCAACTCATTTTAAGGACTGTGTGTATGTTTACACTCTTTGAAGAATTGACANAATTTTAAAACTAGGCAAAAAGTGGAATATTTTGTTTGTAGTAAATTTTTCAAACCTGTTACAGAACATTGTTTGAAGTAAGTGCATTAAAATGTTCTCTCTTTTTCAGACAGGAGCAGGTTAGTGTTCTGTATCAGAACATACACATAGCGGAACCAAGATTAATCCAGTCGTATGAGCATGTCATTAAGAACTTCATCCGAGAGATAAAACTTCAAAGTACAGAGATGGAAACTTTGGCCATTGCAGTAAAAAGGTATAGTGAGTTGTGTTTCTAGTTCCATTCTGCAGTTTCTTTT
>VWZD01001045.1:26479-37073 GCA_013396695.1 Sakesphorus luctuosus | reverse complement strand
GGCGGGGCCAAGGGGGGGCGCGCGCTTTTGGCGCGCCACGCCCTCCCCACCAGAGGGCGCCAAACCCCTTTATTAATAATAATAATAAAAAGCACCCCAAAATCCCACGATTTTCATCACCATTATCCAATTTTATTAATTCCAGTGGCACTAATACAGGCGGCGATGGGCACGACGGACAGCCAACGACACTGCAGATAAGGCAACCTCACGATTCTCCCCAACCCTTCCTTGCTTAGTCCCCCCCAAACCCTTTTTAATTCCTTCTTGAGTGGCCGTTCTGCAGCGTTTTGTTTTTTTGTTTCTTTGAGTCAAATAAATACAGGATTGGGCAAATCTAGTGGAAATGTTTTAGTTACAATGGCAAAGATGAGTCATGTGCAACACAGAAACCTATAAGGCTTTTTGTTTTGTTGTTGGTGGTGGTGTTGTTTTCCTCATTTGAAGTCTCAAATCGCTATTAATTAACAAGATGGTGCTGATGGGCGTCTCTACCGCCCCCTCTGGCAATGGGTGGCAACGCTAATTAATTGATTTTTCCTCTTCTCCCAGAGTTCCATGGGTTTGATTAGAGTTTGTCCAGGAAGTTGTCGAGGGCAGGGATCCCTTCCTTCAGCCCTTTGCGCTTGCGGGTCTCGGCGACCACCTGGCAGGGCCGGCTGGTGCTCTCGAAGGGGTCCCCAGGCAGGATCTGCCAGTGGTCAAAAACGCACTGGGGGAAGGCCTGACCCCCCGTGTTGGACCTCAGATCTGCTGTGAAACCTGGGAGGAAGGAGAGCAGAGGGTGAGGGGGGACAGGGATGGGGGTGGTTTGGTGTCACCGCCAGTCAAAGTCATGCTCTGGGTCACCACCAGCAACAGGAACACTGAGTAGATCCCAAAAGCCTCCTGAGATGCCAAACACAGCTCTGACACCAGGTGGGGATGGAGAGAGGGCTCCAGGGAGACCTTAGAGCCCAATCTTGGTACCTTAAGGGGCTCCAAGAGAGCTGGAGAGGGACTTTGGACAGGACTTCTGTGGGGACAGGACAAAGGAAATGGCTTCCCACTGCCAGAGAGCAGGGTCAGGTGGGATACTGGGAAGGAATTCTTCCCTCTGGGGGACTGATGAGATACTGGCACGGGTTGCCCAGAGAAGCTGTGGCTGCCCCATCCCTGAAGTGTTCAAGGCCAGGCTGGACAGGTCTTGGAGCAATCTGGGATAGTGGAAGGTGTCCCTGCCCATGGCAGGGGGGAGATGAGATGACCTTTAAAGGTCCCTTCCGACTCAGAATGTTTCCAACCTTTGTTTCCCCTCCCAGGGACAACAAACTGAAGATGCACCAGGGGAGGGTTAGATTGGATATTAGGAAAAGTTTCTCCTCCAAAAGGGTGGTCAGGCATTGGCACAGCTGCCCAGTAGAGGGGTGGAGTCCCCAACCCTGGAGGGATTTAAAAGCTGAGTGGATGTGGCACTTTGAGGACATGAGGTAGTGGTGGCTCTGGCAGTGCTGGGGGAACAGTTGGACTCAACAACATCTGAGGTCTTTCCCAAGGATGTCCCTGTCCCTTCCCAGGCTGGCACCAGGCTCCAGGACTGGCACACTCACCGAAGGACTCGTTGACAGGCAGGTAGGCCTTGACCACGAACATTGGGGTCCCGGCCACCTGGGTCTCCTCAAAGACATGGCCACGCTTCCTGTTCAACACGCCGTAGATGCCACCAACCACCTGCTCAGGGCACTGCAAGAGAGACAAGTAAGGACCTCAAACTCCCTCTTCTTGTCCTCCCCTCAATGCTCAGTTATAATTCAGCCCAGCAGTTTTCACACTGGGAGACCTTCCCTGTGAGCAAGTGAGCCTTGCAAAGACACTCTGGGCATCCTGGGCTGCCCCAAGTGTAACAGGGAGGGGGACAGGGAGGTTGCTCTGAGGAGACAGAACTGTGGAGCTCTGTCTCGTCTCTGCGGGAGTGCAGAGAGCGGCTCTGGGAGCAGGGAGCTCCCTCCCCTCCCCGTGGGCTGGCAGAGGGCTCTCACCTGGATCTCCACCAGGTAGATGGGCTCCATGAGGCGGGGCTGGGCCGTGAGCACGCAGGCGTAGAGGCAGCGCCGCGCCGTGGGGATGATCTGGCCGCCGCCGCGGTGGATGGCGTCGGCGTGCAGGGTCACGTCGTGCACGTCGAACCGCACCGCCCGCATGTTCTCCTCGCACAGCACCCCCTGCAACGCCAAGGGCACGCTCAGCCAGCTCTCGGGGCACAGCTGGCACTGCCAGCCACGAGGGCCCAGCCCCTGGGCAAGCAGCTCCCAGAGCGGGAAGCCCACCAAGGAGCCACGTGGCCACTCAACCTCCTCGCTGAGGGATGAGCCCACACCCCTTCAAAGGCTGGACTCTTGGCTGGCTTTTCCCAACCCCAAGATTTTGTGGAGGACCAGCTGCTCCCACCACTGTGGCTCCTTCAGGCACTAAAGCCATTTTTGGCAAAATCCTCATGAATCACTCCATGGGGTTCAGGCCAGAAGAGCTGACACACATCTGTGGTGCCCCCATTTATGTTTCTGCAATCCCCATTCATGGTGCTGAAACCCAACCACTTAACCAAGGAAAATAAGAGATTTTTGTCCCAATAATGTGACAGTTGTAGTTGGCTTGGAATCCTTTTTGGGATCAGATTAACTTAATAAAATTGTACAGGAAAATGAATCCCTCCTGTTGCTGTTTGCAGTCTACCTGTCAGCTTATCCTGGAGCCCTCTCCAGTCTAATTCTGAAGAAAGCATTATTATTAATTATTAAAAAATAATTAAATAAGCCTTGACAGGGATGTGGCCCCTCAGAGCACTTTTCTTTCCTTTTGATGCCAGTTTTACTGTTCACCTGGACAGCTCCTGTCCGAGATGTTGTGTTTTGCTCTCTGTAAAGCAAAAAATCCCCCTTTAAGCCCCCAAAGTTTGTGCTGCCACAATGAACTTCACAGCCTTTTGTCTGGAGGCTAAACAGGCCTGAAGTGCTACATCTTCACTCAGCTGTTTAACCTAAAGACAGTGAACTACAGCTTTTCTGCAGTGGGATTATTCCCCAGGGTTTCTTTGGCCAGGAGGACGTGCAGGAGCCACCGATGCCCCCAGTGCCAGCCCTCACCTCCTTGGTGGCCCACTGGAACCCGGCCACCACGCTGTCCTTGATCTCGTTCAGGTACTGCACCCCCTTGGTGATGTCGGTGAGGATGTTGGGCCCGGTGCCATCGGGGCCGAAGCACCAGATCTTCCTGGCCTCGGTGACGTCCCACTCGTACTTCTCGGCCAGGTACCGCGCCCGCTGCTTCAGCTCCTGCCGCGCTGACACCTCGCCCTTGTCGATGTCCTCGGCCAGCCCGTCGGGGAAGGGCCTGGCCTTCATGTACAGCCTGTTGTGTTTGTTGGGGGACTTGGAAAGGCACATCACGTTGGACTCCTCGCTCACCGTCTCGCGGTAGGACACGACGGGATCGGATTTCTGTGGTGGCACAGAGCGTGGAGCCGTGAGACGCCGAGGGCAGCTCTGCAGCACCCACAGCCCAGCCCAGCTGACACTGCTCATACCTTGATGGGGATGCAGGCGTGGTCCTCCTCCAGGTCCTTCAGGCAGATCTCCAGGTGCAGCTCCCCTGCCCCAGCAATGATGTGCTCCCCAGACTCCTCGATGATGCACTGAAAGACCACCCACAGCAGGTGAGGCTTCAAACTGCATCACCAGGCAATGCTCTTGTCTCTGCAGTTAGTGTTTGAGTCAGAGCTACTTTTAGATGCTCCTACCACTCATTTGGGGGTGACACAGCACCAAGCTGAGGTGCAAGGCAGCACTTTGGTAGGGACCAACACTCCAGACTTTCCTGCCAGTACCCCCAGTGCAACTAGGACTGGAGACTGGGACTCCCAGAGCACCCAGGACTAGAGATGAGGACCCTTAGTGAACACAGGACTGGAGATCAGCTCAGCTGGTTGGAGCACGGTGCCAAACACCAAGGTTGTGGGTTCTATCCCTGTATGGGACATTCACTTAAAAGCTGGACTCGATGATCCTCTGAGTCCCTTCCAGCTCAGAATAGTCTGTGAAATTCCTGTGGAGGCAGCAGAAGCAGCACTTCTGTGTCCCTGGGGCCCTCCTGGACACTCACCTGCACCATGGGGTCAGACTTGGCCAGTCTCTTCAGCCCCTCCACCAGCTTGGGCAGGTCTGCTGGGTTCTTGGCCTCCACGGCCACGCGCACCACGGGGCTCACGCTGAACTTCATGACCCTCATGTTGTGGGCGTGCTCGAAGGTGGTGATGGTTCCAGTCTTCACCAGGAACTGGTCCACACCGACCAGCCCCACAATGTTTCCACAAGGCACGTCCTCGATGGGCTCCACGTAGCGGCCCATCATGAGAATGGTCCTGGCCAAAGGGAAAGTTGCGTTAGTGAGGTTGGAGAGGGAAAGAGATCCCACCAGGCAGCACCCTGGAGCTCAGCAGCACACCCCAGGCCAGGACAAACCTTTGAATTGGCTTCAGGTACAGATCCTCCTTCTTGCCAGGTGTGTAGTTTGGTCCCATGATTCTGACTTTCAAGCCAGTTGAGACAAGACCAGAGAAGACACGGCCAAAAGCGTAGAAACGTCCCTTGTCAGAGGTTGGCACCATTTTGGAGATGTACATCATCAGGGGGCCTTTGGGGTCACAGTTCTTAATGCCTGCGTGGAGGAGGGGAGAGACCAGCTTAGCCCAGAGTTACTGATGGAATTGGCACCACATCCTGTGACCCCACACCCCAAATCCCACCAGGAGACCTTCACCCACTACTGTCCCAGCCCATGGGCCTCTGTCCAGGAAGTTGGCCAAATTAGAGAGGAAGGGGGAATGATTTCCCAGTGCCACAGGTTGCCCAGAGAAGCTGCGGCTGCCCCATCCCTGGAAGTGTCCCAGGCCAGACTGGGGCAACCTGGGCTAGTGGAGGGTGTCCCTGCTCATTACAGAGGGTTGGAACTTGTTGGGCTTTAAGGTCCTTCCAACCCAAACCATTCTGTGATTCCATGAAAGATCACATCACCAAGAGGTTTTCAACAAATGCAGGCTCAGCTGGAGCCTCTGGTACTCTCCAGTTCCTCAGCCAGCTCAGTCCTGCAGAGCACAGCTGTTTGATCCATGCCAGAACACCTCCAGCCTCAAGAGCTGCAGACACTCCCAAGCCGTGTACATGGAGACCAGGCTGGTTCCAGCTGTGTGGGAGCTCCAAGCCTGGCAGCAAAGCAGCAGCTGCTCCTACCTATGGCAGCCTCATCGTCAGGGGGGCCCTCGTAGAGCAGCTCACAGCGGTACTTCTGGGCTGTGACGGGGGAAGGCAGGTGGATGGTGATCATCTGCAGCAGGGCATCTCCAGCGGGCAGCCACCGCCTCATCACGGCCTGGCCAGGGCACCAACACCCAGTCAGAGTGTCCACAACCCACATTCCACCTTCCCCTGCCCCCCAACCTCCCAACAGCACCTTCCCACCCCACCAGGCTGAAGCTGACACTGCTGGAGCAGCAGCACAACTCATCTCCTCCCCAGAGGCCTCAGACCAAGCTCACCTTCAGCAGGGGTTTGCCCTCCTTGTCCTTGTCCTCACTGTCCAGCTTGATGTCCAGTTTCTCAATCAGTTTCGCCGCCTCTTCTTTCTTGAAGTTCATGATTGCATCGAAAACCTGCAAGAGCAGCAGCAGTGGGTGCACTGCCATGACCCAGTTTGGAGCAGCAGCTCTGATGTCTCTGCAGAGAATCCCTGCCCTGGCTCAGCCCACCTGCCCCCAGAACAGCAAGATGTGTCAGACAGTTCTATTTCTTCAATCAAACAAGTCAGGTCAAAGTGAAGAAATTTTCCATCATCACACACGGGGCCAAGTGGGGAGCAGGAGGCACCAGGAGGGTGGAACCCTGAGGAGCTCACCTTGAAGATGGGGTCAAGGATGAGCTGGCAGAAGGTCCTGGGCAGTTTCTTTCCATCAGGGCTGGTGGCAGATTTGCTGAACTTGCCAGTAGCAGGATCAAAGTATCTGGAGAATTAAATCAAACATCAATGCTCAGCTCCAGACACGTGGCTTATTCTGCCTGCTCAGGGCAGAGCGAAGGGCTGCTGAGGAAGTGCCATCTTCATGCCTTCCCCCTCATTACCAAAATGTAATTAACTCCGGTTACATGAGGCACAACCACACCCTCCCTCCTCACCCATCTTCTGCAGCCACTGGAGCTGCTCTCGAGTTCCAGGCACCAGCCACACCTGCTCCCTCACCTGTCTCCCCACAGCTTCTTCATCATGTCTTCCACTTTCTTGGCACGCTCGGAGGGGCTCAGCTGGGCATCTCCCTTGGCAGCAAACTTTGCCACGTACATCTCAGCAAACTGCTTGAGGGTGAAGGCCCAGCCGTGCAGGCCGGAGCCGAAGCCCACGGTGCCCAGCACGGGATCGATCTGAGGGGGAACAGCAGAGCTGGGTCAGAGCAGCAGCCCCAGGGCAACCCAGCCCTACCACCACCTGAGGGCAAACACAGCCAAGAGTTCCAGGGTGCTGGGACTCTAGTTCTGTCACAGGGACCCTCTCTGAGGTCTGGGACAGCCACCCCTTTAGCTTTGCACCCCAGAACTACATTGGTTTTCCTTCACTCCAGCCAGGTGTGTACTCAGACAGCTTAGACTCCTGTGCAGGCAAGACTCCCATCCTTCCCAGGGAGGATCAGGAAAGCACAAAAACCTCCAGAATGGAGAAGCAAAGCACAAGCTCCTCCTCAGAACCTGTGGCCAACAGTCCTGCTGCTGTAGAAACCCAGGAGGGTGAAGCACAAGCTCTTCCTCAGAATCTCCACCCATCCCTGCTCCCTCCCAGGAACCCAGCAGGAGCAGTGCTGGGAGCAGGAAAACACCTCCCAGCCTTGCACTGCAGGAGCCAGAGAGGGCAGAGGTGCTGGGGAGGATCCTGCAGCACCCACCACCACAGATGTGACAGGGGCAAAACAACATCACCCTGTGAGGAGAGGAAATCATGGAATCACAGGCTGGTCTGGGTTGGAAGGACCTTAAAGCTTATCCAGTGCCACGGGCAGGGACACCTTCCACTGGACCAGGTGGCTCCAAGCCCCATCCCACCTGGCCTTGAACAATTCCAGGGCTGGGGCAGCCACAGCTTCTCTGGCCAACAATTCCTTCTTTTATTTACACCCTTTATTTACTCAAGCCTTGAACAGGAGATTTCAGAGAGAAACCAACAGGAGGCCCAGGCCAGCACAAGGCTGGGGAGTTCAGGCACCTTTGATCTTCCACCTCTCCATTTGAGGTAAGGAGGAGTCACTGAGGAGGAAAGTGCTCCCTCTCCCCAACAGGGATTACTCCAAACCCACTCACCATGATATTCCCCATGGGGCCACTTTCTCCCTCTCCATAGGTGGAGATGATGACGTTGACGTTCTCCACGATGCGCTGGAAGGTCTGGTACAGCTCCTCTGGCTCCAGCTGCAGCTCCAGGAGGGCTCTGTCCATCTTGTTCATCATCAGCACGGGCTTGATCCTCTCAGCAATGGCCTGACGCAGCACAGTCTCTGTCTGCACACACACACCTGCCCCACACAGGGGATTAATGAGCTGGCCTTGGCTCCCAACCCCCCAAACCCATCACACAGAGCAGCAAACCTCACCAGAGACACAGGGAATGAATGAGCTGGCCTTGGCTCCCAACTCCCCAAACCCATCACACACAGAGCTGCAAACCTCACCAGAGACACAGGGGATTAATGAGCTGGCCTTGGCTCCCAGCTCCCCAAACCTCACCACAGACACAGGGGATTAATGAGCTGGCCTTGGCTCCCAACCCCCCAAACCTCACCAGAGACACAGGGAATTGCTGGCCTTGGCTCCCAACTCCCCAAACCTCACCACAGACACAGGGAATCGCTGGCCTTGGCTCCCAACTCCCCAAACCTCACCAGAGACACAGTCCACCACGACCAGGGCCCCGTCAGTGACACGCAGAGCTGCAGTGACCTCTGAGGAGAAGTCCACGTGCCCAGGGGAGTCAATCAGGTTGATCAAGAAGCCAGAGCCATCCTTGCTCTGCTTGATGAAGGCCAGATCGTTCTCAGAGAGCTCATAAAACAGGGAAATAGCTCTGAAATAAAGGAAAAACTATTAAAATTATCATCTCCATGTTATGTTTCCCTAATCCTTAGAAACATTTTATCCCACACCAAGAGCTGCCACAACAGGACATGGCACTCTGTGCTCTGCTCTAGTTGACAAGGTGGTCAAAGGTTGGAGTGGATGAACCTGGAGGTCTTTTCCAATTGATTCTGTCTGGGCTTAAGGATTCCCTGTATTCCTGGGAGGTTGGTGTGGGACAGAACAGGAGCACAGCCTAAAATCTGCCATTCCCAAGTCATGACCTCCCCCAGAACTCCTGCAGTTTCCAGCACCTAAAGAGAACTCCAGGTCTTTAATTAAGGATTTTGGCTTTGCCAAGTCCCAGCCACCTTCTCCCACCCTTTTCAGATCCCTCATGGTCCTCAAACCCCCCATGGCAACAAAGCCACCTGAGACACTCCCAAGAGGCTCCACTCCCATCCACAGGACACCCAACAATCCTGGGGCTGAAATGGGAGGGTGAAGCTCCTGCTGTGCACATTTATTTCCCAGGAAGAGCTCAGTGAGTGCCCAGAACCCACCCATCACCTGTTCCCTTGCTGAACAACACGTGCTGAGCTTCCCAGCCAGACCAGAGCAGCCCAACACCACCTTGTCCCCCCTCAGGAAGGGCTCAAACCCCACGGGCTGAGCTCAGGGAGGACCCTGAGGATGGTGATGCCCAAAATGGGCTCCTAAAGGAAACCCCCAAGACTCCCCCTGTGAGCTTTAGCAGGCAGCACTCCTTTCATTGCTACAGATGCACAGGAATCTGATTTCTTCAGAAGTGTGCACAGAGTTATGAAAAGGCTCCTGTTTTTATTCAGTTACCTAATTAACACTTCAAAGCATTACCTCACTTCCAAACCCACTCCTCCCTCAGTACTGCCCTCCTGAATCTGAGCTGGAGGTCACAACCATCACCCCTTCATCCTCCTCTTCCTCATTATCTCTCCTTCTTGGAACAGCTTCAAGATTTCTGAGGCCTTGGAATAGCTTTGCCTCAGTTACACCAAACTGTTGGGTCGGGTTTGAAAGCACAGACAAGACACCTTAAAATTCCTGAACTCCTGAGAAGACAGAAACCCAACCCAACCTAACTGAGGTGCTCAAGGCCACACTGAAAACTTTGTTCAGGGCACACAGGGAGGTGCTGACATGGATCTGATGCTGATGCAGCGCTGCTGGTTTTTAAAGACAAGACATCCTAAAAGTCTTTACCCCTTGGAACCCTTGACAAGCTACACAAAGGTACTTAACTAAGGTGCTAAAGGCCACAGTAAACTCCTTGCAGGATGTGTTTGAGCGCAGAGGGAGATACCCTCGAGGATTTGATGCCGATGCAGCGCTGCTGTTTCTCTAAGCACATCCACAGCCAAGACACCCTGAAACTCTTTACCCCTTGGAACCCCTGACAAGCTACACAAAGGTACTTAACTAAGGTGCTAAAGGCCACACTGAACTCCTGGCAGGATGTGTTTGGGCACAGAGGGGAGGCCTTCACATGGATTTGATGTCGATGCAGCGCTGCTGTTTCTCTAAGCACATCCACAGCCAAGACACCCTGAAACTCTTTACCCCTTGGAACCCCTGACAAGCTACACAAAGGTACTTAACTAAGGTGCTAAAGGCCACACCAAACTCCCTGCAGGGCGAGTCTGGGCGCAGAGGGAGGTGCTCAGGTGGGTTTGATGGTGATGCAGCACTGCTGTTTCTCTAAGCACATCCACAGACAAGACACCCTAAAAGGCCACACCAAGCTCCCTGCAGGGCGAGTCTGGGCGCAGAGGGAGGTGCTAAAAGCCACACTAAACTCCCTGCAGGATGTGTCTGGGCGCAGAGGGAGGGAGGGAGGTGCTCACGTGGATTTGATGGTGATGCAGCGCTCCTGCTCGTCCTTGCGCGTGTCGGTGAAGCGCGTCTCCCCGGCGCGGGCCGAGGCGATGATCCCGGCCTTGCACACCAGCGAGTCGGTCAGCGTGGACTTGCCGTGGTCCACGTGGGCGATCACGGACATGTTCCTGATGTTGGCCTTTTTGTCCATGATGGCCCGGATCTGGTCTACTGTGAAGTTCACCTTGAAGGAGAAGGAGGAGGGGGATGGAGGGTTTGTAAAACGGCTCCGGAGGTGCCAAGGAATCCAAACCCGCCCTTGGTGCCTTCCAGGGTGGGTGGCAGAGCTGCCAACCCTGCCGGAGTGACAGCACGACCCACTGCGGGGGGGCGGCAGCACGGGCCCCTCGGGGCAAAGCCCCCTCAGAGCCGAACCCGGGGGGGCAAACGCTTTAAAATCGAGCATAGGAAGGAAAACTCCATCAGAGCCAAACGCAGTGGGAAAGAACCCCTTTAAAATCAAGCCCAGGATGGACAAAGCCTTTAAAATCGAGCCTGGGGTGGAAAACCCATTCAGAGCCAAACCAAGGGGTGCAAAACCCCCTCAAATCTGACCC
>VWZD01001045.1:6280-18714 GCA_013396695.1 Sakesphorus luctuosus | reverse complement strand
GGGACAATGGAAGGTGTCCCTGCCCATGGCAGGGGTGGGATGGGATGATCCTCAATGTCTCTTCCAACCCAACCCATTCTGGGATTCCAGGATTCTCTGACTTCTGGGTTTTCCTATTTATTTTTCATCTGCTCTGTCTCAGAACTTGGTCAGCTGATGGTCCTTCAGGTCCCTCCCAGCCCACCCCACTCTGTGCTCTGTGATTTGCTCCCTTTCCTTGGAACAGGAATGTGATCCCTTTGGGGTGTAACTGGAACTCCCACCTTGTCTGCCTGTGCCTTTCCTGTTCCCCTGGGATGTGCTGCCATGTCCCACACTAAGGGGATTTTGCAGCACTTAAAATACCTGATCCTGTGGCTGAGAGAGGGTGGGAACAAATCAAACTGGGGGTTTGCCCATTTCTTGGTGCTTCTCAGAGTTATTTGTGTGGGGGCCTGTGTGTTCTGAGGGCTCACAAGGAAAACTGGAAGCAGTGCTTGTTCCCTGGGGCTTGGCTACTGACTTCAGGTTATTTTAGTTTGGAGAAACAAAGAATGTTGTCCCTGCTGTTACACAGAATGTTCTGGTGACCAGCTGGGTGTGTGCAGAGGGAGGTGGTTCTGCTGCCCCTCAGTGTCCCATAAATCCACGTGGGATGTCACAGTCACCACTGAGTGACCTGAACTTGGGGAGCTGTGGGGGCTTTGCTGGGAAAAATGTTGTGGCTGGAGGGAAAAAGTTGATAAAGATGTGGTTGTGCCAAACCAAAAAGGGAAAGGACTAATTAGTCACATTTTACATCATTTCTGTTGTCATTTGGAAGTGTTAAACATGTTAAATCCTGAGGAGTGACCCAGTGGAGCTAAACCAGTGTCAATGTTTGGGTTTGTTGAGCCCTGAGGGGGGGCTGTGGCAGCAATGCCAGGGTGGGATTTCCAAGGAAAGCAAATTTCCCAGGGGTGGAAACATCCAGAGCCAGGAGAAGGGCCTGGATACCCCCCTGTGGTTCACAGGCCTGTCAGAGGTTGGTGTTGGATCTCCTGGAAGTGAGGGCAGTTCCTGGAAGTGGGGGCAGCTCCTGGAAGTGGGGGCAGCTCCTGGAAGTGGGGGCAGCTCCTGGAAGTGGGGGCAGCTCCTGGCAGGGGCAGCTCCTTCCCTGGAGCACCCTGGGCTGTTTTTCCAGGTGCTCAGGGGGGTTCTGTGGAGCAGGAGGGGCTGGGCAGGAGCAGCTGCTCAGCCTTCACTGGCCCAGCCTGGGCAGAACCAACAACATCCTCCACACACCTGGTTGGTTTTCCCAGCTCTGAATTCCTCCTGCAACTCTGATGGGAATGGAGGTGAACTTGGGTCTCCCCAAACTGGGGTGGTCTCAACCCCCTCAGTGCTCCCCTTTGCCACCTGGAGTCACATCCATGATGGTTGGGGTGTCTGTGCAGGGCCAGGGGCTGCACTGGATGAGCCCTGGGAGTCCCAGGATGTTCCAGGATTTCCTGATAAAACACTCTGAGGCAAACCAAGTGTTTCTCCTCATGGAAGCTGCTCATGCTCATGGTTTGTTTCCAGATTTGCCATCCTGGCTGGACCAAGCCTGAGCTCCTTCCCAACTCCTGAACATGCCTGGAAGAGGTGGCAAAGCCCAGATCCATTGGGGAACGCCCTGTCCCTGGCACACCCTTTTCCGTGGGCTACAAAAGGGATGTTTGAAACTCCTGGCCATGGTGGGAGTAGGAGAAGTTTAATTTATGTGTTCCAGGCTTGAGTTAATGAAGAGGCTGTCCTGCCTCCGAGCTGATTGCCCTGGGGTCCCAGGGGAGGTGGGGATGGCTCCGCTGGGCTGCAGGGAAGGAGATCCCTGGAGAGCTCTCAGATTGCTGTTATTCCTGGGGACAGAGCAGATAAATGAGGCCCACTGTGGGTATCCCACCTTGGTGGGTGCACACCCAGTTGGAGTCAGTGTAAGGGTTGGCTTTGACACCTGAGTTATGGCCAGGAAGTCTCTGCTTTGCTCTGAGGGTGAAACATGAAACAATTGTTCCAATTTCCTGCAGTTCCCTGGGGTAATCAATGCTCGAAGTGGTGATTGATCAGCACCTTTGGGAGCACTGAAGGCTGAGGCCTCTCCTGTGTTGTGTTTGTGGAGGGTTTGGGTGGGCTCTGTGGTGGTACCTGAGCTCTTTGCTGGTCTCTCTGCTTGTCCTCTGGCACCTTTTGGGGTAAAACTGTGACTGTTGGGTGTGCCAAGGAATCCTCAGTGGGTTTTGTCCCAAGTACTCCCTGGAGATGTGGAGTCACCACCCTGGAGGTGGCCATGGCACTGCTGGACGTGGCACTCGGGGCTCTGGGCTGGGTGACAAGGTGGGGACAGGCCAGAGGTTGGATTTGATGTCCTTGGAGGACTTTTCCAACCTGGGATTCTGGAGCTGATGAACCTCCTGCTCTTCTCCTGGAGGCCCAACCAAGGGGAGTGCAGCAAGGCCACGTGGTCTGGGGGGCCTGCCAGGGTTTGGGGGGTTTGCCCTTTGCTTATCCAGCAATTCTGCTGTGGGAGCAGCAAAACTCCTGCTCAGCCCCTCCCCGAGGCTGGACCTGCCTTTGGGCCCCCCAGCCATGGTGGGGGCAGCAGGACCTGGGCAGAAAGTGCCTTGGGTGAGTTGGGCCAGTCAGGATGGGGAATATGAAGCTTTGAGATAAAACTCTGGGGCAGGGAGGCCCTAAAACCCTGAAAGGAATCCTTGTTTGGGGGTCTGGGCTTGACTCACTGAGGATTTGCTGGTGGAGCTCAGGCTTCAAACCTGACCTGCTTTTGGCAACTGTTGGATGATGCCAAGAGCCAGGGCTGAGTCAAGGGGCTGTGTCAGGGACATCTGGCCTGGACAAAGGGGGAAATTCAGTTACTTTACAATATTTAGCTTGAAAAAAACTCTTCAATGTTTCCTCCTGGCTGTCAGTAAGAGATGAGCTCCAGCTGTGGGACCCTGAGGATGGGGCTCCTTCTCCATCTGAAAGGGGAGTTTGGTCTCCACTCAGCTCTGTCCCTGGCTCAGGTTCCTCTCCCAGTTTTTCAGGGAATGTTCTCTTGCCCTTTTCTCCAGAGCCCCCAGTTCTGGTTTCTGTGCCCACAAAGTGCTCCTGGCCCATCCTGAGCTGGGGCTTTGATGTTTCTTTTCCCCCCAGCTGGTTTTTGGGGGGCTTTGTGTCCCTCTCCAGCACCTTTCCCTGAGCAGGACACCCAATTCCTGCCTGGAGAAGGATCTTCCACAGGGAGAAGGAAGGAAAACAGGGAGGATTTGCTGCTGCTGCTGCTCATTTCTCTTCCTTCATGCACAGAGGAGGGTTGTGTGGGCACCTGGCTGGGTTTTTGTCCTCTAACAGTGCCAGTTGTGGTTTTCTATTTTATGTGAGTGTGGTTTGTGTGTCCTTTCTATTTTTTTATAAAGAAAGAGCTGATATAAAAGCAAAATAAAAAGTGAGCAGCTTCTGATTCTCCTGATCAGGTTTGCTTTGTCTTTGTGGGGCTGAACAACCAGCAGGACCCTGTTTAGAGACAGTTTTTAACCAACAACATTCAAACTGCTTTTTGTTGTTCTTCTCATTCATCACCTTCTAAAAATAGCTTAGGAAATGCTTCATCTTGTGCTGGTTGTTTTGGTCCAGAGATCCTGGGATGGAAACTGGAATGAAGCACAAAATCCATAAAGATACTTTAATTAGCAGTGGTTTTAATTTCTCTCTGAGTACCTGAAAGCTGAAGTGCCCAAAGGAAGGCCCTGGAGTGACCTGGGCTGTCAGCAGGTCTTGCAAGGCCCAGGAGCTGCTGAGCTTTTCTCCTTCACTCATTTCATTATTTTCAGGTTTCCTTTTCCTCAGATTCTGCTGTTCTGACTTTGGATAAACCTGCAAAGAGAAACAACCCAGTTCTGGCTAAACCTTTTTTTTCCAAAGCTGTTTTAGCACTTCCTCTTTGTGTTCCTCCTGTGGCTTCACCCCCTCAGGGTCTCACCTTTGCTTGGGAACACGAACTGAAAATAAAGCAGGGTTGGATTTCGTGTTCCCAAACTCTCAGGCTTCATTCTCACCACGTTAAATGCATTTTATCTTCAAATTCTTGGTGGATAAAAGGCCACAATTAATGCTGTGCTCTAGTTAAGCCCCTCCAAAAGTGAGTTTGTGTCCCACCCTCCAGGGCAGGGGATGTACCTGGTGCTTTGTCTCCTGCAGCTGCTTTTTGTGCTGGTTTTGTATTCTCTGTGCTGATCTCTGTGTTGCTGGGGTGGTTTTTTGCTTTCCCAGAACCTGCTCAGTCTGGTGCCTTCATGTTTTTATTTCCAGGTCCCTCCTTGGGCTCCTTGGAGTTGGATGAACTCAGGATTGGTGGCTCTCTGATTATCTGAGGGGAGGAAAAATACTAAAAAATAGTGAAATCAGGTCCAAATCCTTTGCTGTTCATACCAAACAGGAGAGCAATAAATCAGAATTACCAAACCACGGGGAAATTGGCAGTTCTGGCAAAGCTTTGGGGGGAAAAAACAAGGTTTGGGCTTAAGCAGGATGTGAAAAATCCCCTTGTGTTTGATGGTGAGTCTGTTCTTCCCTCCCCAGTCCCACAGAACAATGAGAAGCTCCAGGAGAGCCCCTGCATTTTTGCATTGACACCAGGACAGGTGGAGCTGATCCGAAATTCCAGGTACTTCCCACTGGGGTGGGTGGGAACAGTCCCAGAAAACACAGCCCAGAATTCCATAATTCCTCAGCATTCCCTGCCCTTTTGTTCCCTGCAGGGGTTTGTTGAGGACACAAACTCATGGAAAGCAGAGCCCTGGGGGGGTGGGAGGCACAAATTCCCCCATCCAAGCCTGGAATTTTCCCTCCTGCTCCTCCCAGAGTGGCCCTGTGGGATGGGGGGCAGGAGGAACCCCTGAGGGGCCTGAGCTCTGTGCTCACCTTGGGTTGGGAATCTCTGAGCTTGGCCTTTGAGGCACCAGTTCCAAAGGCAAACCTGGGGCTGTTTGCAGGGAAAGGAGCTTTCCTTGTTGGGCAATGCAATAGGAAGTGCCCAGGAAACAGCTGGGATTGGGATTTTCCCTGCCCTCTGTCCCCATGTCATTCCTGATTCCAACAATGAGCCCCCAGGGTTTCCTCCTGCTCCTTCATGCAGAGAAAATCCCCCAGAAATGGAGCATGAACCCTTCAAGCCTTGATCGCAAACTGGTCCAGAGTGGGAATTCCTGGGATATCCTGGGGGCTGTTGGGATCCCACTGGGGAAGCTGCTGGAAAACTGAGCAGAAGGGAAGGGACAGACCATGGAATTCCTGCAGGGGGATAAAGAACTGCTCGTGTTGGAGCTGATCCTGGAGGTTCTTTCCTGCCCAAATCCAGATCTGGGGAAAAGTGTCCCTGTCAGGAAGCACTGGAGGATTCCAGGGGGTCTGTCCATGCCCCCCCAGGCCCAGCTGGTGCCACTGCCTGGGGGTGATGCCCCTCCTGGGGGGGTGCCAGCCCTTCCATTCCCCAAATTCAGCCTTGAACTGGACTGTGAAATCCATTCAGAGGCAAATCAGGACTAATTTAGGGATTTTCTAATTCCTGTGCAGGAACTGGTGTGTGTTTTACACCCATTTGGCCTCCTAATGAAACCCCTTTGTTCTGGATCCATTGCTTTCCTGGTTCCACTGATTCCTGTCAGGAATAGCCCTGCTGGAGGCTGGAATATTCTCAGTGGTGCCATAACAACACTCAGGGCCTTGCTTTGCATGAGCAGCTTTGGCTGAATAATTAAACACTGGCAGGTGAACCTGACCTTAAAACCTAGTTTTTGATAAATTCTCACAAATCAGCAGAAGGGAAATTGATGCCTTTCACCTGAACAGTCTTAAAAACCCTGAGAAAAAAAGCTGTGGGTTGGTGCCTTAGGAAAAAAATAATAATTACAGAACCACTGATACTTGCAGGGGGAATTGGGCAATTTAAATAAAGGTCTGGGAAGTCATTTGTTAAAGGAATATTAAAAAAATAAAAGGAGTGGTCAAGCTCTTGAGTCTGGCAGAACTGACAGCTGGGCTGGGTGGGGGTTTTGGGGGGTTTTTTACACAATTAACATGAAGTTTCTGGTTTTTTGATTTACCAGGGAGTTGCAGCCTGGTGTGAAATCAGTTCAGGTGGTGCTAAGGTGGGTCTGGGCATGGGGGGATTGCCATGCTCTGAAATAAATGGTGTTTTCACAGATGCTGTGGATGCAGGGAGGGTTCTGGAAGGGGGATTTGGCACAGGGAAGGGAGGCAATTGCTCCAGGAAAAGCCAGCCAGGCTTTCCATGTGGCTTTTGCAGCTCCAAAGGGAACTGACAGGGACCTGTTTGTTCCAAGCACCTTAAACTCGGGTTTCTGGATCTTCTTGGTTTGCTGCCTGAGTTGGTGCTGCAGCCCCACAGCTGGCCCCCACTCTGGGGCACAGCCCCACAGCCCCACAGCTGTGTTGAAGGCTGTGCCCTGTCCTTGCAGGATCTGCTACACAGACACCAGTTGCCCCCAGGAGGACCAGTACCCTCCCAACATCGCCGTGAAGGTGAACCACAGCTACTGCTCTGTGCCGGTAAGGATTGGCTCACTGGTGCTGCCAGGGGGCTTGGGGCACTGCCAGGGGGCACTGCCAGGGTACAAAGGGGCACTGCCATGCTCGAGGCTCATTGTCTGCTGTGTTAGCCTTGTTGTTCCTAAGCTCTTCTGTAAAATGATTCAGTTCTTTTGCTGTGGGCTCAGACTGCTCAGCTCTGTTTGTCCCCATCCCTCAGAGCTGGGGGTGGGTGGAGTTTGGTGCCCCAGATGTGCCTGTGCAGGGGCATCTCGAGGAACAGATGAATAAACACCTTTCATCTTTCTGCCCCAGGGCTACTACCCATCCAACAAGCCTGGAGTGGAACCCAAGAGGCCCTGTCGGCCCATCAACCTCACCCACCTCATGTACCTGTCGGCGGCCACCAACCGCATCACGGTGACCTGGGGCAACTACGGCAAGGTGGGTGCTGGGGGGACCCCAGGGTGCCAGAGGCAGGGTGGCACAGCGCCCTGCTCACCCCCTGCCTGCCCTCTCTCCCCAGAGCTACTCGGTGGGGCTGTACCTGGTGAGGCAGATGACGTCGGCAGAGCTGCTGCAGAGGTTGAAAACCATCGGCATCAAACACCCCGAGCTCTGCAAAGCACTCGGTGAGTCCCTGCCAGGCCTGGCTGGGGAAGAGCCTTTCCCTGAGATCCAGCCCAGCCCCCTGGCACAGCGTTCCCTGGGTCCTGTCCCTGCTCACACAGAGCTGAGATTGGAGCTGCCCCTCAGGAGGAACCTGCAGACCACAGTGAGGTCCTTCCTTCCCTCTAGACCATTTCCCAGGCCAATCCCACCTTCCCAAAGGCATGAGACACTGATTTATTTATTTTTTCATCTCTGTTTTCCTTGCAGACACAGCTTGTCCCACCTTGTCCAAACTCCCCATGTGATCCACAGACCTTTCCCTGAGATCCATCCCAGCCCTTCCCTGGGTGCTGTCCCTGCCGTGACACAGCTCCAGCCCTTCCCTGGGTGCTGTCCCTGCCCTGACACAGCTCCAGAAATTCCCTGGGTGCTGTCCCTGCCCTGACACAGCTCCAGCCATTCCCTGGGTGCTGTCCCTGGTCCCCACAGTGCAGAATTCAGTGCCTGCCCCTGCTTGGGAACAGCTGCCACATTTTATACCTTTTTCTTTCTATCTTTCACTTGTATAAAAACAGTTTCTATCTGAGCAGTCTTGCTGAGCTCTGAAGTTGTCCTGAACTTCAGAGGATCCTCTCCTTCCTCTGCCACTTGAGCTGACCAGTGTGTGCCATTCCCTCAGAGCCAACACTCCAGGATGGCCTCTGGAGCTGGGAGTGGCAGGCAAAGGTCCTGGAAGCAGCAATCCTGCCTTTGCCTCCAGTTCTCCTGAGTCAGGAACTTCAGGGCAGGGATCAGCTCTGTTTGGTGACTGTATCCAAGCAGAGGTGTTGTCTTACCCCTGTTCCTTTGGGTTTTACTGCAGGAAAGTTGTTGGGCATCCAGAACTGGAACAAGGATCTTCTAAACTTTGCTTTCTTAGCTCTGCTCTGTCTGCAGGTGATTCCCTGTCACTCAAGATGCCCTTTGGCTTTGGTGGCATCTCACTGCTGACTCATCTTCCTTTGCATAAAATTCCATTGAATTTAGGACAAGAATGTTTTCTGAGAACAGAGATTATGGCTGTGGATCCAAAACAGCTCAATCCTGATCAGGAGATCCTACAAAATAAAATTAGTCCTTCCTGTGTCTCTGAGTAATTGATGCTCAGAGAACACTCTTACTAAGAACTTCATAAAAAATTAAGCTGGAATGAAAAGGCTCCTTAATGTGAGGAAAACAACTCCAAATCTTGTAATCTCCTGGGAATTTCACATCTGAGAAGTCACTCTCTAATTAGAGCTGGGTGTTGCAAAACTGCATGTCTGGAGACATCTTGTTATGGTCTGAAAAGGTCAAAAGGAATGGTTAAGTTGCTCCAAAGAGGAAGGTGATGGAAGTGTCCATGGACAGCAGTGGGAGCAGCAGCTCCTCCTCAGGGCCTGGGGAGAAGGTTGAAGCTCATCTGGTTGATTTTTGCCCCTTGGTGTGGAACCTGCACGAGTGGCACCTGCCAGTCTGCTGCTCTCTGTGCCTTCCCTGCAGCTCCCCTGGGTTTTCCTTTCAGGGTGCAGCAGTGGGGACAGGATCCCTCCATCCCTGATGGCTGATCCTTCCCAAATCCTGCTGGGTGGCTGCTCTGACAGGTTTTGTGTGGCTGCCTTGCTCTGAGCTGGGCACCTCTGGGTCTGAGTTGTGCCCTGAATGCCCTGGGCAGAGCAGGAGCTGAGGAGCTGCAGGGCTGACAGGAGGATGGGGAAATGATGGGGTGTGTTTGGCTCTCACTTTGACTTTATCCCTGTTTTATGCCCAGCTAAACTCAGACTGACTTCACTCCTGAAGTCTTGCTGTGAGCTGGAGGTGAATCCATCCCTGCCTTCCCTCCCTGGGAGGGAGGACTCCCCTGAGCTGCTCCTGTGCTTGGGGTTCCTTCAGGCTTGGGGTTTGCATCTCCTCACGTTGTGTCCTCTGCTCTCCCTGCAGTGAAAGAGAAGCTGCGCCTGGACCCCGACAGTGAAATCGCCACCACGGGAGTCCGAGTGTCCCTCATCTGTCCTGTGAGTCTGGGGGTCACCTCAGAGCCCACCCAGTGCCACCTCTGCCATGGGCAGGGACACCTCCCACTGTCCCAGGGGGCTCCAGCCTGGCCTGGGACACTCCAGGGCTGGGGCAGCCACAGCTGCTCTGCCCAACCTGTGCCAGGGCCTGCCCACCCTCCCAGGCAAGAGTTCCATCCCAATATCCCACCTATCCCTGTCCTCTGGCAGTGGGAAGCCATTCCCTGTGTCCTGTCCCTCCATCCCTTGTCCCAGGTCCCTCTCCAGCTCTCCTGGAGCCCCTTTAGACCCTGGAAGGGGCTCTGAGATCTCCCTGGATCCTTCCCTTCTCCAGGTGGCCCCCAGCTCACCCTGTGCCCTCCCTGAGGGGAGTTGGGGGTTCCTGGGCTGTGTCCCAGCTCACCCTGTGCCCTCTGCCCCCACAGCTGGTGAAGATGCGCCTGTCAGTGCCATGCAGGGCAGAGACCTGTGCCCACCTGCAGTGCTTCGACGCCGTGTTCTACCTGCAGATGAACGAGAAGAAGCCCACGTGGATGTGCCCCGTGTGCGACAAACCCGCGCCCTACGACCAGCTCATCATCGATGGGTGAGTGGGCACTGCCTGCCCTGCCCTGCCCATGCCCTGCCCATGCCCTGCCCATGCCCTGCCTTGCCCTGCCCTGCCCATGCCCATGCCCTGCCCATGCCCTGCCCATGCCCTGCCCATGCCCTGCCCTGCCTTGCCCTGCTCTGTGCACCTGGCAGAGACTCACCTGGACATGGACATTGTCCTGCCTGAAGTGCTTTGGTGACCAAACCTCTGCCAGTCTTATTTTTTGTGTTGCACTGAAGAGTTTTGAAACTGGAGAAGTTTTGCCTCACTCCAGGCTGGTGAGACACCACCAGTGTCTTGGCTGGCAGCTCTCAGAGCGTCACCACCTTTGTGAGTCCTCCTTTGATCCGGGAGCTGTGGCTTTCCAGGCAGGCTGGAGCAGCCTCAGCACAAGATAACCTGCTTGCTTTGTCCTCTGGCCAACCCCAACAGGAAAATCCAGTTCCTTGGAGGTCTCTGATGAGGGAGAGAGTGAAGGGGAAGGTCTGAGGGGTTGGATGGTGGAACCCCCATGGATGGGTCAGCAGTGCCCCTGTCCTGGAGGAGGAGGAGGATGTCACTGGGGAAGGCTCAGCAGGCTTTAGTCCCTGCTCTGCAGGGCTCAGGGCTGGGGTTTGGTGCTGGCTCTGATGGATGGAGGCTGTTTCAGATTCCCTGGAAGTGCAGGAGGGGAGCTGGCACCCAGCTGGGTGCTGTGAGTCAGGGAGCCTTGGGCTCCTCAGCAGGGAGGGGCTTGGTCAGGTCTGGCATCCTGAGGGCCTTGTCAGCTTTTTGGGATCTGCAGCCTGGTGGTTGCTGTGCTGGGTGATGGGATTGGCTGTGGGAACAATTCCTGTATAGCTGAAACTCTCACTGGGGTGGCACAAAGTCTTCCTGAGCTTGGAGTTCTTTCTCCCTTCTGAAGGGAAGTGCCCAAGTCCAGGAGGGAATGAGGCCTTGCAGTTCCCAAGACACAGCCCAGCAAACAGTGGGATGGAGGGACTAAAGCAAGTCCCCAGTTTGTCTGCAGTCAGAGCCTCATTCCAGGTGGATCCCTGCAAGGCTGACCTGACCTCGAGGTGTCCACTCCAGGTGTATTTTCAGTCCTGGACATTGTTTCCTGTTTCAGGGAGGCTCCATATGTTGTTTTGGAGGCAACTGTGGAGATTTGGGAGATAAAACTGGGGAGGCAGCAAAGTGCTACTTGTTGGATTGCAGATTTCCTGATGTCAAAGGACATTTCACCTTTTGCTAATGCCTTGGTGGGAATGTCCCTGGGAATGTCCCTGGGAATGTCCCTGCAGCAGCCTCTGCCTGGAGGCAGTACCAGGAAAACTGGATGAAGAGGCAAAACTGTCTTTAATTGCACCTAATTAAGCTGCTGCTTGATGGTTTGGGTGCATTATCAGGAAGGCCTGGGATGGTTTCACCCTCAGAACCTGCACTGGTTTGGTGGGGAATAAATCCCACAAGGGCTCTCAGCTTGGGAGCTTCTGCCAGCCTGAGGTTCCCTTCAGATTTGGGGCTGGTTAAGGGGCAGCTCCAGGGGCACCAGAGGGACCTGCTGCTTGCTGGGGTGTGACAGCTCCTCCTGCCTCCTGTGCAGGCTCCTGTCCAAGATCCTGACGGAATGTGAAGACGCCGACGAGATCGAGTACCTGGTGGATGGTTCCTGGTGTCCCATCAGAGCTGAGAAGGAGAGGAGCTGCAGCCCCCAGTGCCCAATATTAGTGCTGGGTGAGTCTGCACGGGGAGAAGGGCTGCAAATCCCTCCAGGAAAGCACACAGTTCCAGAGGGGTTTGGGTTGGAGGGCTGAGGGAGCTGGGGGGGCTCAGCCTGGAGAAAGGGAGGCTCAGGGGGGCCCTTCTCACTCTCTGCGACTCCCTGAAGGGGTTTTGTACCCAGAGGGGGGTTGGTCTCTTCTCCCAGAACAAGAGGGCACAGCTCAATCTGCCAGGAGAGGGTTAGGTTGGATATCAGAGAGAAATTCTTTCCAGAGAGAGTGGGCAGGAGGAGTTTCACTCTGTGCCCACCCGGCAGTGCTGGTGCCCCCTGGGCAGGGCAGGGCAGGGCAGGGCAGGGCAGGAGGGGTTTCACTCTGTGCCCACCCGGCAGTGCTGCAGCCTCCTGGGCAGGGCAGGGCAGGGCAGGGCAGGAGGGGGTTCACTCTGTGGCCGCCCACCCCGCAGGCTCCTCGGATGTGAACGGGCTGCTGCCCCCGCCCGGCGGGAACGGCGAGAATGGCAAAGCCACGGCAGACGTGGTGGATCTAACACTGGACAGCTCCTCGTCAGAGGAGGAGGAGGAGGAGGAAGAGGATGATGACGACGAGGGACCCCAACCCAAGCGACGCTGCTCCTACGAGAAGGGTCTGGTCTCCGCCTGCTGACGCGGCTCTGCAGCCCCCACGGACACACTTGAATACTCTGGTGCTTATGAAACTGGAGGAGGGGAGAAGGTCCTCTCCCACCTCATCTCCCTCCCTCCCTCCCTCGTCTCCTTTGACTTTCCTATTCCAAATTATTCCTTAAAACGAGAGAAAAAGAAAAAAAAAACAGCAAAACAACGAAACGCAAAGAAACAAAAAAACCACAAAGAAACCATCGAGCTGCTTCTTGGTTGGAAAACGACCCCACTCAGAGCCTGACCCTGAACTGGAGCCTGAAGGAAG
>VWZD01001044.1:0-122806 GCA_013396695.1 Sakesphorus luctuosus | reverse complement strand
GTCTAAAAAAGAATCCAGTCTTTCAGGACGCAGAGATAAAGAGGTCCTCTAAGTTCCCAATAAAGCAGGTATGTTAAATATGAAGAGTAATCCAGTGTTTTCTGTTGTAATCATGCTGGGGCAATCTCAGTTAGTACCTGTGTTTTATTTACTGAGTGGTCCTTGCTNCAAAGTTTGGCAGAAGTATGAATCCAACTCTCTGGAAAACTAGAAAAACTATATGAAAAACTAGACCTATGAATACATGTTATTTCCCAGGGATTCTGGACACATTAGATTTGTAATTTAAGTTTTTATGTACATCTTGTATGGCTAATTCAATCCCAGAATGTGAAATGCACAGCAGCCATTTCCCTGGAATATTTTGAAGCCCTGAACAAACAAATTTTATTGGGCTACAGTATATGGTGAAAGAATTCTTACTCTCCAGGCTAAATTTCTAGAAAGAAAAGAATTCCTTTCATTCCTTCTCTCCATTAGATACTCTGCAATGATGTGACAAGGATATAGGGACTATTAAGAAACATGTAAAGACCAACTGGTCTAAAAAGAGGGAAATTTCATAAGCAGCTATCTAGGAAAATTGTTGTAATGACTAAGAAAAGATAAAAGTTGAGTCATTGTTTGATGCCTTATATTTCAAATTGTGTCTCAACGTGGGACCTGGATCACATCCAGTCCTCTCAGCCTAGAGTCCACTTTCATTACATCTCACTTTTATACATGAAGAACCAAATAGGTTCTATCTTGTACCACAATTCATTTTCACAGAAAGACCAGCTTTTGATATCAAGCTGATACGTCATCAAATAAAAAACAAGAAAAGGAGAAAGGAAAGGTAGCTCTGTGGATAAGAGACATGATGCCTACCAAGAATCAAGTTGATGTGACTGTGAAAAAACAATTTCGTTCATAGCATGTGCCAGACAAATGTTAAGATGTGTTAGAGAAAGTGTAGGTCACAATTCTGGACACCTGCAGGCAGAAAAAAATGAATAGGGATAGAAGGTGTATACAGATAGGATTATAGGGCTTGGATAATCCAGTTTCGGAAGAGCTGAAGAGAATGTTTTGGAGGAGATAGTGTCATGGTAAGAGAATTAGCACAGAAAAAAGAAAGAATATGGCCATGTTGGAAAGGCACTGTTGAGAAACAATTCTGACTATCTTAAAAACCACATCCACATGGGCTATGTTACTTGTGGGTGTTTGTATTGCACTGACTAAAGGCTTATCAGAATTTGCTAAATATTTTTTTAATTACTATGTTATTTTTGAAGTCATGTCCTAAGCAAAACTGGTTATAGTTATGATCATTCAATAACTATATAGTTAATATAATATAAAATTTAAGACAATTCTAGCCCCAAATATGCTTTGGCTTGGAACTGGGAAACTTGCACAGTCTTATGCTGAGGCTAAGGTTTGGAACTATGGTCACCAAACTCAAAAATAAAGCACTACTACTAACTTACCTATTTAGAAGGACAGACAAATACCTGGCTAAAACATATGTCTTAATGAAGTACAATGTGGACAGTGAGCAGCTGATTGCAAACAAGATCACATTTCTAACTGTATGGTAAAACTGGATTTTATTTATCCTTAATTTTGTTGCTCTTTCTCTTCTCTGAGAGTGGCATGAAGAAAAAGAAAAACAAAACAGAAAATAATCATCATAATACTACTAATAAAGACACTTTGAATTTTATATTTATTTCAAAACAGTAACTGCTAATTTTTATTTTTGTTTTATTATTCATTTGGGAAATTTTCACTAAAAGTACGAACCTGTATTCCTTTTTCATTCATAACTTTTCCACTCATTTTCCTTTTGCTTTCTCATTGTTTATTTTGTCATGTATATGTGATGATGGGTCTGGAGGCTTGCAGTCTCATGTAACTGATATCTCCATAACAGCTTCCTCTAAGTTAAATGAAGGTAGAAGATGTATCATCTCCTTTTTAAATATCCACAATGTGTCATTGATAGTTGAGTTAATTTTTAGGCTCTTAGCAATAGATTAAGAGAAATAGGCACTTGTGGAGCATCATTCAACAGATATGTTTCTAAAGCTCTATTCTACAGGAAGATGAATCTGTCCTATATCCACATATGGCAGCATCTGCACTAGTAGACTAAAACTAATGAACCCTGGCACATACAGACCTTTTCAAGTGTAGTCACCCCTTTGCATGATTCAGAGGGTGCCAGCCCACATTCTCCCAGGCAAAGCCCACACGCTCTCTATTCATTCAACAGCAGGGGTAAGGGATTGTCTAGAGAATAGGAAAAGGCAAAGTATTTTTGAAATTGAAAAATATCCTCAGGTCTGCCACTTGGTTCTCATTCCGGTTTATGTATTAATAAAAAGACAGGTCCAGCAAACTCCCTGTATTGAAAACTACAAGTCAAAATTCACAGTAAAGCCTCAGATGATTATCTCTTTTGGTAAACCAATTCAATTTGATATTTAATTTGACTGCTGCTACAACTAACTTTTCAGAGAACTTTACAGTGACAGCAAACACTGAATCAAATAACAGCTTTGTTATATACTCTCTTTTAGTGGGGTACATGTACTTCCCATACCAAATAAAAGTGTGTGTATGAAACATTTACAGAGAGGCATGAATAGTATCTTTAATTAGATGAAAAAATGCAATAAAATAGAAAGTTGACTAAGCAGCTGAACCATGCCCAAAGGCAAAAGACAAATAACAACAATGATATCCAAGTTTGATTCACTCTTCTCCCATGTCTAACCAATAGAACCACTATGCATTGCCTATCCAGTTCCTGAAAAACAGTGGATCTTTGCACTGAAAATTCCTGTGTTTGGTATGTATTCAACCAGCAGGTTCTAGTGTTGGAATAGTCTTCATGAAAATCCTATTGAAATTACCATTAAGCTGTATGAATATAATCAAAGATATTGATGCACCAATAGAAATGGCAGTGTTTTGGGTGAACAGCGGATCTCACCTGTAATCCTGTCACAAGTGTATTGCTCTGTCTAGCACAACTAGCCATTTATATTGCAGCAGAAACCTGTACACAGTATAGATGCTTGGACCAAGACATCATGTCGTACCTTGTGATATACCACTCACTGAATATGTTGTTGTGGTTTGATGTGGCTGGCAGCTTGTCTTGGGTTGAGCTCGCAAAACGCCAACTGCCCAAGTACAGAGAAAAAGGGTTCCTCTTCCTCTCAACTAGCTAAGGGAAAAGGGAGGAAGAGGGAGAGGGGAAAAAAAACTCAAACAGGGTTTATGCTGAAACTAACTACATGTATTATACAGAAAAGAGAAAATTAAGAGAAAACTACAATATAACACACACTTACAGAAGTTACATATAACAAGAACGTCCCACTCCGCAATTAATACAAAGTGTATTACTTTATATTCATAAGCACTCTAAAAGACACCTAGCAAGAAACAGAAAGAGTAACAATAAAATATTTCTACTTCCCTGAACTCAAACAAAATGCAAGCAGCGGCAGCAGGAGCAAGGCCTAGGATAGTAGAGGAGCTGTAGCAGGTCCTTCTCTGTACCTCGGCCAAGGTGGAACTGACCAAGCCACACCCACACACCGGATTTTACTCCTATTGAGATGATGTAATTTGGTATGGAATACAATATTACTGGTTAGAAGAAGTCAGCTGTTAGCTAGCCCAGCTCAAATCAGCTGACAATCCCAGGCCTGGTCTGAACTTTAAAGCCTAAATTTAGGCCCACCTGGCTAAACCTGTAACACAGCTGAACACCTCGGAGACATTTGTACACTCCTTTCCAGTGGGACTGGGGAGAGAACTGGAAACAAAAGGTAAAATTTGTGAGTTAATATAAGAACAGTTTAATAGGACAGAAAATTAAGGAAAAGTAAAAATAATTATAAAAGAATGTACAAACCAAGTGATGCACAATACAATTGCTCACCACCTGCTGTCTCTTGCCCAGCTGGTCCCAGAGCAGTGGGCCAACAACCCCCCAGGCAATTCCCTTTAAGTTTTGTTGTTCAGTATGATGTCATATGGTATGGAATATCACTTTGGCCAGTTATATCCCTTTTCAGATTCTTTTAGCCTCCAGCTTCTTGCTTGCAGAGCAGCATAAGAAACTGAAAAATGAAACATCATCTTAAAACAAAAACACAGCACTATACCAATGTCTAGGAAGAAAATTAGCTCCCATCCAGACAAAAACAGGACACATTCAGTCTGATGTTTATTTCTGGGCTAGTCTGTCTGCCTTTAATCCCCAGGTAAGACCATTGCTCATCACTGCTGACATAAAGGAAACTGTGTTCCTGATTTCCACCCCAAGCCTCATTGTAATTGCAGCTCAGAATGCTGCAATTATTTCATTTCATTAAGTCACACGGAATAAGTCCTTCCTTGAGGTCATTCCTTTCTATACTGTTTTATCAGCTAAAGGAAAGGAAGAACGAAAGTCACTAAAAAAGAAGATGGGAAAGATCTATTAGGTCATCTGCTCTTCTCTGTCTGTGATTGCTCCTTATTGTTCACTTGAGCATATTTTCTCAAGTTTAATTTAAAGTCATAGCAAAGAGAATTCCATCAATTTCCATAGGAAACAATCCCATAGGGTAGAAATCTTTGTCAAGAAGATTTTTGTTCTTCATGTAACATTTTATCTGTCTTAATTTTATTCTATTACTTCTAATGATAAGTTCTTAAAATTATACTGTGATAAATAGCCCTTTACTATCCTTGGTGTTGATACTATCCAAATATTGAGAGATTATTATAGTCCTTGCAAATTTGTCTTTTAGCCAAGCATACACACTGAAACGTTTTGTTGCTTCAAAAACTCCAGATATTTTACTAAACTTACAAAAGGACACACCCAAAAATGTGATGAGTTGAGAATGTGACCACAATGCAGACCTTTGAAAGAGAAACTTAATCCTGTAATAAATATTAAAATATTCAGGATACTTAAAACCAAGTGAGATGTTGAGGAATTTGATAATATATATTGGAGAGCAATTCTATACTGTCATGCCTGAGAGCACAACATCACCTTTATTTATAAATCAGGTAAACATAATGGGTCTGATAGAATATGGGAAGTTGTGTAACAGTGTTCTAAAGTTGAAAGATTCTTTTAATAGCTAAGGTTAACAGTATACCTACATTACAGAGCAAATATATACATGCTGGTTGTTTACTTGGAATAGGGGATTATAAAGGTTTCCTTCACTCACAACTATGGTCAGCCAGTGTATCTTCTTCAGCTCAAGTAACAAAACCTGATTTTCTCAAGAAACTATGCAAGTTGTCCATATATTTATTCCTAATACCCTAAAATAATTATCAGGGAGAGGTGAATAAGGCACACATGATTTTTGTGAAACAGAAAATTAGGGAGGTCTGATGAATTGAGATATTAAGGAAAACATTTTTCTTGAAAAGAACTAAATTTTGTCTCAAAAAATGACAGTGCTGCAGGAAGCTAACTTGTGTCAACATTTTGCTCTTTTTGAGAGGGTAATGTCCAGATTAGCTACATTAGGATGAATGAATTTGATTCACATTTAGAATACGGTATTGAAAATGTTGGTCTTGCAATCTTAATGTTTCTAAACATGGCAAGCACATCCTTAAAACTTTGAAAAAGAATACCTGAAGAATAATATTATGAAATCAACCTAGTTTTTGGAGTATTGCACCTCCCTGCTTCATTAAAATTGTTCTGCTAGATGACAATGTTTGATGGGCCATGTCCTTATTAATCAGAAAACTACAGTCACAGAACAGCTTTCATTGGATGTTTTACACTACTTAAGCTGCAATGCAACTCAATTGATTTCATCTGAGTTACAGCAGGATGTTTTTTTTGATTTCTTAAAATCCATTTTGCTTGGTTTGCATCAATTGCAAATTACATGCAATGAGAAACATTTAGATATTCATACAACTTCTTGAAGAAAAAATAATGAACTCCACTATTTAAAAATCAGAATATTACATTGAAGTGTAAATTCCCAATCTTTTAGCTAATTCTATTTGTTAGAGCAAATGTTTCATTTTAAATTAATGAATGTTTCATTTTTGTATTTATGAATTTCAAGAATACTGAATTTTCAAGAATACTAATGACAGGAAACAGTAAACAAGTTATTTCTTTGTATTATCAATGAGGAAAAGTGTTAAAAACCTAAATTTTCGTTTTGTAGTTCTGTTTATGTCCCAAAGAGAAGGCATCACAAAAAAAAAACAACACACACACACACACACAAACCCAAACAAACAAAAAAAACACAAAAAAACCCACAAAACCAACACAAAAGACTCACAGATTTATTAATTTGTAGATACATGAGGAAAAGAAACATATTGGCCACTAAGAGAAAGAGCAAGAGAGGTCATGTGCAGGTCAGCAACACCATTATCAAAACTGAAATGGTCAGTGAAAAGCAGTTGAACCCCACTGCTCTAGTCATCCATAACACAGTAAAAATGCTGCATGGGTATTACAGGTTTTCTGTGAATTTGGGCCAACATTTAATACATCCTATCAGACTTTGAGGGAAAGAAGTCTGCTTTATTTTCAAGGCAGTTGAATGCAAGCAGAAGTATGTGACAAGAATGGGAAAACAAGTGAAAGCAAAATATCGAATTGGAAAACAGCATGGGATTAAGAAAAAGAGAATCTAGAGTCTGGTTTCCTATTCACCATACTTGAACAATTTTGAATTACACCAACCACAGACTGATCCCTATTACCAGCTTTTTCGAAATGTTTCATAACTCTATCCTTCTGGTTTGTACTTTCTTTCTAACTTCAAATTTTAAGTTTTTGAAATTGTCATGAAGTTGGTTTTTTTCAGGTAATAGCAACTGACATTTTTAAGACCTCATTGTGCCTGGAAATAATTAACGTTATCCACTGAAGTTGTCAAGACTACTCTTGAAGTAAATACTGCCTCAAAACAGGGAACATTGCTACCATCTATGTACATAAAGAATTTCAGGACCTTTGGTACTTTGTTTTCTTACTGGTTCTGTAGCTCTATAATTAGATTAGAAAGAATATGTGACCATACTTTTAAAAAGCAGGTTGTTTACCTTATGGATTGATGATGATGATGATGATGATGATAATAACAGTAAATTTAAAATTAGCTATAATACCGCATTCAATGTATGTTTAATTATCATAATTATTTTGCTATTATTAAGTAATAGAATTTTATTATACAGTAATTTTTTCCTCAATGGTACATCTTTGCTAGAAACAAGCATGTAGAAGAATAACTTGCAAAATTATGTCTTAGGTGTGCACATATTTAAACTTCAGAGCATGAAACCCGCACTCTGTAGTATATGTAAAAACAGTGTGTGTTGTATCTTCAGAAACAAATGCCAAATTCCATCTAATAAGTTTTCAAGTTCAGAAAAATTAAAAAGAGATTCTTAGCTTTCATGTTGTATTAACATAGGCTACAGAATACTGGCACCTGAAAAGGAGATAAATGATGGCTTCTTTCCATTTCTAACATTTATTATTTTAACAAATTTTGCAGTGTTTTGGGACTAGTTATATTTTTATTCCCCAAACTGTCTCATTTCCTCCTAATTATGAGAATAACATAATTCTTGAAGGATGACCTTCTGATTTATCCACTCTACTGAGCTGAAATAATGCTGTATTTTCCGTTAGTGATTAAGATAGTGGCATGAAACAAAGAAATAAGAAATAAACTGCTTCATGCTCCTCCTTTCTTGCACTTGGCAGTATGCTCAGTAATGATCACTTGTGTCAATAAAAAAACCCCTCATTTTCCATTGACTTTGCTGCAGGGTAAGGTTGTTGGTTGCTATGCAAGAAATACATTATTTTGTGAAGGACTTATACATTACTGACAGCAGAAAGTAGCTGTGGGACTGTTGTTTGCAACACAAGGTACAAGTCTGCATAGAAAAGTCCTTTGTTTTCTAAGCAATTACTGTTCTCTAATCACTGCTGTTATAGTACCAAGAAAACAGAAAACAACTAGTAGTCTTAGGATGCCAGCAAATAGGTGAGGCTTCTGGAACGACTAAAGCTCAGAAAGCTGGATATTATTGTTCCTGTGATTATTAGATACTGGTAGGGATGAAAAAGTTATATTTAAATCACATGCATTGGTCAGACGGCTGAACCCACCTATGCGGGAGTTACAACTACTAAAATATCAGATGCTGAGCCAGGAAGCCCATCTGATTTGTTTGGATGTCATTGAGTCAAAAAGATGAGAGGTTTGAAAATTAGTTAACAATAGATGATGCCCTCTAGAACACAGGATTGTTCGTTTCCTGTGTCTATTTTATCTGAAATTGTTCTCTCAAAATAAAATCCCATTTCACGCTCAAAGGATCAACAATTGTCCATTCTGATTAATGGATCTTGAGGTCTTTAAGCCTCTATTGTTCATTGTATGTGCTTTCATAATGATTTTATGCTTTTTAAATTATTCTCTTGGCTGGCTGTTGACCCATCAGATTCTCCAATTTACTTTGTTTCGCTGTATTCATTTAAGATGAATGCTCCTACTCAAGCATCTATTTAGAATGCCGTAAATGTATGTAGCATTTTTTCTATTTGTAGTAAAGACATGTTTCTGGTATCTTTGTTCACATATATTATTACCTTGTTACTCCTGTCATCTAGTAGGAGCTGTTCTGTCAAAGATTATACAGTCAAGCTCCACAAATTTTAATGAAAAACTTCCCATTCATTTCCCAAGCTGCACTAGGGCAACATATCATTGGCCAAATACGCTGGGGACAGAAGAAAATTGAAATATTTCATATTTAAGACTGGATGGACTTTGTATGTGAGTTAGGTGGGATTATTTTTTTAATCGGAAATTGGAGATAATTCTTTAAAAACATTACTTCAGTGATCTGTTATTGTCATAAAGCACTCAAATATTCTGAATACTTACAAGTTTGAACAAAAGAGAAAAGATCATTACATTGTTTTATAAACAATGTTGGGCCTACACCTTAACCACTGCATTCAGTGATAATCATTCATCTCATAAATCTGTAGTAGAACTGGAAATGTGACGAGGTGCAGGAAGAATATTGAAATGTAAGGAATATCTTCTGAACTATATAGGTTAAAATTCATCAGTATTGAAGAGTGAGAGATGTGAAAGAAAGTGTTAGGGAATCTTTCCTGTCTGATCATTCAGAAGCCACTCTGGCAATCACACTCCAAACCAGGGACCTTCACTTCTGGGACTGAAGCCCCTTCACAGCGCGTGGCTCCAGTGACCCACTGGGTGGCCCATTTGATTCCCTACACACACCACTCTCACACACCACTGTTTCCTTACTGTCTCCAAAGGAGTGCCACGAGGATGATCAAAGGTCTGGAGGGGAAAGCAATATGAGGAATGGCTGACATCAGTTGGTTTCTCCTCTGGAGAAGAGGAGACTGAGAGGAGACCTCATTGCAGTTAAAACTTCCTCGTGAGGGGAAGATACTGATCTCTTCACTCTTGTGATCAGTGACAGGACATGAGAAAACTGCATGAAGCTGAGTCAGGGGAGGTTGAGGTTGGATATCAGGAAAAAGTTTTTCACTCAGAAGATGGTTGTGCACTGGAACAGGCTCCTCATGGAAGTGGTCACAGCACCAAACCTGTCTGAGTTCAAGAATCATTTGCACTACACTCTCAGGCACAGAGTGTGATTCTTGGGGTGTCCTGAGCAAAGCCAGGAGCTGGACTCAATGATCATGATAGGCCCCTTCAAACTCATCATATTCAATGATTCTATGGTTTTATAAAATAATAAAAACTATTTGAAGTTTTTAATATGCTTTACCTGCAGTTATCCATCACCCATTTGCCATTCCCTAAGTTCAAATAAACTGTTGTATTCGGTTGAGCTGGCAAAATGCCAACTGCCCAATAGAGAGTCAGTCTCCCTACCCCTGGCTGAGAACAGGGAGAGGAAAAAAACAAAACTTCAAGATTTAAACTAGTTATATATATTTATATAGAAAGGAGAAAATTAAAAGAAAACTGCAATATAACACACACACCTACACAAGATAGATATAACAACAATCTTCTACCTCCCACCGAAAACAGATCCCATAACTCCAGATCCATAAAGCACCCCTGAAGACACCCAGCAAGAAAGACAGAAATAACAATAAAATGTTTACTTCCCTGAACTAAAACAAAATGCGAAGTAGCAGTGGGCAGCAGCCAAGGCCCACTTCAGCAAGATAGCAGCTGTGTGTCTTGCCTCTCCCTCAACCATGATGGGACCTGAGACTAAGCCTCTGCTACACTTGCTTTTATATTTGAGATGATGTCAGAATGGAATACCATTGGCCAGTAGAAGTCAGCTGTCAGCTAGCCCAACCCAGCTCAAGTCAGCTGATAATTTAAGGCCTATTCTGAAAACTAAAGCCTGAATTTAGGCCTATACTTCGCTAAACCCATAACACTCCACCTTTTATTCCATACTATATTATGAGCTTTAGTGGATACAGGTGCACAGTGTACATTGATGTAATCAAGGCATAAAACCACGAAGTCCATCTGGATCTCTGGAGTGAAAGGGGGAAGCCAAAAATTATCAGTGATAGAGGCCAAAGTGAGTTTAACAGGAGACAAATGGGAGAAGTACTATATTGTGATTGGCCCAGAAGCTCCTTGCATCCTGGGCATAGACTACCTCAAAAGAGGGTACTTCAAAGATCCAGAGGACTATTGATGGGCTTTTGGTGTAGCCACAGTGACTGCAGAGACTTAAACAATTGTCTGCCCTGCCTGGCCTTTCAGAAGATCCTTCTGTTGTAGGATTGTTGCGAGTCAAAGATCAACAAGTGCCAATTGCCACTACAGCTGTGCATCAATGGCAATATCGAACAAATAGAGACTGTATGATTCCCATCCATAAGTTGATCCGAGACTTGGAGAGTCAAGGGCTGGTCAGCAAGACCCCTTCACCCTTCAACAGCCCCATGTGGCCTGTGCATAAGTCTGACGGAGGATGGAGATTGACTGTAGACTATCAGGGTTTGAATGAAGTTACCCTGCCGCTGAGTACTGCTATGCCAGGCATTTTGGAGCCGCAGTACGAGCTGGAGTGCAAGGCAGCGAAGTGGTATGTCACTGTTGATATTGCAAATGTGTTCTTCTTCATACTCCTTGAAGCAGACTGCTGGCCACAGTTTGCTTTTACGTGGCGGGGCATGCAGTACACCTGGAACTGACTGCCGCAGGGGTGGAAGCATAGTCCTATCCTTTGCCATGGACTAATTCAGGCTACACTAGAGAAGGGTGAGGCCCCAGAGCACCTGCAATACATTGATGATATTATTGTATGGGGGGACACAGTAGAGGAAGTTTTCAAAAAAGGAAAGAAAATCATTCAGATTTTTCTCAAAGCTGGTTTTGCCATCAAAAAGAGCAAGGTCAAGAGACCAGACAAAGAGATTCAGTTCCTGGGGCTAAAGTGGCAAGATGGACGATGACAGATCCCAGCAAAAGTCATCAACAAGATTGTAGCGATGGATCCACCAACTGACGACAAGGAAACAAGCTTTCCTGGGGGGCCATAGGTTTCTGGAGGATGCAATATTCCAAAATACAGCCAAATTGTAAGACCTCTTTACCTAGTGACTCATAAGAAGAACAAGTTCCAATGGGGCCCTGAACAGCAACAAGCTTTTAAACAGATCAAGCAAGAGTTTGCACATGTTGTGGCCCTTGAACCAGGCAGGATGGGACCAGATGTGAAAAATGTACTTTATTCTGCTGCTGGTAACAATGGTTCTTCCTGGAGCCTCTAGCAAAAAGTGCCTGGTGAAGCCTGGGGTGGACCACTTGGATTCTGGAGTCAAAGCTACAGAGGATCTGAAGCCAACTACAACCCTACAGAGAAAGAGATCCTAGCAGCTTATGAGGGGATACACGCAGCCTCAGAGGTAACTGGCACAGAAGCACAGCTTTTCCTGGCACCCCGACTACCAGTGTTGAACTGTATGTTTAAAGGGAAGGTGCCCTCCACGCATCATACCACTGATACTACATGGAGCAAGTGGGTTGCTCTGATTACACAGCGTGCTCAAATTGGAAAACCAAGTCACCCTGGGATCCTTGAGACAGTAACAAATTGGGCTGAAGGTGAGAATTTCAATCTGGTAGATGAGGAGGAAGGAGAATAGGTAAATCAAGCCGAGGAACTTCCACAATACAATCAGTTGCCTGAAGAAGAAACACATTACACCCTTTTCACTGATGGTTCCTGCCACATAGTAGGGCAAACCCAAAGGTGGAAGGCAGCTGTTTGGAGTCCCACTCAACAAGTAGCAGAGGTTATTGAGGGAGAAGGTGAATCAAGTCAATTTGCAGAACTCAAAACCATTCAATTGGCCCTGGACATTGCTGAACGATAGAAGTGGCCAAGGCTTCACCTCTACACTGATTTGTGGATGATAGCCAATGCCCTGTGGGGTTGGCTAAACCTATGGAAGAAGAACAGTTGGAGACATAGAGGGAAATCCATCTGGGCTGCTGATATATGGCAAGACATCGCCACGCGGATAGAGAAATTGACTATGAAAATTCATCATGTGGATGCCCATGTACCAAAAAACCAAGCTAATGAGGAACATCACAACAAACAGACAGATCGAGCTGCCCGAGTTAAGGTGTCACAGGTAGATTTCAACTGGCAACATAAGGGAGAACTGTTCCTCGCTCGATGGGCCACGACACCTCAGGCCATCAAGGCAGAGGATGCCACCTATAGGTGGGCACAAGTCCGAGGGGTGGATTTAACCACGGACACTATTTCCCAGGTTATCCATGATTGTGAGACATGTGCCACAATTAAACAAGCCAAGAGAGCGAAGCCCATGTGGTATGGTGGGTGGTGGGACAAATATAGATATGGCGAGGCTTGGCAAGTTGATTATATCACACTGCCACAGACTCACCAAAGTAAGCGATATGTGCGTGGTTGAAGACATACCCGGTGTCTTACACCACTGCCCAAAACACCATCCTGGGTCTTGAAAAGCAAGTATTGTGGTGACACAGTACTCCAGAGCAAATTAAGTTGGACAACGGAAGTCATTTTAAGAATAGTCTGATTACCACCTGGGCAAAAGAGCATGACATTGAATGGGTGTACCATATCCCATACCATGAAGCAGCTGCTGGGAAGGTTGAACGGTGTAATGGATTATTAAAAGCCACTCTGAAGGCATTGGGTGGGGGGACTTTCAAGAATTGGGATCAGCACCTAGCAAAAGCTACATGGTTAGTCAATACTANACAGTACTCCAGAGCAAATTAAGTTGGACAACGGAAGTCATTTTAAGAATAGTCTGATTACCACCTGGGCAAAAGAGCATGACATTGAATGGGTGTACCATATCCCATACCATGAAGCAGCTGCTGGGAAGGTTGAACGGTGTAATGGATTATTAAAAGCCACTCTGAAGGCATTGGGTGGGGGGACTTTCAAGAATTGGGATCAGCACCTAGCAAAAGCTACATGGTTAGTCAATACTAGGTTCTGTCAACCGAGCTGGTCCTGCCCAGTCAGAGTCCCTTCACACAGTAGATGGAGACAAAGTTCGCATCATTAACTTGAGAGGTATACTGGGTAAATCAGTCTGGGTTAACCCTTCCTTGAACACAGGCAAACCCATCCATGGGATTGTTTTTGCTCAGGGACCAGGATGTTCTTGGTGGGTAATGAGAGAAGATGGGATGATCCAGTGTGTGCCTCAAGTAGATTTGACTTTGGGAAAAAAATAGCTTGCTTTCTGAGATGTGTGTTGCAGGAAATGAATACTCTGGTGAAAGAGACCTGATCTGTACCACAGCTGCTGCCCAATAATTGACTGCTTTTCCCGCCTGAAGGATCCACCCTAATGGACTCAAGTCTACCAGCTGGAGGGATGAAAGACGGCCCTGGGAAGAACAAGGACTGTTCAAGCACAGGAAATAAATGAATATGGGATATGGGTTTAATGTCATATGATATGAACTAAGGCATGGAGGTTGTGGTAGTTTAGCTTTGATTTTGGTAGGCTACAGTTTGGCAGGCCCAGATTGTGTGACGTAGATCAGAAGGGACAAGCATCACCTGACTTAAGCAACCAAAGAGATATTTCATGTCATCTAACATCACAGAAAGTATAAAAAGGGAGGAAGGCAGAGCTTCTGCCTTTTTGCTCTTCGCCAGCACCAGGAGGACATTTTGCCACTGCTTTTTCTTAGGCCTCATTGCCACCCCTATGGCTGTGTTATCTAGGCAAGCAGTATCTTATTATTGGGGTTTCTCTTCTCTTGCTGGGACTTTTCTCAGGAAGAGTGTTTTTGGGGGGTTTGTGTGGGTCTGGATGGTTGGAATCTGTATAATTTACTTGGGCAACTCAGTGGAGTTGTTACTTCTTTTCACATTTGTATATATATATCTGTATATATTGCATTCTGTTTTTATTTTCTCTCTCCCTCTTCTGTGTAAATATAAAACCTTGCCATTTTAAGTGTTTATTCTAGGGGTTTTTTCCTCCCTCCCTTTCCCACAGGGGGAGGGGGGAGAGGCGGGCTTTGACGAGCTATTGGGCAGTTGGCATTTTGCCAAGCTAAAGCAAGACAACTGTACGTAATGGTTTTGCATCTAACTTTGAGGAGACACTGAATGTAAACTGTTGTCATATGTTTTAGATTCTGTAGATAGTTGCAGGGTAATGTCTGTAGGCTATACTGCATGCTGCCAGCAAAAGTGTCAACTCAGCTACATGAATTCTAGAGGATTAGAAATAAATAGGAGTAAATAGGAATATTAATAATTTCAAAGCTTGCACAAGCATCTTGAATCTGAGACCTATTTAAGAATGTGTTTTGATTATTTTAATATGCAGCCCATGAATCCTTATTGTTCATGTAAGTTCAAAAGCTAAGTCAGTCACTCGAGTTTTTATCTTTAGAGATGGAGAATTATAATTAGAAGTCCCCACTCATATAATATTATTATCCAGAAAATATGCTGTATGCACAGTCTTATCTCCCAGTGTCCTAGTAGTAGCTCTAGAAGGTGAGCAATAGTATTAAATGTTGGGATATGGGAGCAGGCTGTGATAAACCATTAAAAGCACATAGCAAATGACAGTGAAAGGAAAAAATGTGATTACTCCAGCTTGTCTTTTTAACATCTGTCAGTGTCACATGATATTAAGTGAAACATGAATTTAATATTGCATAGAGACGAGAAAAAGGGAGAGACAGAGATGCACTGAAAAGTTGTTGTTTTGAAGTTCTTATGTAAGAAGTAATTACATGTTTTAAATCCTTTGGAATCATGGAGAAGTAGGTTCAAATTAGGAAAGAGAGCCCTGAATTTTGATGGCAATTGATAGACAAAGCAAGACACAATGTAATTTCCTCTACAAATCACATAATCAAGATCATCTAGTCCAACCATCAGCCTAGCACCACCATAATAACCCCTAAACCATATCCTCAAGTGTCACACCCAGTTACTTTCTGAACACTTCCAGACATGGTGACTCTTATCACCTCCCTGGGCAATTTATTTTAAAGTCTAAACACTCTCTACTCTTTCAGTGATTTTTTTTTTAAATTTGAATATTTAGTCTGATCATCTCCTGATGCACCTTGAGGCCATTTCTTCCAGTCCCTTCCCTTAAGATGTGGCAGAAGAGACCCACCTCCACCTCACAACAATCTCAGGTAGTCATAGACAGAAAAGTGGTCTCCCCTGAGACTCCTCTTCTCCAAACTAAACAATACCAGCTCCTTCAGCAGCTCCTCATCAGACTTGTGCTACAGACCTTTCCACAGATGTACTGCCCTTCCCTGGACATGCTCCATCACCTCAATGTCTTTCTTGAAGAGAGGGGCCCAGAACTAGACACATTACTTCAGGTGTAGCCTCACCAGCGCTGAGTACAGAAGGACAATCACTACCCTAGTCCTGCTGGCCACACTGTTGCTGATACAGGCCAGGATACCATTGGCCTTCTTGGCCACCTGGGCACATTGCTGGCTCATATCCATCAGGCTGTAAACCAGCATCCCCAAGTCCCTTTCCGCTCAACAGCCCTCAAGACACTGCTTCCCCAGCCTGTAGGGCTGCATGGGGTTGTTGTGACCAGAGTGCAGTACCTGACACTTCACCTTATTAAAGCTCATGCAGTTGTCCTCAACACATCAGTCTAGTCTGTCAAGATCTCTCTGTAGAGCCTTCAAGCAGATTAACACTCGCACCTAACTTGGTGTCATCTGCTCTTCTATTTTTCATCCTTCTGAAATCCTTCATCCTTCCTTCTTCATCCTCCCACAGCAACATAAGCTACCAAGCACAAAAATTCTTCGCACATAAATAGAGCCAAACTTGCAATAACTATATTATAGTTTAAATAATGAAATAACAGTAGCTATCAAATTTGTTCCCTAAAGTTTGAAACCTAAAAGGCTTCTTTGAAGTCAAGGATATATTCCTTTTTTACAAAATCAATATTTGTCTAATTTGAAGTTTAAAATGATCAGACTTGGATCAGGTTTTATGAAGACCTACAGTTTCTTCATCAAATCCTGTGGGACTACATATGAGACTTAGGCTAAAGTCCTAAATGACATTTAGGAAACACAGTGTGAGCAATAAATAAAAAATTTAACATCACCCTTGACTGAAACACAAGTGTTATCCAAGATAATTAAATTAAGTAACAAATTCATTTCGTGATCCTAAGTGTACAATGTTACAGGGACCTTATTTACTTTGAAAGGCATAAAACAGCTACTTCTTAAAGATTTGATACTAGGCAGAAATGGTTTTAAATGGTAAATAAAAAATTAGCAGTTTACATATTCTTTCTTAACGTCTTCTGAAAGATTTCATTAATATAAGAATCTGGGAGCCTAATCATTATTCTAAAACAATTGCATTAAGCATATATTCACAAAGTGTTTTCTTTCAGTCTTGGGACAATTTCTGGTTTGTGTTTCTTGAGCGCATGGGGAACTGCCACTTAGACTCTAGTGATGAAGCAAGTGGCACTCAGAAAGACAATGTAATAGCATTTTTCATCATGAAAAGATTAATAGAAAACAGAATAATGGCAAGAAAATACTGGCAAAATCCATTTGAAACATGAAGATCTACAGTATTGATAATTGCTTGCAGAACCTTCCATTATTCATGACTCAAAGCCTTTGAACTGATAGGTATTTTGGTGTGGCTGTGATCTGCCATACTTGCTATTTGCTTTTCACATGAGTCTTTTTAAGCAAACACAGATTCGAAATATTCTAAGGTCCATTGTGGCAACGTCAGAAAATGTAGCAGTTTGACACAGTGGTCAGAACTTTTTCCTATTCTTGTCTTAGACATAAACCAATTACATAAACCTTGAAATAATTTCAACATTTTCCTTGAACACTGCTTGTGTATTTTGATAGTAAGTCCTAGGATTGGGGCTTCTTTTCTCTAGGAGTTTAAGCAAAGTTTAGGCGAAATGGTTCACTGTTAATTGAATCACCGTGGCATTGTAATGCAAATGAAAGCATTAACAGAGGTAGAATCTAAGGTTTAGTGACATGTAAGTTTAAGATTGTGATGAAAATGACGTTTAGAGTGATTAGAGACATATATTGTTAGTTTGTGACACTGAAAACTTCTGAAAAAGTTTCAATTAATTGTTTAAAACAAAAGGAAAAATGTCAGATAAAATCATCTGGACAAACATATGACAAAAGCACATTTCTGCTAATTTGTATGGTTATTGTCAGCAATTTGTGTGAAAAATCATTCTTCTGTTGGGAAGGTATTAACTTGAGATATTGAATAAGATTTGGAGACAGCCTAATAAATCTCTATTGTGTGCCTTTGGTTTTTAGTTGGGTTTTAATGGATAGCATTAGTAAACATTTTTTGCAAACTGAGGTACAATAAGGCTGTAGAACTGACATGTCTGTACATGAATCCTTTTCTTTGCTCAGAGAATAGGTGTAAGCAGAAATTGCTTCAATGTGAGTTTGCCCACACTCTTAAAGAATGTATTTCATTTCTTGCTGCAGAAATTGCTTCTAATGGCAGGTCAATTCAGACTTCAAGCTTATTCAAGCCTCTCTCTGTGGTTGTCCCTAGACTGCCAACTAGGATGTCAATTAGTGACAATTGTTCCAAAGAAGCAATTTCTTGTCCCCCATCGCCAACCTGGAAACCAGGTAAAGAAACCTTGAAAGGGATCAGTTATCCTGTACACAGCCACTTTCCATTTAATGTTGATTTGTGCTGTCATGAACGAAGTGGATGGCAGTTTATTCTTGCTGGCAGCAGGCATAAACTATCAGCTGCTTGGTTTGTGAAGAGAAAAAGAAAAAAAAAAATCAATGTTAAAAGGAAAGCAGTCATGAGCAGGATGACAGACCATTGCAGAGCTTTAATTTTATTTTCAGAACCCTGCTGGTGAACAGTACAATGACTCTCAGACTCATTCATTACTTTCATAAAGGGAGTATCCACACTAAATCTGATTATCGGCCTTAACCAGAGAGTTGTCCTTGAAAGTATTTCCTCTTCTCTTTGATTAAAAAGTGTTCCTGCCTTAAAGACTGTTAGTTCTATCTTCACCTTAGAAACAAGCTGAGTATATCACAGTATCAAGCTTTTTAGAGATTATCAAGCCTTTTGAAGACAAAAAAAATGAGACAGTAAAAAGGCAACAGCACTCCTGAAATACTGGCAAGGCAAAGGGATAGTATTGAGTGTAGAAAAATCAGAAACTATAAAAGCAACAAAATATATAAATGCAATGTACTCAAGCCTTTATGGAGACTATCTGACACCTGTAATTGTTCAGGTACAGAGTGTCAACTTCTTAGAGCAACAAGGGAACTAGTCTCTGTGTGCTCTGTGGGGTTTCCGAGGGCAGCCCAAGGCCCTGGTCTGACCTACCAAATGTGATTTGAGGAATAGAGAGATGCCAAAATAGGGAAAACATGAGCTTGAGACTGGTTGTATACAGATGGTCAATGACAGGCAAAATGACAGTAATGGCATTAGTAAAAAATGGTAGCCAGAACCAAGCTTTCATCATTGAAAAGGGAAAGAGCAAACACCAGTGTCAAAGGATAACTGTAGAATATTCAGCCTGTATTACACAAAAATTCCAGTATCCACCTTTTCTTTTCTTTTTTTCCCCAAATATACCTACTAATTTGGACTGTGACAGGAACTTGAGATAAGGATGGTAGAATTATCCAGAGAGAAGAATGTATCCATAAGTGTGAAAGACTGGAATGCTGATGAGTCAGACTGATAACACACAAAGCAACCACCCAGATGCTGAAAGTATGCATACCTACCACCACAGGCTGCAAGCTGGGTGTTGCTTTTTTATCTTTACACAAATGACTCAGCTGTGATAACTCCCTCCAGGGAATAACAAGGACAATTCACACACATAGCCTGAAAACATTCATCTCTGCTGATGGACCATAATGGATCCACCTGTGCTGACATAACAGGCAGCTGTAACATCTTAGAAGGTGTCAGAGGCATGGAAATTACATCAAACACTGTAGAACTCCCTGCCCCAGGCCAGGTTATGGGGGTGTTCCCAGCAAGCCTAAGGCATTCACTTGGACTTCACTCAACATTGGATTTTCTTCCTTCACCACCTGAGGTTTCTACCACCATCTTGATGGATACAAACAGTGACCATCATGTTGATAGGACTACAGCCACTACTTCAATCAACCAACATTGAAATTGCCACAATCAAGTCTTATCCCTGGATCCAATGGGTGTCTTGCAGGTCCTCCTTCCAGTTGCCTAGGGGCTTTGCGACCTTGCTCCAACTGCCTGTAGCAGCACTGCAGCCTCATTCGAGAGCTGACTTTCCAACTGTTCTTGACAGATTTTCTGGATGTGGGGGAGGTGAGCCATGTAGAAGGGTGGCCATCTTGTCTCTGTCTTGTGGCCATGTGTTTTTTCTGGATGGGGGAGGCCAGCTGCCATCTCAATTTAATCAAGTGGGCTTGGGAAGTTTCTCCTCCTCAGTTGGTTTAACCCAGAGTTTTGTTTGTTTGTTTGTTTGTTTCTTACACCAAAGTGTATTTTGTCTCTTCCTCTCTCTATTGGAGAGACAAGGGCTATTGAATCTAAGGGAGATTTCTGTCTGAGGTCTCCACCCTTCCAAATTTTCTCAAACAGAGACAATATTGAAATGGGGTGAAGTTCTAACTAATTAGAAATTTTGTGACACACTAAACTCAGTGCAAATTTCATGTGTTTTTGCAGGAAGCAAAGGCAATACAGTCCCAAAGATTCTTCATTCATCTCTGTTGCCATGTGTGCTTGTCTTATTGCACACAGCAAGGAGGGCTGTGTGGTTTCCTCAGTCATTTCAGCTGCATCTAGAAAGGACTGACAGCAAATATTCAGGAAAAGACATTTGGGTGGATAAGGAGAGAAATTTGCAGTGATGATAGACCTTATAAATTGAACCTTAAACTGGCAGATTTGTATCACATCTGTTAAACAGGCTGTGGTTTATGGGATTGATTTTGTTGTTCACTTTTTTTGAAGTACTGGCGCTATCTATGGTCAGAGTGAGGATACTATGGCATTTGCAGCAGGTTCTTAACTTAATTGCTAACAGAAATGTAGTAAAGGGAATTATTGCATTTACATCAGACTAGGAGAAACAAAAAAGAAAAGAAAGCTAATAATATCTACGAAGTAACTTCCAAAAGTGATACTCCCCTCAGTACTGCAATGTCATAAGTAATTTTATCTCTGTGTATTCTAGGGTCTCAGAGTCATAGGATGTCTTCTCAATCATTTTGCACCATTTTTCATGTGGCCAGAATCATGGAATGGGTTTGGGTTGGAAAGAATATTAAAGATCACTGAGTTGCAGCTCCCATCCCTGGATATTCTACTAGGCCAGGTTGCTCAGAGTCCCATTCAACCTGGCCTTGAACATTTCCAGAGATGAGGCATCTGAAACTTCCCTGTGCAACCTGTTCCAGTGTCTCACGACCCTCATAGGAAAGAATTCCTTTCTAAACTGACGCTCTTTCAGTTTAAAGCCACTCTCTGTTGTCCTATCACTAAATGCCCTTACAAAAACAACCCTCTTCAGCTTTTTTTTAGGTTCCCTTTACATACAGAAATGCTGCTCTAAGGTCTGCCCAGAGCCTTCTCTTTTCCAGGATGAACAACTCCAACTCTCTCTGATTTAGACACAAGGACATCATCTGGAACAGTGTCCAATACTTTGCACAAGTCCAGGTAGATGATGTCAGTTGGTCTTCTCTCATTCACCAACACTGCAAAACCATCACAGAAGGTGAACAGATCTGTTAGGCATGATTTTCATTTAGTGAAGCCATTGTGGTTGTCACCAATATTACCTCCTTATTCTTCATGTGCCTTAGCACAATTTCCAGGAGGATTTGTTCCTCCGTCTTGCTGGGCACAGAGATGAGACTGGCTGGCCTGTGCTTCTCTGGATCTTTTTTTTTTATTTTCCCTTTATATGAGGTTATGAAGGTTATGTTTCTCCTTTTCCAGTCAGAGGGAAATTCACCGGAATGTCACCACTTCTGAAACCTCATGGATAGTGCCCTAGCCATATCATACACCCTTTCCCACAGACATGTAAATGCATCTCATGTGCGCTTGTAGGTTTGTTAGACAGTCTCCTTGCTGTCCTAAGGTTCTTGAACTCCACCCTTTTATTTTCATTGCATGCAAGGCTGCCTTTAAGCTTCATAGTCCCTATGAATCTGTCTCTTTTGGTGAGAACAAGGTCCAGTATAGCACCTCTCATTGGCTCCTTCATCCTTTGGAGCAGGAAGTTAATCTCAGCATATTTCAGGAACCTTCTGGATTGCTTATGCCCTGCTGTGTTTTCCTTTCCAGTTGAAGTCCCTCTTGAGGATCTGGCCTTCTGAACATGGGGCTGCTCCTATCTATCTGTAGAAGGCCTCATCCATTTGGTCTTCCTGGTTCATTAGCATGTAGCAGACTCCCACTATAATGCCACCTGTCCCTGCTCCACCTTTAATTCTTACCCATACACTGTCAGTTGGCTCCTCATTCATCCCCAAACTCCATACACTCCAGCTGGTCACTGACATAGAGGGGGACATCCCCTCTTCATCTGCCCTGCCTGCCCATCCTAAAGAGCCTATATCCTTCCATTCCAACACTTCAGTCATGGAAGCCGTTCTACTACATCTCCATGATGCCAGCCAGATCATAACCCTGCATGTCTGTAATTCCTCTTTGTTCCCCATGCTGTGTGCCTTTGTATAGAAGCATTTGAATTGGGCCACCACAGAAGCTGCCTTACTGGCTGGATAGATGAAAAAAGTATAAAAAGTATCTGTGTATCTGTCATTTTCCACTCATAATCTATGTCAAATGGCTTCTGAATAAAAATCGAAATTCAATTTAAGTGCTGACAATCAGCATCTTTAAACTGCTTTTATTAGATAAATGAAAGAACACCAAATTGCTGTATACATAAGAAAAATGTTTTCAACTTACATTAAATTATCTATAAAATTGTTAGCAATATCTGCAGTTCAGAATTAAGTGACTCTTTCACTTTACTATAATAAGTAGGTCTCACCTTTCAGAAATAATTATTTTTCATAAAGCAAATAAACTGCAATAAAAGAAGTCTAAAGCTATGTCTGCAGAATGAGTAGGCTGTCAAAATGATTGTTTATAGTTTCAGAAACTCAATTCTTGCAAAAGTAGCTCATCTGGAGGCAAGTTACCCAAATAGGTGATGAAGAATTATACTCCTGGGTTTTCAAAGCTCAGCTGGGTAGGTGCTGGGGTTCTAGGCTAGCCTGGTCCAGGATCACCTGAGATCTCAAAAGGTTCCTTCCAAAATAAACTTTTGGGTAGTTCTTGGATTCCACGGTTCTACTTTAGCAGTTTGAATTAAACAATGAAGAAGCAAATTTGTATTTCTCAAGTGTGATTTTTTATTTATCTTAAAATGTTCTATAGATGACAATAATAATATAGATACTTCTTAAATTTATTTTAAAATAATTTAAGTAAGTTCATTTTGAAAAAAATAAATTGAATTCCATATCTATTTCTTCAATTTTTTCTTTTGAATTAAAGTTAAATATATTCACCTACTGCTTCTATTTCTTTTTTCTAATAGAACATTTCCAGTTAAAAATCATGAATGACAGAGGAAGATAATAGACTGATTTAAATTGCAAAAATTGACTTGGCAGGGCTACCAGTTGTGAATTAACATTCCTGATCCAGAATGATTGAGAAGTATTAACTGGTTTGTCAGCTATTTCCTTTGACTATCATTTTATATAATGATCAAAGTCTGGTATTTATACATAATGAGCTACAGAGAGAAATACTTAGATTATATGCTGAAACAATAATAAAATAATCATTGCTACGTGTCAGGCACAGTGATTTTAGAATAGGGCCAAGGTTACTCTGTCATTTTTTCAGAGTACCTGTACAGGACATACATTATACTCAAAAACAACGGCAACACTGCAGCAGTCAGAGGAATGTATAACAATTGATACAGTCAAGTGTTTATGGATTCTCTATTGTACACAGTCTTCAAATCAAGATAAGATAGATAGCCAAAGATATGTAATAAAATAGCCAGAAGATAGAGGCTTTATCCAGTTAGTACTTAATGAAATTCTATGACCTATGCTATGTGAGAGGCCAGACTAGACTAGACTAGCATATCTCTGTGTTTTAAGTCTGTGCTTTCCTACAATCAATTAAAAACATTTTGAGCCTTGTCAACCAGAAAGATGCTCAAGAGCAATGGTAAGGGAGAAGGTTTAGTGTTTCACTCATAGTTCAGTGCACATCAGAGGCTGCAAAGATAAAAGATTGCAGTGAATGCTTGGTGCTGTTGAGGTCAATAAGTTTTGCCTTTGTCTTTAGAGGACCAGGATTTCAACTAATGAATTTCTTGATGGTAGTGAAACTATATGACTTCACAGGAAATATGCACTTGCTGATTAGTTTCTGCATTCACATACAAAATGGTATCTTGAACCATTATACTCAATATAATGGTATGCTGAAATTCTTCTTCTAAATCTTCATATTGTATATAATCCAAAACACTCCACCTGTACTTTTTTAAATGTATAAACACTTTTACAATGCAGACACTACTTTTTGGAGAAAAAGAGAAACAAAAAAGTTCACTGCAACACTTTATGTTGACTGAGATGGCAGTAGAGTATTTAAATAAAGGTCCAGCCATTGGTTTAGAGGTACTGCCTGTACAGTTATATTTGTTCACATAAGCATGAAAATTCAGAAAATATCAGTCACACCAGTTGTACTTATTAAAATATGAGTGTAATAGCATCTGAATGTATTGTAGGCTTGTTATGGGTTTAGCCAGATAGGCCTAAAATTTAGGTTTCAATGTTCAGACTAGGCCTGGAATTGTCAGCTGACCTGAGCTGGGCTGAGCTGGCTAACAGCTGACTTCTTCTAGCCAATAATATTGTATTCCATACCATATTACGACATCATCTCAAAAGGAGTAAAATTGTGTGTGAGAGTGGCTTAGTCAGTTCCACCATGGCTGAAGTAGAAGAAGAACGCGCTACAGCTCTTCTACTTTTCTAGGCCCTGCTCCTGCTGCTGCCTTTACTTGCCTGTTTATTGAGTTCAGGGAAATAGAAACATTTTGTTGTTGCTCTTTTTGTTCTTTGCTGGCTGTCTTTTAGAGCGCTTATGAATCTAGAGTAATAGACTTTGTACTAACTAGGGAGTGGGAGGTTATTTCTTGTTATATATAACTTGTTGTTGTGGGTTCACCCTTGTGAGCCCAAATTTGAGGTTAGATCAGGCCTGAAGCTGTCAGCTGATCTGAGCTGGGTTGAACTACCAGCTGACTTCTTCTGGCCAGTAGTATTGTATTCTATACTGTATTATGACATCATTTTTTCCCAGGAAGTAGAATCAGTGTGGGAGTGGTTTGGTCAGTCACCCCACAGCAGTCTTGCTGAGAGGACACACATATGGAGCAGTCCTGGGAGAGATGGGGAGGACCAGGCCCAGCACTGGCCCAGCAGTCGTTTTGGGAAGTAAAATGTTTGTGGTGGGTTCTTCTCTCTCTGCTTGAGTCTGGTTCTCTGGGGACTGAGTCTCTCAAGATAATTCAGGGTTGAAATAGTGAGATTTGTGTATGTATTAAGAAGTGAGAAATTGTTCCTTGCTGTTTGTGACTTGTGTGAGTGTATATTTGTGCTTTCTTCTAATTGTCTCTTCCTTCCTGTAAAAATACATGTAGTTTTAGTCTAAATGTAGTTTGAAGTTTTTTTTCTTCCCCTCTCTTTTCCTCCCTTTACTGGGTGTTGGGAGGGGGAGGCTCTGAGCCTGTACTTGGAGGGTTGGCGGTTTGCCAGCTCAAACCAAGACACTTGTGTAAATGTGTGTTATATTGTAGTTTTCTCTTAATTTTCTCTTTTCTGTATAAATACATATAGTTAGTTTCAGCATAAACCTAGTTTGGAGGGGTTTTTCCTTCTCTTCTTCCCTTTTCACTCTATCTTGGACAGTTGGCATTTTGCCAGCTCAACCCAAGACAAGGCTGTATTCAAAGAGGATTCTTCTGAACCTGCTATGTGTGCAGACCATCAACATTTCCCCAACAAATAATAATTTCTCTCTAACAGTTCTGTATTCTTAGAACCTAGGAAAAATTCAAATAAACCAAAATAGAGAAAATTTTCAATAGGAAAATGTTATTAAAATCAACTCTTTTCTTTCTGCACCAAATTTCTCTTCTTCACAGAGCTGCTCACCATTTCTAGATAAAACAGTCACATTTCCCAGTATAGAACATTCTCTGAATAAATGCTATCAAGCTTTAAAATTTGCTTTTCATTCAGACCATAAAGGGCAAACAAAGAGCTTGTGAGACTGCCCAAGCAAGCAGAAAGGGTCTGGCTCCTAATAGTGCAAATCTTTTGTAAACAGCTCATTGCAGTTCTATTTCATAAAGTCCACAGCAGACTGCTCTGCATTTATAAGTTTCAAGCCTTCAGTGGTGCCCTAGCCAGTGTTAAATTTGCTTCATTCACTGTCAATTCAATGCTGCAAATTTCCTATTAGTTCTCTGTAGGAGGTTCAAAGTCTGACATATTATGGAGTCAAGAAGTAACAGTTCTTTTCCATGCATCTTCACTGTAGGGATGGTTTCCCAAGAGGGTAAGAATCAAGAAATTGATCTATCTGTAAAATAAAAATAATCATTCAAGTTAGATTGCTATTTGACATGGTTTGGAGTTAGATACCTTAATCAGAAGCAACCAAAATAAGTCCCAATGTTTAAGTGACATTTATCTATTAGATTAAACTGTTTGCAAAGGAAATTTATGTGCCAAGGTTATAACGATTCTAAAAGACACTATTTAATTATCCCTCAGTTGAACAAAGAAGTCTAGAAAGTGCATGATATGGGGCTAATGGACCAGCAAAAATGCAAAGTACCATTCAGAACGAAAGTAATTGGGCAGAACACAGAAAGAGACCAGGATAAATGATTACTTCATTAATTTTAAAATTAAAGGGCAAGATAAGGTGGTCACTATCATAGAGAGTTATTAAGGTAAAACTGGCTAATCAGCACAATTTAAATGTAAAGAAGTCATCCAATGCCCACCAATTTCAGAAGACCATGAAATAAAGTGATTTGATGTAGCTTTATCAATCAAACCATACAGATAAGTGTTTTAGTCTAAGAGTTTTCCAATTTATTGTAGCCTTTGTTTAATACAGTGACCACCAGAAACTGAGGATGGACATGTCTCAAAACAGTTAGTGTTTGGGTCAAGCATATCCAACAATTTACAGATTTCAATGCTCTTTAGGAGATTCCATGTTCCTTGTTTCCATAATTCTTATATAAAAACAGTCACCATCCTTTCAACACAAATTCAGTCCTTTTACCTGGCCTAGTGGCCGACTTTTTAATCTGTTCTCTGTAACAGACCTTTTCTTGCTTCTGAGTTGCCTTTCCCTATTTCTGTTGCAATGACTCCCCTGATCCCACAAGTCACAAAATGTCCCTTTTCACTCCTCCTCTATGAACTCACATTTTAAATATAAGGCATATTATTTTTGTTCCCTGTGAGTTTCTTTGTGTATTCTATGAGAATATTCCTTAATACAGAATAATTTTTTTAAAAGGTATGCAAAAGTTCAAATAGCTTTAAACCTTCTTCATAAATACAATCTTACTACAGGATATTTGAGTAAGTAGCTTAAATGATATCAAATCCTAAAATGCCTTCTCTATCTCTTTCAGTCCATCAGCAATATTCATTTGCTTACTCCAGAAGTAGTTAATATGCCTTAAATCCAATCCAGCATGCCTGACTAACAGACTGTAACTCTTCATTTATTTATATTATATCCTAGTATTACCATGGAAATGTAATGTCTCCCGAGAGTAAAAGCCTTAGGGCTTGTGCATTATATGCTTAATCTGTTATCAACACATCATTTTGTTTCCCCTTATAGCTTTAAGTGAATTCTGGGACAATATTATGTTAATATTTTCTACTGACAGACAAGATAGTACATAATGAAAACAGGGTTTTCCAATTTATACAATGATGCACTTCAACATTAATGTTTAAATGAAAAATATATAATAAAATTTTAAGCATCTCAACCTGAAAACATTCTTTTTCCAGGCTCTCTGCCAAACGAAATTTTATGAGGAAGGTTGGATAGGTGTTGACATAAAAGAACACAGATGGAATAAAAGTTGTGACAGCATTTCTCTCCTTTTAAACCATCAGGTTTTGACAAAAAGTTTGTTCTGCAGATTGAACACAGGAAAAACCTAAATTAAAAATTCTGGTTCACAGTATCTTGTTCTTGTATCAGTCTCATTTTTTTTAAACTGATTTTCACTTATGGCATATATGAATTTATTTAGAAACACTGATTAAAACCTTGAGTAATAACACATCTAAGTACCATTTTGATGACAAATTTCTCATTTTACAGTGTTAATGAGATCAAGACAAGACATTTCTGATTTTAGAAATTCCATTCAAAAAGGATTCCCTCAAAAGCCATTTGATGGACTTGTAAATTCCGAGTCTCATCTTAACTATGCTGCCAAACAAAAATAAAAAGTGTATTTTGACCTTGAAGTTTCAGAAACATTTTTATGTTTTAAACTGCTTCTGTAAATAGAGTGGGGGAAAAGGTGAAGCATTCTGAAATACTACACTTAATTGTTTTCTGTACTCTAAAGTAACACATTTATAAAAGCCCTGCAAAATTCAGTTGTTTACTCTGAACTGCAATATGTAACCAACATTCCTTTCAGATGGCTCTACCTCATTTGGTCTAAGTCTCAGAGAATACTCCTTTAGTAAAATACTCATGCTAATTGGTGTTATTTATCGAGTCATAATTAGGAAAGGTACTGAAGTGAAAAATCAAACCTGAACTACCTTTTATTCTGAAAAAGTTTGGATTCAGACCAAACTCGATTAGAACTCTGCAGTTATCTTTAAATTATATAAAGCTGAGCAGAAGAAGCATTTCAATCTTCTACAGCTCTAAAATACTACCATTTATAACCCTTTGTTTTAATTTACATTTGTTAGTATAGACGAATTTTTATACTAAGAATAACCAAGATAAATGCAATAGATATATATACAGACATTTAAAAATTGTGGAATCTTGTGACTTTGGCCGTCTGTCTGACTTGCATTCATTTTAATGCAGACTTGCATAAAAGTATGTGGCCTGAATTTTAAGGGCAAAACTTTGACCTGCAGCTCCACTAACTTCTGCCATTCTGTTTTCTCAGCTTGCAATGAATGATTAATATTTCCTGTGCCTGTAAGATATTCTTAAAAATTAAACTTTGTTTCTAATTACATTACATTTGTGTGAGTGTCAGCCAGAACACAGAAATTAGATAGTGACTTAACATTTTCATTGATGTGTATTTTTATATTTTTAACTAACATTTCACTACTGAATGATAATATGTCTTTGTTTCTGCTCATTTCTTTAGTTTTAAAAGAAAAGTCCTCATTTCTGTAAGTAATATGGAGTTGTTAAAAGGGTTGTAAAATAAGTAATGTATTTAAATAATATATAAAGCAAAGAATTGGATCTATGAAATTATACAAGGCAGAATCTATATCTGACATGCAGATACTCTTTGAAGAGCTCTCTGCAAAATAAGTCTGGGAACAGGGCCTAAAGACAGCAATGTCAAAAAAGTCTGAAAATAATGAAATAGGACTATGCATTATTAACTGAATAACAGCACCACTGGAATATACTCATGTGACTGATACACTCAGGATGGCTTGCCTCTTTACTTCTCAGTGCATTGTATGAATTCACCAGCCTCTGTCCCCCAAAGCTTAGGGATGGCTCATGGTAGGGTTCACCACAAAATGAAGACACACCTTTATGTGTTTTACTAACAAATTCCTTTGTTCAAAACTTGTATCACCAGAAAGCTTTTGCTCCTTTCTAGATGGGGAAGCACTTGGACACTAGAGAAAGTAGTGTGGTTTCTGCCAGCAACTCAAGGTGATCTCTCTGGAAGTCTAGCTTCCAGCAGCTGCCTACAGTTACTGAGTGACTTATTTGCAAAGGCATCTTGAACCCAACTATTCCTCTAAATATCACAACGGCAGGACCTAAGCAAGAAAGTATTTTCAGAACAACCTCCCCGGAGAACAACATGGTATGTAAGTAGCTGATAACCCAGGGTTTAGGGAAGCTTCCTGAGAAACAGAATGTTGCCATTGATTTGCTCCAAATCTACACATGCATCCTGCAGCTCAGGCAGAAGAGACCAGCCTTGTCTAGTTCAGTGTATGTGATGACAATGTTCCTTGAATTAGCTGGCACATGGAAATACACTCCAGGCTTCAGAGATCTCCTAACTTACCCACCTGATTGGAGGCCCATTATATGGCAGGGGAAGTTTTTGTTGGTACTTCTGACAACCCTGTTTTAAGTAGCTTCCTGATCACAGCAGGACCCTCTGTGAGTGTGATTCCTGTAATCTTTACATTCCCAAGTCTTTAAATAGTCAGTGTCCCTACACGGTGCAATTCCTAAACAATAAGCATAAATCTCCATTCAGCACCAAATCCCCATTCTGAGCAGAAACTGACAACTAATTTCAATGTTTAACCATGTGTGCTATATCAACACCTTCCAGTAAAGTAATATTACTTCAAGGGTTTTTTGCTGTACCTGTAAATGAATTCCATGGTAGCAGTTGGTTACACCACTAATTACTGGCAAAATATAATGTATGTACCAAATAGATATTGCAAAAAATAATGATTTGGTGCTGACCTTTTCAATCCATACCAATGCTGTGTATTAATAAACAATTATGTACTTGGCATAAAGCTTAACATCCTACTGTTACAGTCCTTATTAATGTCTACTAACATCTGTGCCATAGCACTCTCAAAATCCCAGCTCTCACCCATTAAACATGTTGTATGGTCTTGGCCTTGGACTTCCCAACTTTCATCCTGGCTATGAAAGTGCCAGTACTTTCATTTCTCACCTGTGACCCCTTTATAGAGAACTGAATTGTTTCAGAAAGGCACATTTAAATTCTTTAGAGGAGACAGGTAGAAAAGAACGTCTATAGTTAAACAAGAAAGCTTTTATAAAGGGAAACTGAGTCTTGCTCACCTACATTTAAAGTTCACAAGTCAGGTTGTCATCTTAGCAAATCTCTCAAACACATTTCCCTGAAATGTATTTAGGTATAAACAGCACATTTCAAAACTGAAAACCAGTCAAGTTTAGATTAGATGCATATATGCACATTTCCCCTAACCCCTTTACTTTTCAGCCCAAGTAATTATCCCTCTGTCTCCTAGTATAAATGATTAAATGGAAATGTGAGAAACTGCAACAAGATGAGTGAACATAAAAGTGTTTGAGAGTATTTTCATGTGATCCATTAAGATGTTATGAGGTGAGCTGAGCATGAGGGAGGTGTTCTTCTAACTTTGGGGTTTGGACATTTAAAATGTGTCATTGTTACCTATGCAATTTTGTGACTGGCTCTATATGACTTGTTAGGATACCAAAGGGAACTCGTATGCCAGAGAGGTGTTCAAGTGCATTTCTTCCATTCTGTCTGTGACCTTCTTTATAAAATGCCACTTTTCCCTGATTTTTTTCCCCATTATAAACTCTAGTCAAGCTGTATGCAGAGTTAAGTTTAAAAGATAAATATTGAAATAGTTATTTCTGTAAAATGTGAACAATAGTCTCCAAATAATGAAGAGTATATATCAAAACAGATCATTCGTATTACTTGGTGACATTTGTGAAAAATAGCACAAATATTGAGCTTTTCACACTCACACTAACATCTACTTTCTGTCTTTCAGTTAATTTTGATCTACATAAAGGTGGTAATATCATAAAGATTATGTCTTAGGCTGCAGAATTATATTTTAGATACTGTGAGCTGTCACCAGAAGATTATCCAGCAGAGCTGTGCTTATGTTAGTGGAATCAAAGATGTAGAATATGAGAACAGACCACAGTGCAATAAAACCCCACCAAGTGTTGTTCAGTAAATAAGAACCACCCCTTCAGCTGGGAAATATGCATTGCCTTGGAAGTGTATATGACTAAACAAGTTCACCAAAAAGAAATCCAGAGAGGTGTGACCACACATAAAGCTCTGGAAAAGTATGTGGTAAAGTATTGTGTATGCTCAATGTGTTCTTGTAATCTTCCATATTTATCTGCATACTTTGCCATGTGTTATGGGTTTAGCTAGGTAGGCCTAAATTTAGGCTTTACATAATAGACTAGGCCTAAGACTGTCAGCTGACTTGAGCTGGGCTGAGGTAGCTGACAGCTGACTTCTTCTAGCCAATAGTATTGTGTTCCATACCATATTATGACATCATCTCAAAAGAGGTAAAAGCCAGTGAGGGAGTGGCTTGGTCAGTTCCTTCATAGCTGTCATCTCAGAAGGATGCACCCTGCTGTCCCAGGAGGGATGAGGAGGCCCAGGCCCAGAGCACTGGCTTACCGTCATGTTATCTTAGGGAAGTAAAATGTTTGTTCTTAGTTTTTCTCTCTGCTTAAGTCTATCTCTGGGGAACTGACTTCTCTAGAATGATTTGTAGTTAGAATGGTGGGATTTGTGTTCACAGGGGAGTGGGAAGTTATTTCTTGTTGTTTCTAACTTGTGTATGTGTTATATTGTAGTTTTACTTTTCTCTTTTCTGTATAAATATATATAGTTAGTTTAAGCATAAACCTAGTTAGAGATGGTTTTTTTCCCTTTCTCCCTTTTCTCATCTGGGAAGGGGAGGGAAGCTCCAACTCTGTATTGGGCAGTTGTCATTTTGCCAGCTCAGCCCAAGACACCATGATAGATGGTGTCGTTAGATGGACCTGGGGGTCTTTGTCAGCACAGTTCCTCTTGCTTCTTATGGCCTGTATGCTCAGAGTGGGCATGTGTTCTTTGTCCAAAAAAGTCGATGGAAAAATTAACTCACAAAAGAAATAAGCAAATTCAAATATAGTTGTGTCTCTAACATGGAGAATTATGTCATTGACAATACTTCAGTGAAACATCTATGTCTGCTCCCAGCTGATTACAGGATAACATGAACTAAGGGTTGGCAAAATGTATGATGAATGTTAAAGCTGTGCCTATCACTTTCTATGGACATATAGCATGTGTAATTATTATATGTTCTGCTCACAACACAATACTGTTCAGAGCAGATTCATGAGAAAAAGCAAACTTTGGAACCAGAAAAAGGGGATCCACGGTTGCACAGTTAGTAGAGAAACATTGCTCTTGGGACTCAAGATGGTATTTCCTCAGAGACATTAGACTGAATGACAGTAATAAAGCTATTCAGTTAGAACTTTCTGGGGCTCTTTGAGCTACATTTTACCATATGGTAACAGTGCATTTTCAGTCATCTCATATACATCATAAAAGACCAAGGCAAAGAACATATACTAGATCATAGCAACTTTACTGTAATAGTTTTATCATATGGGTTACCCATGTATATCAATGGGAGGTGTTTACTGCTTGCAATTTTTTAATTAAAGTAATTTTGTCAGTTGAGTTTGGATTAAACTCATACACTCAGATTTACAAATATTTTCATTTAAAACTATTTATATTTTGCATGTATGAAAGTTGTTGGATCATGGAATTAAATTTGGTGTGAAACTGTCATGCACAGGTACATTTCATTTCCCCAGAGTTATTAAAAGATTGCCAGTCAGCCTGGTAGCAGAAAATTCTCTTGCTTTTATGTAACTGCTGTATTTTTTTAATGCTGAATCAACAAATGGAATAATTTAGTTTTCAACTAAAAACAGTTTAAATGTCTGATATCTCCTGGATATTTTTGGTTAAAGAATTTAATGAAAAATACAGCAAAATGTGCCAATTTAGCAGATAGTCTGGGTAACAAGTTTAATTTATGATATGTCAGTGAGGAAATGGCAGTTTGAGAGAATTATGAAACATTTTATATAATATGTGGTATAACACTGCCTATTTTAGAATGTTTCACCCTTGGCAGAGGGTCAGATACTTGTAGTGAACAATAATCTAGTGGTCTTATCTAAATTGGCTCATGATTAGGTAATTTTTACAAATACAGCTTTCTGTTGCAACTCATTTAGTATAAAAGCAGTGATATCCTGAGTAATGCCTTTATCAAGAGTCCTGAGCTGCACTATGTTGTCCATTGTAATCAATGCAAACAGAGATATCCAAAGTTATTTTGAGTATGGTGTCGCTGTACGAATGCAAGCCTTCTATTTTGTTATATTAAGTCACCGTAACAAGTGTTTTCACAGACATAGGGATTTAGATCTAATCACTGTATTTCTCACAGAACTAACATTTATGAGTGATCAATGGAAGATTTGATATGAAATAAAATCAGAGAAATTATTATCAGAGAAAATATGTTTCCATGTTTCCCAGTGATGTTATTTTAACAGTTGTGCCCATTTTTTATCTCTTCAGATTATCCCTTGTTAATGTGCTTTTCAAAAATTGGTTGTTTTGCTATACTTTTTAATAAAATTATAGTTTATAACTAGTTCAAAAGCAATGACTACTAATGAATTGAATTTGAAAGAGATTTATATAAGATCACACAAATCAAATTTTATGACATAGTGATCCATAACTTTTTTTTACCAGCACTGGTCTCTCTGATGCATGACCATATTAATTTTCTAAAGGAGTTTGTAGATTTTAGTCACCTTCCTTCACAAGACTTCAGTTTTGGCATTCCATCAGCCTTACTGAAAAATCTGCAAACCCATGTAGTGTATGTCATGACATGAGAGTGGGCCATGACAGGTGTTTCAAAGATCGTTTTTGTACAGCAGCTGAGTCTCAGAATAGATGGACACAGATTTCAGATCTGCATGGAAATACTATCTCTGCCAAGTCATTTGGAGCATGACCTTTTTAAGGCTGGTAGTCCTCCACTCTCTTCTCTCTTCAAACCTGAACTGCTTGAGAGTTCCAGGTGTGATGACAGAAAAATTTTGATGAAACAGGCACTGAGGGCAAGAATATTCCTACCATATAACAGTTAAGTGTGAAACTCTGCCCAGGTAAATTGCCCTCAAGTGTCTTCTTCTCCCTTCAACTGTACTGAAAATCTTGGAGGAAATTAAAAAGAAAATTTGTAGCCCAAACTTTAGATATGCTGATTTATACCTAGATGAGGTGCTTAAACAAACCTCAGTTGGAAGATACAAATGCTTTCTGATGTATGTTATGAAGTCCCAGATAAGATCCACAAGTTTTTAAAGGTAATGTCAGAAGTTTCATTGATTCTTTGTGTCTCTCTGTCTCAAGGAAGAATATAACTAATTTCACTAACTCTGTTCCATTTTCATGAGTGTTTATCTTTTCAGTACTGTGGTTTCCATGTAGAAGTGAAGGCCAGCGACTTGCTTAATCTGTATTGCTTTCAGATTACTTACTTCCTACAGTTTTTTAAAATTAATTCTAATGGTCAACCTTGGCAAAAATAGCAAATTGTATGCCTATACACATCTGAGAAAAAATCTGGGATTCATTTATCAAAACCAGGCCAAGGTTACCAATTTATCTGAACTTTACCATTCATTTGAAAGTATTCTGTGAATTTTTACAAATCATTATTTTCATTTTGTTATTGCTGCTGCTGTGGAAACAAATGAAGTTGGAAAAGTAGTTCACTAGGGAGGGATAAAAGTGTTGACAGATTATTTTCAAAATGGGGAAAGTAGCAAATGGGGAGAGAACAAGAGAAAATACGAAAAAGAAAAGAGCTGGTGTGGACTCTGGGCCAAAATTCGCTGACAGCCAGGGGAAGGTCAAGAGGTGAGGGTAGGAACAAAAGAAACAGACAAGCCAACTGAGGCTTGTAAATAAAGACATTTGGCTGCAGGTAGAAAAGTTAACTAACAACACTGGAAAGGATGTAGACCTAAAGAGATAGGAGGTGTCACAGGCACATACAAACTGTTTTCCTGGATTGAAGTAGGGGTCTTGTTAATCAAGTAACTTCTCCTCATTAGGACCCAGCTGTTTCAGGAACAGTCTCAAAGACCCAAGGTTTTGGAATACAAGTCCCTGGAGTAACCTTCTAAAAAAGTCTTTTTAGCAAGAAATTGGCTAGTACTTTTATTTTGTGTTGGTTTTCTTGCCTTTAGCTGATGTAACTGTGTATTCTTGTAATTCAGGTATATAGACAGCTTTTTTCTAATTCCTTCAAGTTCTGTGTGTGTTAACCTGGCTGGAGGTCAACTGAAGTCTTTAGTTTAAAAGAGTAAAGGTGTCTTGTGTATGTCCCCTTCTACTCTATCCAGACTGGAAGATGTATATCTTGGATTTGCTTGTTGTTGCTTTTACTGCTTGTTTTTCTCATCTCATTGCTGTTCCCTGTAAAGTGGTCTTATCTCAACTCATGATCTGTACCTTTTGTGCCTCCAATTTTCCTCTCCATCCTGCTGCAGTGGGAGGTTAGGGGGAACAAGCAAGCCACACATGATTTGGAGAGTCTCAATGGGAATACTAAATTGGGGAGTACTATTCCTAAATCTCAACAACATCCTATTCTCCTTATCCTTAGTGTAGGATCTCAGTTGGATATATTAAAAATTTCAAAGTACTATCAAGTAAAGGGACAAATATTTTTCTTTGTTCTCTATAGGATACTCTATATGTTGTTCACGTTTTTAAAAAAGTAGTCATTTACTTTTATAGGAGAGGATCTAGGTTCAACTCCCCACTTTAATAATTTTCTCTTCTCTTTAGTGACTAAAGTAATCTCTTCCCCATTCAACTTTTTGAGAATTTTCCTTTTGTATTTAAATGTGTATTGTGGTTTTGGACAAACAGTGAATCCTCCTGCTACCTTGGTCCTATTCTCATCCTCTTCTCTTTCCTCCAAACAGTTTTGAAGACATCTATGTCAATTTTTCCTCCACTAAGCCAGTCTTTGTCTCATGAAAGAAAGTGCACAGGTTTAAACGTACATGCATAACATTACCAAGTTCTCAAGAGTTCATGCATCCCTGAACATACATAGACTAATTTCCAGGTGCCATAATTCAGCCATGCTCGAGTGTAAAAGCCTTCAACTTATGTTATTCTCTTTTTCATTTCCCTGTTTTCTCCATCAGCATGTAACTCACAACACCATGCTGGTTTTCCTTAAATTTGTCTCTCACTTTCTGAGATTTGTTTTCATGATCTGTCTCACAGAAGTCTATGTCCTTGTTGTCCATTCTAGCCTCCATCTAATCCATTTAACCTGAGTCATCTAACTAAGCAGTCTAAGTCAAATGCATTACTGCCCTGGGTTGTCTATCCCTCCAGAATGTGATCCAGTTCTAAAGTTGGGTGAATTACCTTTTGGAAGTTCCTGCACCTTTATCTGACAGAAAAGGTGCCTCAGGTAACACTGTTCCTAATTTACGCAATGTCTGAGATTAGTTGGAACTGAAACAAGTCCCACAGCTTACAAATAGGATGCTGGAAGACAGAAGGCTTTCCAGCAGAACAGGCAGTTTCAATTTCAATTCCAATAGATGGGAAAGGGAGTGAGATTAATTTTCATGCAGCTTTGTTCATAACACACAGCACAGTGCAGGCTGATGTTCTAGTTTTAATGTTCATTCTGTGAATATATGAGGTATCACAGTTCCAAAGAAGTATATAATTTGTACTAGTGAACTGAAATAATTTTTTGTGCTTTTATATTGTGAAAACCATAGTAACCAGAGCAGAAAGTCCCTGATCATTCAACTGTATTAAGACAGATCTGTCACAAGTGTGTGTGGTTAAGATACAAAGTGGGAAAGAATAACCCATTCAAGGATCTGAGATTATGTTAGGAAAAATCATTTTAGATAACCAATGTAGAAAGCCAAGGCTGTTATCAAGTATCCTGATTAGAAATTCATCTAAAATGTTCCTTTCCTCTTTGATGCTTTTAATGATATTCCTTGCATTAAGCATTGAGCTGTCTTCAGTGTTTCCAGTTCTACATAAGTGCGTGGCTTGGATTTTTTGCATATGAGTAACTAAGGGCATTAAATATCTTTCAATGTCATATTCACTTTGAGTACAAATTAGTAAATTCTGCTTCTGTGTGGCTGCTAATCCCTCCTATCCAACTAAACCTAACAAATAAATGAGGAGAAATAAGAATGGAATCTTTGTTACATACCCATTGCAAAAGGCACTGCATAATAAAGTTGCATACCCAGCAACACGGAAAAACACTCTCAATATCCTGGGGTATGTGTTGGGGTCTTTGGTAGGGTTTTTTTCCCACTCACAAAGAAATATAGTTTCTAGTCTGTGTGGCAGCCCAAATCAATAAGCATATCCTGATATTCTGGATTTTTCACTATTTTGTTAGTGTCATGTTTTACACAGCATCCACAACTTTTTCCTGCTGCATGCTTGCAAGCAGCAGCTGTTTCATGTTGCTTTCCACTATGGCTGTCCCCAGGCTTTATAGCCTCATCCTTTAACATTATCCTTCAGCTCAGTGCCTGAAATACAAATGCTCAAAGACCTGATACCAAATGTGTTTATGCAGGAAATGTGGATATCTTCATCTTTTGTTCTGGTTGCTTTAATACTTGGGTGATGAGGCTTGTAAAATAGAGTAATGCTTTGGCTTTCTTCTGAAGAATGAGTAAATCAATCAAGTAAATTAAATGGCAGTTCCCTGCAACTAACTGAATATCACGCAACTGAGTTCCATACAACTCAGGCAAGAGCTATACATGCTGCTGAGTTAATATTTAGAGGGCAAACAATTCAATACATTTATGATGCCTGTAACATTTCGACCACACAATGTATAGCATGTTGAAATGAAGGGTTATACTTCCATCATGAGGAATTAGTAGTCAGGTCTGCCACCTTTGGTAAAGAAGCAGAGTGTTTGAGACTTCCATTTGCTATTGGGTACCCAGATTCCCCTCAAATTTGAGAGGTAAACCAGCAAAGGTATGCCTGGACTAAAGCAAGGCATTTGGGAGCTAATGAAGGGAAGTTGTACAGCTGGTGATCACTTGCTTGGAGGGCAGTGGACATTTCTAATCACCTAAAAAGTAATTTTAATGAGAATATGTACAGAAAAGACTATAAGGAATATGGAGACTGTATCTTTTGAGGGGATATTAAAGAGCTTGCCTAGTTTAGTCTAGAACAATGAAAGGTAAGCAGGGATATTGTAGTGGAAGAGCCAAACAAAGTTTGACACCCAATATACTTAAAACAAATTTGTGGCTCCATCAAATGCAATTGCTTCTGGTGATTGATGTGGGACAATGTTCTCCATTGCCTTATTCAGAATGTCCCAGCTTCCTAAGCTATGACATTTACAGGTTAGTCATTTCCATTACCACCTACATGCACCCGATTGCTTGCAGCCACTGACCTACACTCATGAGGTGTTCAAGGACATTAAAAAGCCTGTATAGTTACAGCAGTCTTACATTTTGCAGGGCTGAAGACCATTTCCTCTCAGAACTGTAGTAAAACCTGCTTTAGATTTGGTAAGAGCCATCTATGTAACTGGTATACCTTCTGGTTTAAGTTCCTTGCACAATGGAACCCAAGGCAGCCCTCCTTACCTCATGCTTTCTCATCCTTGTATGTAGTTTTAATTAAAAAGTTTTTACTTTAGGAAGCTCTCCTGACTTACTCTTCTGTCTCTTCAGCTCTCCTCTCTCATGCAAAGTTTTGGTTTACAGCTCTTGCAGAATCAGATATCAGCCCCAGCTGTTGCCTTTGTTATAATTTAGTATCTGGAAAAGTATTTGGTTTACAAATACATGCATGAGAAGGATTTATAAGATGAAATTGTCCTCAGCTTACACTGACTAACTACCAAATTGCCTTTTTTTTTCCTCAGTGCTGTCAGATATTACAAAATATGTTACAAAGCAGGTTCCAGGTTCCTAAGCAAATTAAAAAGCAAAGAAAATATGTAACAATAGGTTTTTGAAAAAACACTTGCATAAATAATTAAAAATACAACTTGCACTTAAGGAAATAGGAGTTTGAGTCCCCAGTGAATTCAGTAGCAAAGGGGTGGGTTTTTATTTCAGAATAGAATATATCAGAGTCAAGTAGGTTCTATAAGATGTTGCTTAGTTTTACACTGTGTGAATACACCAGAACTGTACAAACAAACTCATATTAGAAACAAAATTTTTAAATGTCTCTAAAATCTTCCCATCAGCAATAAACTTAGCAATTATTCTTAATCTCAATAGAATTAGGTTTCCATATAGTGGATTTTTACAGATCGGTCAAATGGATTTTTAAAAATTCACGTGGATTTTTACAAATCAATCTCCTCAAAGCGGGGAAAGAAAGGGGCAGCTCAGGGGCTGGGAAGCCAAAACAAAACCAAGACACAATCTAAGACCAAACAATTATCAATGTACAAGGAAGCCATCCACAAATAAGGCTGCTTGAAGAAAATGCACTGTCATAACTAAGAAGCTGCAAGCAGCAAATGTAAATGTTCTCTATATGCTGGTAATATGGGAAATTAGATATTTAAAGAAGGAAAAGGCTGTCAGTACCTATACTAGCACCTATCAGTTAAGTTTGATAACATAGCTTTAAGGTTTAGATTAGATATTAGGAAGAAATTCTTTATTGTTGTGCTGGTTTAGAGGTAAACCAGCAGGAGAAATGAGCTCAGCACGGGAGAGATTATAAGTCAGAGCTACAATTTAATAATAATAATACAGTAAATACACTGATACAAAGGGAAATTGCTTTCAACTCCCAAAACCCAGCAGTATAACCCAGTGCCCTGGAGTACAAACCCAAAGGGGTTTGTTAGCCCTTGTGCTGAGACTAGTGTGGTTCCCCCAAGTCCAAAGCAAAAGGAAGTGAAAAAACCTGTTGGTGCAGGTGATGGCTGTGGTCTGGTCGAGAGTGGTGGTCTCCTCCTGTCAAAGTCCTGCTGCTCCTCTGGATCCGATAAGAGGTTTCCGAGGTCTTCTTACCCACCCCTTATGTACCCTCAGGGAGCACCCAGTCCCTCTCTCGGGGCGGGGACTCACACAATGGGTGATTAACTTTGTGAGTCATGGGGTATTTTTGAAGTGTTGATGGCCCATTAGCAGCTACGGCCCCTCAGGCTGGGAGTGGAGGTGCTAACGACTCCCTGGGAAGCTGCTGCAAATGGGCCATTGACCTTGGGAATGAATAGAGGGGGTAGAATACACAGCTTTGATCACCCCCACACAGTGACAACTGGTCCCACCTGCTGAACTAGGACAATTTTGAAGGTGCTGAGGTACTGGAACAGGTTGCCCAGAGAAGTTGTGGATGTCCCATCCCTGGAAGTGTTCAAGGCCAGTCTGGATGGGTGTACTGGGTCTGGTTGAGAGGGAGTTCATTTCCCCATAGCAGCCTCCAGGGTGCTGTGCTTTGCATTGATGTTGATTGCACACTAGTGCTTTGTCCACTGCTGAGCAGTGCTGGCACAGCATCAGCACTCTCAACATTCCTCCCCTGCCCAAGTCAAGGGCAAAATCCTGGGAGGGGACACAGACAGGCCAGCTGACCTAAACTAGCCAAAGGGATATTCCATACCATATGACATCAACTCAGATATAAAAGCTAAGGAATGGAGGAGGAATGTTTGTTTTGTAGAGCAACTGCTACACAGGCTGAAGCCCTGTTTCCCAGATAGTGGCCGGATATCACCAATTGATGGGAAGGGGAGAATAAACCTTGTTATTTTCCTCTTTGCTTGTGCATGTGCAAAATTTCACTTTTGCTTTAGTAAACTGCTTTATCTCAACCTATAAGTCATTTTCCATCTTATTCTCTCTCCTCTGTCTGGCTGGGAAGGTATTAGACACCAGATCAGTTATTACTGTGTCAGAACCATGTCATGGGGTGGGTGTCTGTGTGTGTGTGGAGGGGGAAGGGATGAGTCAAACCTCACAGAGGTGGAGTGGTGTCTTATCCCTCGTGGCAGGTCCCTGGAGTCCAGATGGGGAAGCCCCAGAGCAGCTGTCAGCCACAAAGAGCCTGCGAAAACTGTAACACACCACAGCTCCTGGAGCCCCTGATCGAGCTTGATTGGCAGGGACAGTGAGAACACACCTTAGTCTGGAACCCCAGAGTGGCTGGTGGGTCAGAGGCTGTAGATAAAACCAGAGGCATATGTTTGGCACATGTCACAGCTCTGCCATCTGGGCATGTGAGAGCTGGCCTGCCACAAAGTTTTGGCTGTAGCTCTCTCTCCTTCTTTCTCCTTCTCTCTCTTCCTCATTCTCCTTCTCTCTTTCTTGCATCTTCTCCCGTTTCTTTATTCCTTTCTTTATGGTTTGGTGGCGTAGAGCTGGGGGGATTGGATTTGACTAAAGTGTTGTGAATTGACTGAATATTGACTGAGGTGTTGTGGATTGATATGTGCTGAGATGATATTGTGGTGCAACATTTTGCCTAGCTTGTGTAGTGTCCTTTTAGACCTTTTGCCAAGTTCCCTTATTTTCTCCCCTAAATTAACATAGAAACTCTTTGGGAACAAGTCTATGGCTTATTCTTGTTATGTTTTCTTAAGGTGTATATACGTAAATATTAAAGTCAACTCTTAGCAGAACTCAGGAGCCTGCAGCTTCAGGGCTGGAGCATTACAGAAGGGGAATGACAAGCACTGCTGGATGGGCACTTGCCTTCCAGCCAAGGTCAACTCACCACAGTGGTGCTCTGAGTAAGGTGGTCTAGGGGCCCAGAGCAAAGAGTTGGAATTAGATGACCTTTAAGGTTCTTTCCAACACAACTTACTCTATGATTTTTATGCAAATTAAAAATGGTTCAAATCAACAGAAACTTCTCCCATTTCAAATCAGGTTTGAAAGTCAAAAGGGTTTTTTTGGGTTTTTTTGTACAAGATGATCAGTTGAAAAAATATTTAGCACAAATTTGTTAAACATATGTCTTGGAATAATTTAAAAAAATTAAAAAAAAGAAAGAAAAAAATAAGATGAAAAGACAACAAGTTTATGTTCCAAAATTAAAATTTCTTTTGACCTGTGGAACTAAAACATTGCTTTCTTTCCAAGAAGACTTTTCCGTTATGATCAATTAGGATTTATTGAATAAATGAATGTTAAGTGAAAAATGTGAATAAAATAAGGATTTTTATACAACATCTAGCCAAAAATCCCTTGAAAATAAACTAATATTAAAATTAAAGTACCTGAATATATCAATAATTTCCAAATAAATAACTAAAACAAAATTTAAGGAATTTATTTCTTATATAGTAATTTTCTACTCTAGAAGTTTCCCTTAGTTTCAGCTCTGATAAGGACTCCATCAGAATCAATGAACTAAAGTACACATGTTTTTTTTTTCCCAGTGCACATCTTGTTTAACTAAACCAAGAAACATTTATACTTTTGTTGAATTTGCAGATCTCGTTTCTCTAGTAATTGTTTCTGTGTTGACGCTCAGAGGCTTTTGATTCCCGTAAGGCCTAGAGCATGAAAAAATATCTCAAAGAACTTGTAGGTATGTCATTAGTTTTGGTGGTTTTATCAGTTACATGTTAAATTTCACCAATGAAAATTTCACTTGATTTTGAACTGAAGTGTTTTGTTCCTAATTTTGTACCCTTTCTTGGTTTGTTATTTGTTTCCTGTTGTTTGTTTCTGGAAGGACTTTTATTTCCTGCGGGTAGGAAGCAGAAAATTTCTTTGCCTTTTATTTGTGAACACCAATCTCACACAAACCTAGGTTGAGGTGTTGAGAATGCAGCATATGTATAAGACTGTTCATACAAGTATTTAAAAAAATTAAAAACATAAACCATGTTATAATCCTTTATTTTTTTATGTTTTTTTTTTTCTTAAGGAAGACATTGGAAATTAAGGACATGATTTTTCACAATTTTTGTGGTTTGTAGTACCTCTACCATATAGAAACATTTTCCTCAGCTGATGACTTTTTTCAGTTAGATGTTGAAAAGAGATATGCAGCAATTCTGGAAGTGCTTTGAAAATTTCTGAAAGACCCCATCAAGTAATGGTTGCTACTGGAACCTGAAAGGAGCACACTGTGAAGGAGCACCTTTTCCAGTGTGAAATACTGTCTGACTCATATTAGCTCTATATATGAACCAGGGGAAGTCTAACACCTAGCAGGTTCCTATTACAAGGAAGCCAATCCATATAACCCTGCTAAGGTCATAATTTTCTATCAATAAGGCCTTTCCTCTAATATTAGCAGATACTTGAGGTCATTTACACAAGGAGCTGATTGCTTTTTACTGAGCCTGGGTCCAAGTTCTTTGAACTTAATGCTGGCCTTTGAAAAGATTTCTCACTATACACTACACCTGTGGATGACAGTTCATTCAACTTGACAGGAATACTATCCAGCAGAGAGGAGTCTAAACAGTTGGAAAAACGGATGTACTCTGGCAGTCTCTTTGGACAATGTTGTGGCATATGTACCAGAGCTGAAAGCTCAGAGAGTGTTTTCCAGTTTTCAGTTTTCCTTTCCCAGACATAAAGTTCACCATATCTGCATGATGATGAAGTTCCCAAGCCCTGTGGAATCTGAAGTCATAGTTTCTTACTTTGTCTGAGGAAGTGGTTTCTAACACATCTAAAGATCAATAGAGTCAGGATCTGGATGCTAGGATTTCTAGTCACTTTTCCTGTCCAGTTTTCCTGTGTTCACTGTGTGCCCCTTAAGTTGTAAACCCTTCTCTAGAGAAGAAAAGTAGTATCTAAAGCAGGAAATCTCATAATTTGTGTGTAAATTTGGTAAATTTTCTGCCGTGTAACCATCACAAGCTCTCCCAATTCCTCTCCTTTCCTAGACAGCTGTCTAAGAGAGGTTGTTGAGTGTGCATTTACCTAACCTTTGGCATTAGACACATTAACTTACATTCACTGTGTGCATATGTGTTTATGGATCAATACATCCTTCTGATTCCTAAAAGTCTTGCATGTTCTTGAGCTTGGACACTGCTTGGATGACATCCAGTTGCTGCTGCTAGCCTTAACCTGTCTCTTCCCAGCTCCTGGCATCCTTGACCCAGCCCAACTGCTCTATCAGGACGTCAGAATGAAGCCAGCTCTTTTGCAAAGGCAGGAGGTTCCAGATCCGCACTGAAACTCTCGGCTCAGAAAAATCCTCTTTTTTGATTGAAACTGGTCTGTCTTTTCCCTGAGCCTGTTTTCAGTGCCATGGCCCATGGGGTCAGTGTACAGTTCTAGGAACTACAATACGCAAGGTGGGGATTAAAGAGCCATTTCCAAGGTCAGGAAAATTGTTATAATTTTAATGCATTTGTATGTTGTGTATAAAAGTCTATAGGACCTGACTACACCCTTATTTTAATATATTTAATAGCATGGAAATTCTGCATGTGTAAGAAAAGAACAATCTGAGTATCACAATTCACTGTGGAAACTTTTGATTACATAGATACAAGAAACCTTCCAGACTAATATTAGTAGTATTAGTAATGACAATAAAAATAGCAACCAGACCCTCTCACTCCAAGCTTTTTAGGCTCATTTTTCATTGTCCATACTGTCTACCAGAATTATGACAAATGTTGCAATAATTGTGTAAGAAAAAAGAAGCTGAGACTCAAAAAATTTAAAAATCAAAAAAGGTAAATTTAAAATAGCTAATATGCATAAAGGGGTTATCTGTTTGTTGTTTACACTATAATCATAGAATTTGGTGAGTAATCATCATTCATATTTTGCAAAGAAAGCAGATGCCCATGAGTAATTTCCATTACTCTGTAGCTGATCAAGCAGAATCCTGAAGCACGAACATAGCAGAAAACATATGCTAACTTTTCTGGTGTTTTTTGTTTGTTTGTTTGTTTGTTTGTTTTTTTGTTCTATAAGTATTAAACTTTATGTTTGTTTAGGCCATTAACTGGAGATTGGAAGTACGTCCAGGTACAAATCTGAAGACTGCTGTGAGATGACTGTGCTACATGAAAACAAAGAGTGTTGTCATGACTGTCTGAATAATGAGTTAGTAGAAAGACAATGATAATAATTTAATATTTAGGCAAAGTACTGCTGCCAACTGATTACAATATTTTATGCAATATCAGAATCAATGAAATAGCAATTAATAGGCAAAAGGATAGAGATTAGAATTTTCCTCACCTTATATTAAATTAATGATATTGGATATAACTCTTGGAAGACAATTTCCTTTGAAATTCCTTGGGGTGAAAAGGGTAGATTCACTGAAAATTGCTTTCAGTATAAATCCCAGTTATTACTCACTTTTTTCCCTGTTTAAAAAGCAGTTTAACAGTATTGAAAGTGGCTTGACATACATATATTTTGCAGAAACATACCTTAATTAAAATTTCAGTAGAGTAAAAGCATGTTAAAAGTATATGAACAAAGTATTTATTTAATAATAAAACAGCTTTCAAATGCTTGAACTCTACTCCTTAATGTCTTATGGGACTTAATATCTTTCTATATAACCAGAAACAGAGAAAAAAAACTGACATAACTGAAAATGCTCATATTTAATAATAATCTTATAGAGAAGAAAAGAAACATTCATACTTCAAACAAATTTGGTTTGTACCTGAAATGGAAGAGTTTTAGTAAAAACTAACAGGTTCAAAACCAAAACAGTAAGCAATATTTTTGTAACCTTTGCTTAATACACAAACACAAATACATAAAATGCAGATGTTTTCTTGTTTGACTTGACACTTATAGTGGTATCTCAGGATATAGGACTCACATTCATTAATGATGGGAAGCTTAATTGCATTTTTCAGTCATTTCAGTAATAACCTCGGGTTTTTGATATTTCAGATTCTTCCTTGTTGAAAAATAGAGAAAAGAACTTTTCTTATTATTTTTCTATTTTTTTTTCTTTTCAGCAATGCAATAAGGCCTCCCACCAAGCCGTTTGTACTCTGCTGAACAAAGGAAGAATGTGGAAAAAACCCTCACATTGAACTCAAAGTGATACAGTTCTTAATTGTGAATGAAGGCTGCATTTCATTAAAGTGGCAAAGCTAGTAGGTCTAGGTGGAAAAGAAAATAAAAAACAAACTTTGTATTCTTTCATGAAAAGTAATGAAATTTCAAAATACCTTGTTTAGTAATTGCTGTAAATTTTATTGACACAGAATAAAAAGATCCAAAGAGAAAAAAAATTGAAAATTGAAGTATTACCTTAATGCTGGCTGCATCCCTTTGAAGGAAAAACAGTGCTTTAGTTTTATAGATACAAAATAGCGAAACTGCTTTAAATGCATTCCATTAATTTCTGAGTAACAAATATTCAGATTTTTGATTTATTTTTTTTTCTGACCAGCATCTCTGTGTGGTCTTTTTGGGACTTACTTTCATGAAGAAGTATCAATTTTCTGGCATGAAACTGTTTGCTGTGGAAATGCACAGATTTTATGACAAGCAGAGCTCATGTCCTAAAGGTACTTTCTGCCAACAGCAGGTATCTTATTCTAATGTATTTAATCTTTTTATCCTCAGTACAAACATTAAAGTTTCCTGCAAACAGCAGTACTTGAAAAACCATTGAACATCTAATTTCATTACTTTCTAGGGTCACTTAGGTTAATACAACCATTTAGATCAAAATCAGTATGTCTGGATAGTTGCAATAGTCTATTAATAAAGATACTAGAAATTCCTTTCACTGAACCTTCCAAAAAGTACAGCGCTTGCATAGAAAATAGTGTTGTTATTTCAAGTCAGATTATTCTCCTGTTTGAGAATGATCTTGTACACAGTTTGCCATTTCTTTAAAAAAACTAAGTCTTTTTGACCTTTCAAATTTTTAATGGAAACTCAGAAATTGGATAGGTCATACATAGTTGAAGTCAGACATTCAATACTCCTAGTTTCCTTTCAAACTATATTAGTGATGATGTAAATTAATTTTTTTACAGCTATTTGTCATTATCAATATTTAATATTTTCCTTTTACCTCTTGCCTTTAGCTTTGTGAAATAAACCTGCATGTGCAAAAGAATACTGAATAACTTGTTACTGGTATTTTCAATTTTTAAAGCAAAGTGATTAAATATGAAGGCTAACTCCATCCAAGTAAAAGCTGTTTGTCTTTGAAAAGTGTAGATATTTCTTAAATCCCATTTAGATGTAAAAGAAAAGGAAATTTTCTATTGCAATTACTAAAAACAGATATAAAAGCTAAATTTTAGATATTTAGTTTCAAAACCAAATTATTTCATTTTAAAACCAGACATTTCTGCACTTTTACCATTACTGTTCTCAGGTGAAATATTTCACCCACCTGAGCAAAAAAAGTCCATAAAAATTTAGCTAAACATGCCTGAAATATGGTTTAACCTGTAAAATGAAGCTCAATGCATCATTCTAGGTTTGTTATAATATGATTTTAAATGCAGACATCATTTACATTTATATCAAAGCATGAAGTTTAAAATTTCTTAAGCAATAATTTAAGTTTATTGTTCAAAATTATCAGACCTCGATCAATAGGCCCATATTGAATCCTTCAATTACTCAGTTAATAAAAAACATATATACCAATTTTGATTTCTCACAAGTTCCTTTGTGCTTTCGGGTCTTCTTCCTTTCTTGATCATCTTCTTTCAGTAAAGAGAAAGCTATTTTCATTCTTTTCCAGTGGTTTGGGCCATAACTAAGGCTTATGTAGTAGAATTTTGACATGGATGAAAAAATTGCTAATACTTGGACCTTAATTTTCATTCAGATTATTACTCACATAGACTCTATCCAGGAAGACCCTGGTCAAAACACCATTCTTGTTGCTCAAACTTATTTCTTTTCATCTATCTCGACTCTTTCTGTGTTGTATTGTATTAATATCAGTAGTACCAGACATTTGGAAACAACATACAAACTGTTTAGATGTCAAAATGCAAGAACATTGACATCTTTTTTTTAATCAAGGATAGAAAGAGAATCTCATATCCAGTATTTTATATAAAATATTTCATACAAGCAATGAAAACAACCATCCCTTCTAATGCATTCAGAAAATCTAGGCTAGTGCAGATTTGAACAGGTTAAAATTTGTTTAATGAATAATTTGAAAAGCTTGTATTCTGCCTGAATATTTGACAAAATTCAGGTAAAGAAAGTCTTTGGATTATTCAAAACTCTTTTAACCTTCTAAGAACATTATTTGTTTGGTTTGTAATTTCAATTTAACATACTGGCAGACTTTTTTGAAAATAAATATCTAGGAATATATCCTACTGATCATTTGATCTGAAAGAGGAAATAAATAAAATCTTCCTTAGATAGTTGGAAGGATATTCATGGTCACAGGCCCTTGAATTCATAAGAGGCTTCCACCATCCCAGGATCTGCTGGAAAGAGAATAGGACTGGGTCCAAGCAATCCAGATTACCAGAATGGATTGACATCCATAGGAGGAGGCGACAAAGAATGTGAAGTTCAAGGGCAGACTTGCAATCAAGTGAGTGAGACAAATAGTGCCTGATCAAAGTGATTGCTGTCCAGCTTTGTGTACAGGTGGAGGAATGTTGTATACCTTGGTTCAAGTAAGGTTTGACATAGTAGCCCATGCTATCCTTAGAGAGAAATTGTTGATATATGATTTGGATAAATGGAAGGGGCTGAGGAAACTGGCTGCATCACTAGGCTCAGTGGACTGTGATCAACAACACAAAGTCTGGATGGTTACTGTTGGCATCACTCAGGGATAAAAATAGGGGCCAATACCATTTAATGTCCTTACTAGGACATAGGAAACTCTGACTTGAGGGGAGCAGCAGGAAGCAGAGTGGATGGATGAGATGGGGTGTGGAACTACCATGAAGGTAATCAAATACTGAAAACCATTTTCAAGAGGGACTGTGAAGTCTTCATTCTTGCAGATATTCAGGATTGTCCTAGACAAATCCTGTCTGGGCTCTAACTGGTTTTGAAAAGTTTGCATCTGCCTAGACCTTCCTAAATCCTGCCCATCTTACATAATTCAATGATTTTACAATTCTGTAAATAAATCATTCTCCATGAAGTGATTGAAAGGCTAAAAATATATCCATTTTTCAATTCTAATTTTATAATTCTGCGTCTCTTTTATCTGGAGTTTCAATGATATTTGCAACAGAGGGAAACCCAGAGTCTCAATTGTATTTCAGCTCTAACTAAACAGCTTGCATAGTTGCTAAAATTATTACATATCTTTGTTGCATTCATGATTTATTAAATGTCACCAGGGTTTGGGTAAGGGGTTTTTGCTTACTCATAATTGTTTCTATTTTTTTTTTAAGCTTATACAAAGGTAAAGTTTTGAGGGGTTTTTTTGTCCTTTTCACACTTAAGGGAAATAAAGTGTTTTCCAAGAGAACAATAGAGTTTTCTAAACATCAAAAAAGTAGTTCAAATAATTTCATAGATCTGAATAGAAGTAACAACAACTAGGAAATTCAGCCATGGAACACTGCTGTTAACCCATCCTGAGACTCAGAATGAGGAAAACACAAAGGTGGTTACTCCAGGTATTAGCACATATATAACAAGTTTTTCAAATTTCCTGCAATGTGAAGGACTCTTCAAACAAAGTATTTCATATGTAAGTTGAAAGATGTTAAGTATTCTCAAAGTTCAGAGGATGGCTTGTCCATATGAAGTGCAGCAGTCAAAGGAAGTAAAATTAATATATTTCACAGTAAAGCATACTGCAAGCAACAAGCATAAATCAATAAACCATAAATTCATAAAGTATAAATTATCAGAATAACAGTCTTTTTTTGGTACTTAGAGAAAAAAATATTATTTTCTGTGTTTCTTTCACCCACTCACCCCTTTTGTGTCAAAGTTTAGAGAATCGTTTAAAATAGGTAACTTGCAACATTGATGGTACCAGTAGCCTTCCTCAGCTTGAAGTTATTGTTTCAACATAAAACATTATTTCTTCGTTGCTCTATTTTTTTTTTGTTTGCAATTCTTGTCCTAATCACAATCGTTTCCAATATAATGTAATGTTTTCTTCTTGTGGTATTATGTTAAGAAGGGTGAGAGACACTATTTTTTTTTTCGTATCTAGAAAACTAAGGGTTTTTATTGAAGAGTGATCATATCAAGGATATGACCCACCTTTAACAAACTTGGATTGCATTCAATACCATTTTACATGAATATCCAGGGCCTTTATTATGCTTTCCTTTAAAACTCTACAGAGGTCATCTTACTGTCTCTGTCACTGTTGAGATGAATTTCTCCAACCTCCTTTTTAATTACTTATAGAGCATTAGAGAGTACTGCTCCAATATATTTAATGATTCGGCTTAGTACAGGACTGTTTTCATGAGTCAGTTCTTTTAGAAGTAGCACCGATAATACTTTTTGTTCACTATTTGAGCTTCCCATTCTGTTAGAGGTTTGTTTCCTTCCTTCTGCACATAGTTTTCTAAATCTTTCTTTCCATTAATGATTCTGCGTTTGTTCTCACATTAACATTAAAATTCTAATGAAAAGGGTTTTTTTTATTAGGGTTATTAGAGTTATATGCTCAATATGAAACTCTTCATTCTTCCTGAAAAATCAAGTTCCTGCATTTCCAAAAGACTGCAGTTTAGTTAAAGCATTAACTATCAAATCCTGAAAACATCTAGTTAAACTTCTTCAAGTGCAGTCATAACCAGACATAGTGGTTTTAGCTAGGCCTCAAATTAGCAGGCTCAACCCAAGACACAAGATTTGTAGAAACAGTAACTATTTGGTTTTCCTATTTTCCACTAGTGGAAACAAAAAAGCTTCCTTGGTAATGTATTTACAGGAAATAAAAAAAAAAAAAGTGGACAAAATAAAAAAGTAAGTTGGCAAGAAGCCATGATGAAATATCACTGATACAAACAGTTTCTTCCTCAGATGTATTTGCTCTAAGGAAAACCTGAGAGAGTATTGGCAGAAGGCCAGCTACCAAGTAATTCTAAAAAGGACTAAATGCTTTATATACAAGATGAAAACAAAAGACCCTTTGAGTTTTATTTCTGATTCGCAGCTATGATATCCAAAAGTTGGGAAATAATATTAAAAAAAAATATTGATCCTGGAAGTAACAAGCCCCTCCTATAAATTATTTGCTGAAGTAACATTGTGTGTGTAATAAAGGGTCAAATCTGGATTTTAGAGGTTTTAGCCCCAATTATCAGGATAGAGAGAATTTATGCTGTACTACTATGCTTGTTCTGTTATTACTTTTTTGACCTTACTACAGCAGTGCATTGGTAAAGGGAGGCAAAGGTGAGTGACAGGTTTTCAAATAAAAGATGTGAGGACTGCAAAACACATCATGATTAACTTCTGTATCTCTCAGTCTTTGTAAGGATTCATAACAACCAAAAGGAGTTGAAAAAACCAATATCTAAACCACCAGGTTCAAGCCCAGATAGACATTCATATTTGGTTTGAATGTGAATCTACTTGTGACACACCGGTTTGTGTTCAGAATGAGAATGGCTCTGAAGTTATTATGAAATCCATGAAAATCATAACCAAACAGGATAATAATGCAATTTGATGGCTCTAATTAATGTTAAATTGCCTTGGGTTGCAAGGAATGTCATGTTCAATTGGTCATATCACGTCAAAGCCCTGACTCCAGTACATGGGGTAGCCAAATGTTACCCTAATTAAAAACATACACACAGAAAGAAAAAAAAAATCCTCAGTCCTGAAATACATGCACCCACCAAGCTGTAATGAAATGTCAGAAGCAGAAGCAGCTTCCAGTGAGCATGTACCTGCCAGAGTTCCTGCCATTGATACTGCCTTCTACAGGGCTAATTTCACTGAAAATACTACTTATCAATGTTTAATAATGTTCTAAAAGTACTCATCCTTCTGATGCAAGCTGGGACTTTTACTTTACTTATGTGCTTATTTGCCTGTGCGCATTTCTTGCTGCTAATCTCACTCTTCCAGAGATACTGTGCAACAGTAAACTTTAACAACATCCTCTTCCAAGGCACCATGACAACCTTCCCACCAGCACATAAGAAAGTCTCCTCCAGAACACGGAAACTCTGTGCTCCAAGCAGGATAAGTATAAAGGTTTATGAGGTGTCTTCTGCATCTCCAAAGCCTTTGGATGTGCACATATTTCTGTGTGAATAAAGTATTCTTACTTCTTGGCAGCCCATCTATCTGAACTGCTTGAAAACTAAACTGTCTCCCGTTTCCCTTTCCCCTACTCTGGTTTGGCATGTGCATATAATGATTATATTCCCAAGAAATTCTTTAACTTGTTTGTAAAACATGATATTTAACAGGACATACCAGTATTTTCATATTAGACTATCAATATAGATTATTACCATTATGTGCAGTAGATGGCAATAAAACCACCACCTGGTATTGGGCTTCTGCAAACCACTTGGCTTATTTTCCTTATAAAGACAAAACAAATACACAACAGGATCCACTGTTACACAAAGAAAATAAATGAATTACAGTCATTTTACACATTGCTTATGCTCATGCAATAATAATGTGGGTTAAAAATGATTGCAAATAAAGCACTTCTCAAAAATGAGGGTTCCCAACGAGGATCCATTACCTGGGTAATAAAGAAGGATCTCTATCATTTCTCTCATTGTTATTTGTTTGCTGCTGCTGCTATTGGTGACACCAAACAGCAGAAAGGTTTTATCCCTGTCTGAAAATCTCATTGCAGTACAGTGACCACATGAACATTTTTCCTTCACAGCACTCAGTCTTGCTCAGCCTTGCTTTTCCTGCTTATTTTTCCCTTCTTTCAAAGAATTCCCCCAAAGACTGTAAGAAGCAGAAACAATTACCCTAAAATAACTTCATTCCTTAACATTTGGTTTATATGTTTTCAAAGAGTGTCTTCCAAGCCCAGATAGTAACTGCCTTTGCAGATCATCTCACAGAATGAAACTTCATTCTACAGTGAAAATTGCAATTTCAGGTACTCATACCCACAAAGACAAGATTTGGTCATATATTTAGGCTTTGGCAGTAGCTATATTTCTATCAAAACAGTATCCAAATATTTTCAGTCCACATAGGAAAATGCTTCTTAAAGTTTCAGCACAATTTCTACTTTTTTAATTTCCTCTTTGTTTGCATGTTGATAAAATCAGAATTTTACTGAAATCACTTTGATATACTGAGTATGAACAATAGGAATAAGCTCTATGAATCTCATTAGCTGAAAATACATTTGAACAAAATTCCTGTTTTCTCAGAATTTTCCATATAATACAAATGATAAAGTTTCATGGAAGGAGATTGTCATAAAATTCAAATAAGGGAATCCAGACAGGAGTCTTATAAGACCTGTCTGTCAAGTTTTCCTACTTTCTTGACAAACCTGTCTGCCAGACTGTTGTGTGTGATTTGAAATACCAGGGTTTCTATGATCTCTGCTGGGGGCAGACCACTAGACAGACGGCTTTGGAGTAAGGGTGCTATTCACTTTCATCGATGCATCAAAGCTTCCCCCCCGCCCCCTCCCCCGCCAAAGTGGAATGTAACTACATTTCAAAATTCTTCTCCAATCCATCTCTCTTTACTCTGTTCTCAAACTATGGTTGGGCAAGTATGATGGATATTCAACAGAGATCCCAAAATTAAGGAAACTACTAATTTGGGGCTACATCTCTACCATTCTTAAAATGCACACACAGTATTTCCAGTGACAGACAGCAGACATCTGAAAAATTCACTTATGTAAAAGAGCATTATGAACAACATGAAACAACAGCTTCACTGCTGCCTGAACAGCAATAGCAAACAAGAGACACATGCATGACATTTTCTGCTTTAGAGAAAAACATGAGGATGTATTCACTCACAGATACTTCAGAAGACAGACACTGTGTGCTGAGATATTGGACGGCTTATCTTTTTTTGGTCTGCTTTGGTTGCAAGAATCTCTGTTTTTTTCCTCATTATTTTTGTATGCAAATCCAAAGCCTATTCTCCCATCACCATTAATGCTACATTTATATGGAAATACTTCAATGCCTCAGAGTTAGGAATTCCCTAGCAACAAGAATGACTCACCAACTAAATGCTGTGGAAATACAGTTACTTGACTCTCAAGAACCTTCTTGGATGATCAGACATGAATTGTAGACCTAATAAATCTTAGATACACCTAATGATTGCCTGGGAGATGACTTTCTCCCAGTATAAAGGAGATGAAGAAGATTCATATGACCTTTGAGTTTAACAAAGGAATAAATCCACCTTTTTCAAAGTCTTAAATTGACTAATCTGACAGTTAGACTATTTTAACAAATAGTTTGCTAGGACAGTTTCACATCCCATTTCACAGATCAATCTGCACTGTAAACATTTAACAAATTTGTATAGTGTACTGTAGGAAAATGCTGAAATTAATCCCAAGGAGAGCTGCGCTGGAGAAGCACCTTGAGCCTGAGAAGATACATATGAGAGACTTGTTGCCTTACTTGCTATGGGTTTTGTAGTTGCAAAGTTTGTGTCACCTCTCTCAGCTTGTTAGGGCTCCCCTGCGGGGCTGTTACACCACATCCCACCTTGTATTGTATCTACCCCTCCCTGTCTCCTTTGTGTTTCCCGGAAGCTTTTTATTCCCCTAATGAGTCATCTAACCTGATCTTGAGCAGCCTCCCCCCACGGGAAACCCCGGGGATCCCAGGGCCTCCAGGTGCCCCCCCTCCCCTCTCTACCCTGCTATTCCAAGGTGGGAAGCGCCATGTGTAAGACCCCTGTGCCTGGGGGGCAGGGCCAGGGCTCCAGCCAGCCCTGCCCTTGTCCCAGTTCCATTGGTTAATGGACCTTAGATCCTTCCCCTTCCTAAGTTTTCACCCAATCCAGCCCCAGATCTAGTATCTTACCCCTGAGATCTTAGAAAACCTCGTGGATTGTCCCAATAAATGCTCTCTTGCCTGGACTCCTGGTCTCTGTCTCCCTTCTCTGCGTCCCCTCGGACAAGGGGAAAGCAGAGACCTCTCTCACTTCCCTCAAACGCTGCACAGTATACTCTGATAAAAGCAGCATTCTAGCCATGTTAAGCAGCAGAGGGTAGGGTAACAAATGCACAATAACTAAAGAGAAACAGGAGTAATTCTCATGAAACCACTGTCCGTGCACAATAAGAGAATATAAGACAAAAACACAGGGAAGGAATTATCTACTCTTTGCCTTTGCTTGCAGTTATTTGGCCTTTATCAGGAAGGATCAGTTCCTGTTTCAATCAACTTCACCTACGAGGAATCAGGGTTCAAGTCTATTTGTGATACTTATGCTCTTTTGCTACATGTACTGCAGCATAAATGAAGCCACCTTCCACACGGTGGAATGATGGCTAGGCTTCAGGAGCAAAGATTAGGGAAGGGTCTCCCCACGTGGGTGTGTCCTACAAGCCTACACAGTGAATTTTTTAGGTGAGTCACAGCATGCGCAGAACTGGCCCCATCGTTTAAGTCTTAAGGTTCATCTGCCATGGCCGAGTGAGCTTGGACGATGACAGTGAAGTCCTCGGGGCTAGAACCTACAGCAGCTGCTATTCCCAGGAGGTCTCCCATCCAAGTACTAACCACATGGTGGTAGGATCATATGAAACAGGAAATAAAAAATATTCTCATTATTGGGATTTCCAAACTGTTAGTTGTCACCTTCCTTCAAAGTTGCACATCAAGATTCTTCTCAAATGAGCACAACTATGACAAAAAATTCAACTATCTGAAAGGAGAGGATTATTGTTATTTTTATTTTATTAGACCACAGTACAATGTATCTTCCAACTCCCCATTATCTGATGCAATTATTTTTTTTCCTTTTTCATGATATTTCTGACACACCTAAGCCAATTCAAACCCAAGAGAATTTCTTATTGACAGCATTAATTTTTTAGCAAGTTCCTCTCTCAGTAAAACTCATCTCATTCACTATTTAGGTATATGTGCAATTCCTATTGACTTTAAGAGGATTTGAAGAATGTGCTTAAGAAGTCTAGCACGTAGGTATGGAAACAGGCATGTGCATAAGTGCTTTCAGATGACTCCTTAGCAACTTTGGTATATAACACCAGAAAAGTGACACAAAAAGAAAAGCAGACATTTTGAACTTGGAGGCACTGAATGCTCTGAATCTTTAGCATCTCATATGTCAGCATTAATCTGTCATTAGTATAGAACACAGTTCATCCAAAATAATTATAAGAACATTAAAAGTGTATATTATAAATGCATAATTTTGATATGTACCTTATTATTCTCCTTATCAAGTAATTATAGCCATAATTTTATGTATTTATCAGCATGATGCCTGATTTCTTCAAACATTATAGCCTTAGTTTTCTGAGAAATAAATAAGATAATGACATATACTATAAGTTGATAGGGCATGGCCTCTGAGAGGGGACTTGTTTATAACATTTCTTACAGCTTTCCTGAGGTGAAGTATTACGGGTTTAAGTAACTCATTGCAAGCAGGCTGATTTAAAATTTCTGAATTAAATAATTATGTATGCATAACAAACCACCAAGCTAGTACATAAGCATGTTTTTCTTTTACAAATAAGTTTGAATGTTTCATTTTGATGTTTAATAAAACTTTCATATTTATGTAAAAAGGGAAAAGAAAAACAATGCAGTGAAAAAATGCTGTTTATTCTTATTTCTAAGATTAGCTGTCATAATTATTCTGAGTATAATAGGATTACATAGCTCCAAGATACTATTAAAATGGTAACATTTTTTATATGCAAAAATGTAAAAATGGTTTTTGTAAAAAAGTTTATATTCATTTCTTCTGAATAATTGTAACATATATAACTTGCGTGGATCTCCTTGAAGGAAAATAAGCAATATTAGTCTGCTAAGAGAAACCACTCTACAGATCAAGAATAATTTAATCACATTTCTTGATTAGCACCAGTGTAACGTTTTTACAAGGGAGAGATGAATCAGGTCTCCACGTGTTTTTCACTTATGCCATGACACAGTGTACTAGAGGTATATAAAGGACTCATGAAACCAGGAAGCAACCCAAAGCTATTTCTATGGAAACAAGCTCTGGCTGCAGGGAAAGCAGTAAATCAATCTCCTTTTGTGTTGTGTTTGAGACATGTTTGGATGTTTCCAACACTTGGCTGCCAGGTTACCTAACTAGCAAGTGTCTCTGGGTTTAGCACTGCTGACTGAGTCTGACGCTGAATTCCTTGCACACCTGAATGCACAACTGTAGCTTTGACTGAGAAAAGCAGGTAGGCATGATTTTATTTTTTTTTACCTGAAAAACTAGTTTCTGTTGACTTTTGCTATGTTGTTATGCATTACATACCTTTTTCTTTTTAAGAAAATAAAACCCTCAAGTAAAAAAAATCAAATGAACAAACAAACAAACAAAGCCCCTCACAACAACTAAAACAACAACAACATACAACTAAACCCCACTTGAGGTTAAATAGAGTTGGTGTAATAAAATACAGCTAAGCTTTCATGGACACCCCAGGCCCCAGAGTGATGCCAACACTGAATTGCTGTTGATGAGCATAAGCTGCAGAGGGCAATGTCCCTCAGCAAAGCACGGTGCTTCCTGAAGAGGAGCTAAGGGGACCTTTTAAGTGTGTATTATTTTCCCTGGGCTGTCAGCTGTTCATAGTGCAAAGAGTCAGAGGTATAAAGTCTTAATGTCGACTGCTAACAACAATGTCCAAAGATTAAAGGACCACTGGATGAATATTCCACATGTTTGGAGAAAAACAAGATTTCCACAAGCAGAATGCAGAGGCAGGTAGGGATAGAGATTAACTTCTTAAAAAAAACAACCAAACAAACAAACAAACAAAACCAATCCAAAACAATGAAAAAAGTTAACCAAGCTCAGTTTTTCCAAGAAAATACCAGCCAGCTATATTGAAGAGCAGTGTCCAAGATCAAAGGAATATAAAGACTGCTTTTTTATTCAGCTTTCCTACAGATGAACAAGGTTGGAGGAGTTCCATGCAATACTGCCAACCATAAGCCTTCAGAAAACATGAAGCCAGTCTCTGCACATTGTATGACCAGTTTTTAAACCAACCAATCTTCAAATAGTAATAAACAATATACTTTCATTATGGGTTAAATTATTTGGCTCTGATACACCATCATCAGAAAAAGAAGCGCCATGTTAAAAAATGAAAGACAAGCCCCCATGCCCACTGGACTGCAGGACTGGAAAGCAAGAAGAAGAGTTAAATGAGAATAAATGAAGTAAAAGAACAGGAAAAGGAGGTGCAAATGGATAGCAAAGTTCAGTAAGAGAGAAAAGAGAAAGGTTAAGATATAAAAGGGACTGCAGATTGTATGATGTGTACCATGTATATACAGCCTATAATGCTTTAGGTCACAGAGGTGATAAACATCTCTTAAAAGTCATTGTGGTCTACAAAAATCTTGTGGAATACTGAGTGTTGAATTCTAATATATATACACAATACAATCTCATGCTGTCACTATCTGACTCGAGAAGACATATGGGCGTAGACTGCCTAATTTGTGCATTAACACCAGAGTTTATTGGACGAGGTACTGTCTAGCTCCATCTGGAGCTCACAACAGTTTCAAATAAGTACATGATGTTATGACTAACAAAATAGAGTTCTATAAATATCTAATATCTGCTGCAAAGATATGTGTGATTACTCTAAGAAAAGCATATGGAATGAAAGAAAAAGACATCATAGGTTTATCATGACCTTAGATTAATGGCAATAAGAAAATTCTCAAATGAAGAAAAAAAAAAGAACAAGAAACATCTTCAAGCTATTTCATGTATAGTCAGGTATTCAGATGTTCCAAAATGTTTGCCCAACTATATTCTCAGATACTAATGCAGTATTCATGTCCAAAGTAACCAGGTTTTTTGGTATTTAGGATAACATAAATACACTGACTTAAAATTTCCCATCTCTTCCACCTACTCCTCCTCTCTCAATGCTTTTAACACACACTGAATATTATTTTTTCCATAGACCTCTCTTCTCAACACTGTTTCCCTCTCTTCTCAGACATAAATGAGGTGCTGGGCAATGTTCTGACGTCAATGTGGTAATTGCCCCAGGGGGGAAAACAGCAGTTTAAAATAGAAACAGAGACACAGACGGACACATTCATATAGACACCTGTGGGTGCCAACACGACTGATAGACTCAGACTTCTGGGAACCTGTGGCAGGCTTCAGATGCCAGATCACTCTCTCAGACCTGTATGACATTGTTCTTCCTGTGTCTTGGCAAGGATTGAGCTACAAAATTCAAAACTGGCAGTGGACTTGAAACTGCTCCAAAATTTACCATGATTCATGGATATGGTTGAGGTCTGTCTCTAACTACAAGTGATTTTTCCTTTGAAGGCTATATCTTCCATATTGTGCATATATTCTTACTTTCATTTGTGATACGACCAGAGCTATTTACAGATCTCCGGGTAAATGACAATCCAGCGTTTAATTTCTTCAACATCTCAAATGGAAAATCTTCTGGTAAAGGAGTGGTACCACCCGCCACATGCGACATGCTACACCAGAGTCAAAAGAAATATAAAGGCATAACAACTGAAAAAGAATCTTCAGAGGTAGGAGGCAAAGTGCTGGATTTATTTCTCTTCTCCATTTCTGTTTTAATTCCCAAAAAATATTGGTTAAGAGCAGAAAAGGTGCAGGGTAGATAGAGAAATAAAAATATGGTTTGTGGGAAGATGCTAGAAAGTTTGGCTTGTTTATTCTAGCAAAATGGTGTCTGAGAAGGAACATATTGAGCATTTCTGAACAAATCACCATATTAATGATCAGATAACTAGCACCAAACAAATGGGATTGAATTTGCCATGAATACATTTAGAATAGATATTTGAAGACATTTTAATCATCATTCAACAGAAGTTCTGGTATGTCCTTTTAATAAAGTGAGGAGGTTTTAATTTTTTTTTTTTAAAGACAGTTTTAAAACTTCATGCATGAATTTAAAAACAAACAAAATGAGGCTGTTCTTTGGGCAACAAAGAAAAAATATTTGAAGCTCTTCATGAAGGAATGTGAAAGATCAAAACCATAAATGAGTTCAAGAGATAGTAAATAGTTCAATAGTAAAATATTTGGAAGATCAATCCACAGAAGGTTTCTAAATTTATAAAAACCATGAAGCTGAAGAAGAAAAATCACACTAGGGAAACATCATATGTGTTTACCCTGTTGTTATTTTTCTCTCATGGCCTGAAGGTGATTTACAACATAGATGTAGAAGTTTCTGAGAGAACTCTGTACCCAACAGACTTTCTACAAAAGTCATACCTCTATTTTTAAGCTAATCCTGGTGGAGTTCAAGATGAAGTTATTCAAGTTATTCTGTACTCCAAGAAAGAAGTAGAGGGAGGGCCAAGACACCTGTTCCAGTTTTCTGTGTTCAACTCCACAGTTTGTTAGAACTTGGGTAACTAAACTCTTTATCATCAGACCGGTGTGTTCTGATCATCTTTATCAATTTCCAAGCAAACATTTATCTCCAAAATGAGTAAAATATTTTAACACTGCCAGGAACTAGATGTTGCTTGAGAGTAAATCAGTCTTTATGAATTAAGTGCATAGAGTCCACCTTAGTTAGAAAGCAGGCAGCCTGAAAAGAGGCCTTAAATATTTTGTGGTCTCCCCCTTGTAAAAACTTTGGTTTGGTGAGAAGACCAGCTGTTCTCAGATGGGTCCAACACACCCAACACAGGATACAGATGAGCCCATCAGCCAAGCTGGTATTGTCTCTGCAGAAACATTTAAGAAAGAGCACAACATGCCTAGGCAATGTGAAGTGAGGGGAAAAGTGTGAGAAATACTCTGAACATTAAGGTCAGAGAAGCAGATTCCCCTGCAGCCCGTGGCTGACCTCAAGCTAGGGAAAACAGTTATGCCCTGAAGGAGCTGCAGACCACAGAGACCTCGTACAGGAGAAGGCTTCTGACAGGAGCTGTGGCCTATGGAAGATTCATGCTGGAGCAGAGGAAAACTGTGAAGAAGGAGAGACAGAGAGGAAATACTATGAGTGCACCACCTATTTCTCATCCCTCCTCCCTACACATCTCTGAATAGGATGCAGATACAGAAGATGGTAATGAAGGAGTAAACATGAGCCCAGATCGGAAAAAAAAAAAAAAAAGGAAAGGTGTTAGTCCAGTTTTGTACTACCCATGTCTATTTTAATTGGCAGAAAATTAGTTTAATTTTACTCAAGTTAAGTCTGCTTTGCCCACAACAGTAATTGATAAGTGATCTCCTTCTCTTAGTCTTGATCCAACGCTTTTTCACCTCCTTTCTTCTACTGACCTGCTGAAAAGGGCAAGTAAAAGAGCAAGTATGAGTCTAGTAGCTAGCCAAGGTCAAGCCAGCCACCTCACCATCTAAGCCAGTTCTTGTTAAATATACTGAAAAAATTGCTTCCAAACAACTTAAGAGAAATTTTTCTGGAGCAGAGGTGATTATTTGAAGATTATTTGAGGATCCTTGAAGAAAGTGTTTCTTGAAAGGTTTTAATGTCTCAGTTTTCTTTTGTTTTAGCTATGGTGAACTTAAAAAGGGGGATTTAAAAGAACTCTACATATTTTTTCATTTAAAACCCCCTATTTTGAAGCCACTCCAATTCTTGCAATTTAATTCATATTTTTAATGCTTCAGTTGTGCTTTTCCCCAGCTTTTTAAGAAGCATGTCTTTTCTGTGTAATATACAAGAAAAGAAAAACCAACTTCTTGGAACCAGTCTGGGCATCTCATCAGAATTAGAAAACATCATGTCACCACTATAGGCAGAAATCTTTCAAGTACAGCTTTTGACTTTTAAACCCCACATTGACCACCAGCTGATGCCATTGCTGACAGAGGCACTAGACATGCACTGCAGGAATTTGTGTATCTGTCAAAAGAGCAAACACAAGAAAAATACTTTGTAGCTGCTGTACAGAGTCAGAGGACTGTGAAGCAACAGTCTAAAGTACCATGAAAGATGAAGGGGCAGCAGTTATCTTCCCTGGCAATATTCCTCTCTACCTTTGTGTTTAAGGCATAGAAAAGCACCAGCATAATCTTTTTCTTCAGTATGAGCTAAAGAGAGCCATCATTAAATCAGTTGTGGAACCTTGGATTAGCCACAGTTTTCTGCCACAGAAATAGCAGAAGACCTTTGAACACCCAGTGCTATTGATTATTAGCATATAAACTTTATAACATTTAATTCTATGTATGGCTTAATATAATTGGTGTTGTGTTTCTCATCAGTCCCTGCAAAACCTGTCCTTCCCTCTCACTTACAGTCAAACACCTTTCTGTAGTCTCCAGTATTCAAGAAAACCACACTCAGCCTCCTCCGGGCCTTTAAATAAAGACATATTTTTTCTGTCCTTTCGGAAGTCTGACTATGTCTTGCTGACAGGAGGTTCCTGTCTCCCTCATGGTGCAGGCTTGTCATCTTCCTTACTCCCTGCCTGCCTCATCCCAAAGGCCAGGCACTGCCTTAACCCAGCTCTTCTTACTAGCAGTTGGGCATGAAGCAACCTCCCTTTCCTACCACAGGAGTTTCCTCATGGTTGAGTGTTTCACTTCAGTAGTGTCTGAGGCAAACTGGTAGCTTTAATCTCTGCTGCCCTCAAACATCTTTCTAACAGAATGTAACTTGCAGCAAACTGAACAGACAATGTGGGAATACTATCCATCATACCATCACACTTCATTTGTGTAAAAAGCCCAAACAAATAAATCCTTTAAGACACTTTCTTTTTACACACTCACATGGAGGTCTTCAGTGCTGGGTACAAAACCATGAGTTGGCACAAATGTCTAATTATGGAATTAATTCCACAGCCTGCAGCTCAGGTTCCTTTTTCTAAATGCAGCTGTATGGTGACATTTTAATTCACATTGTTTGTTAGAGTGAGTTCCATTTTGTAATATCAGAACTCCTATGAGGGCAGTTCTCCCCATTCCACCTTCTTCTGCCTCTAACACTAACAACGATTTTCCTCTTACTTTGTCATGTTTCTTCACTTCCTTACAGATTCTGTGTCCCAGAGTTGTGGACTCTTTGGAAACCAGCTAGTATGCATGGCACAGTAAAATCACGTCCTGCTTGTTGTGACCACAAAGAAGTATGAGAAAAGTATGCTTTTCAGCATTAAGTCTGCCTCTGCATTTGTAGTTATTATGTGGAGCAGTATGGGTTAATGGCAAAGAAACAGTTATCAGCAATTTATGATAAAAGGAAATCAGAGCTTTGGATGATTAGAGGTCCAGTTTCAAATTCCTTGGTTGTTTTATCTTTCTTCAATTAGATTTTTTTAGTTTCAAAAAACCAGAAATCATATTTAAGATTAGGTAATTCAATAAAACACAGTTCACTGTTGTTTTAGCTCAACTACCAGAGGAAAAAGTAATGCAATCCCTCATTACTTTTAATACATATATTTCCAAACAATGAGATCCATCACAATGTTATTATAGTGAAATGAAAGAATACACTTATGATCATGGAGAAGGATTTGAGTGTGCTAGACAATACGCACACAAAAAACTATTCTGCTGTCAAAAATATTACAACTTTACAACACTGTTATTTTGAAATGAGATACAATAGATGGGCACATTCTGTAACTGAAGCAGTGTTGGTCAATGTTCTAGAAAATCATCTTAGTAGCAGCTTTAGTATCAGTAAAGATTTTTAGTTAGACATCATTGAGAAATAAAGTCTTAGGGATAATTTTAAATAGGATCGCTAAATTAATTTATATTCATCTGATATAAATCTGCTAGACCTTACACAAATGTTCAAACAAAGCATTTACTAATCTCTTAATGAAATGAGACGTGAATTATTAAGTTCAAAGGTATTCTAATTACCAAGGGGAAATATACCCTGATACACAAATTATCATATAAGTCCTAGAAGTGGTCAGGCTAAGATTCCAATGTGCCATTTGCTAGTATTTAAATGGCTTAAGAATGGATGTTTTGCCTGGGGGAAAAAAGAAAAATAAAATAAAAACATTAATGTTAATGAAGACAACACATAAATGTTAAGTCTGCTGACATTGTTGCTGAACAGCATGTTCAGAATAATATTTCTTTCTTGACATTTCAGTCTGTTATGGTGTATAAATTCAAATTTATTTTAGCTAAGCATTTAAAGAATATATATGGAGCCATTTAGTGCAATAAATATTAGTATGCAGGATGATGATTTTTTCATAATGATTTAATTTATTATTTTTAAATTAGACATAATGGATTAAAGGGTCATCTAAAAGGATGATGATCATTATAATGTATTTATTAATTCTAGGGGAAAATATAATTTATCTTTGTGTTTTTCTTTCGACTTGTTTCAACATTAACCGCCTTGATTATCTTCTCAAATGTTTCCTAAAATAATACGTTTGTACTGACTTTGAGAGATATTTGAATAACTCGCTTCACTTTTAAGTATCCCATTTGTAAGTCAGTGACACAGGGCTATGTGTAGAATTTGAGCTATTTCGCTAACTTACTTGTTCATAGGCCATCAGCAGCATGACTGAAGGTGGAATGTTTTATAGGCTGTTACATGTATTAGTTCAATTGGTCTGAACATGGTGCTAATAATACCAAGGTTGTGGATTCCATCCACGTGTGGGCCATTCACTTAAGAATTGAGCTCAATGGTCCTTGTGGGTCCCTTACAACTCAGAATATTCTGTAAAATATGCTATAGACAAACTGATTTTGTGATGCCAGAGGACTGTTTGTTGTGCTTGGGCAAAGCTATCTAAAACTGTAAATATGGCTACAAGAGGTTTTGTCATGCATGTACTGGATATCTTTGTGTTTTCTTAGCATTTCCTCAAAATGTTTCGTGTGTGCGTCTTGTTATCCCATTTGTCCTTCCTCAGGGTTGCAGAAAATGAGTTATTCCAATACACAACTTACATTTATTTTTACCCTATTAAAATTCCTCTTTATTATAGAGGTAACACTTTCTATATGCATGCTTAATACATGATATAACCAGCTCTACTGGCTCCAGTCTTACTTGGACCATTGCAAGTAGATGCTACACTACATGTTTCCTGCCAGTTACCAGGATCAATACTTCTACTTCCTTACGCAACCTTGTGAAAACCTTTTCTATTTTCAAAACTGCTGATGAAAGACCTTCCATGATGGCCTTTCACACCAGCTGGTCTCAGTCAAAATACTTCCATTATTTTTAGGAGAAGATGACAGATTTTGTCGCACCGCAAAGCAGATGATTTGATTAGCTATTTACTTGCAATGAAAAAATCATCTACTATGTGTGAAATAGACATTAGATTATGGGCTAATAAGCCACATTTATGGGATAATGAATGTTTGCTTTCTCGTTGTTATAGCATTTTTGAGCGCTTTGGCAAAGTAGATACAATAATTTGGTAAGGTTAACTATCAAGCAACATATACCAAAAGGTTACCTGCATGCTAAACACCACTCCTAAAATTAAAACAATATGCACACTTACACATCCACATACTAGGGTGGGAGCTGATAACGTTTTTTAATATATAAGAAGTAGCAAATATGCAATAACTCCAGAGACAAACAGTACTAAGAATCTATTATGGCAAAATTGTGTTTCTTCCTTCACTTTGATTGGTCTCAAGACCAGGGCAAGAAACACAGTGTTTTCAAGAGCTTCATCCAATCATGCAGTCATGAAAATTGTGACAACTGGAAAGACCAACTTTCTGCTGATTTAAACTTTTTCTGGATAGTAAAGGTAAATGTGGAACATCTGGGACCCATACTAAAAGACTTACAGCACTTTTGCTTCACGCATTGAGAAGTTTGCCACCTTTCCTGTCACAAACAATAATTTGACCAAGAAAAGCTTTATTGTTAGATCAAAGCTGGAGCACTCTTTGACTTTAGTGTCTCTTTTCAAAGATCTGCAACTGATCTGTGCCCATGGATCAAGCCAACTCATGACAACTATTTTTCTGTTGAAAAATAAAGGGATGACTGATAAATAAGACAAACATACAGAGAAGATGGGCTCTAGATCATGAGACCCATTCATACGAAACTACACACTTTAGAAGGAATTGCGAACATTATTTCTGTATTTCAGACTTCACAAATAACTTTATTCATTGATATCACAGCATCATTTAAGGGTTATTTTGAGACTCTTTCCCTAGACAGGACAATCAACAAGAGTCTTTAATGTATTTAGATTTGGGGCTTAAATTTAGAGGCCTTCAGACACTGTACTGTTTATGGCCACAGAGATACGTTATTAAACAAAGGTAACAGACAAATGGACCAATAGCAAATTTTTTGACTGTGTCTGTGCTGACAGTAATTGTATGTCATCCCAAGAAATGTTTGTGTCAGTCTCTGGCAGGAACTTCCAAATTGTACCTTGCTCTGGATCTTTCAGGTTTTAAGAGAACATCAGCTAAACTTCAAAACCACACAACTTATTTCCCAAACTATTTAGTTTTTATTGATTAATTGTTGGAGTAAATCACATAAGCACATTCTGGCATGGCACGTTCACACATGTTGCATTTTACATAAAATTTGAACCAGCTGGTGTATGATTTTTCTATTAAAATGGCAGTGGTTTTTAAAAATCTGCTTCTCTTTCCATCATTCTAAAGAAAGAAAATATTTAAAAGCTAAAAAGAGCATTATGCCCAATCCCAAAGGAAGATGTGTCAGATCAGTGAAATTATACAGTAAGCATTATGTGACAGAAATGCTGAGCAGTAGAATCAGTAAAAGGTGAAGAGGATTTTTATAACTTTTTGAGAATGTATGGAATTCATGTGTCAGACTGCATCTTGCCTTCTGTCTGCAGTCTGAGTTTTAATTTTCCTTCTCATTTAGGTAGGATATGTTGCCCTGAAGTACAAAATTCTGAAACAAGACTGTACTCTCCTCACGATTGTCATAACCTGTGTCCACCTCTGAACCACGTTTGTCAGGGAACCTTATGCATTCAGCATTGTGAAGAGAATTGATGACCTCCAGCCTCAGGAGTGCAGACCTCTTCTACCTGATAAGCCAAAACAGCAACTTAGAAAGTAAAAAATGCCTTTCAGTGACTGAAACACATAGCTTTATTCAGAACTAAATCACAGCATCATGTAAAAAATAGACATAGAAGGGAGAATGTCTAGCTCAAGATAACTGCATTTAAAAAACCAGCTTTCTCTGGTCCTCGTCCGAAACCCAATGGAATATACTCAAACCTGCTCATACCCTTTTTGCTCTCATGGTTCTCAGACTGTGATCTTGCACAATGAGAAGACAACGCAGATATATTTTTTTCAGTATCCAAATGAGTGACTTTCATGGAAAACAAGGATATGAGAGAAAGTGTTTGCAGCAAAAGTTAAATTGAATTGTTCTTTGGTTGGAAAAAATGGCATGCAATTCTTCACTTCTCTGAGGCTCCCTTAGCTAGGGAATGGAAACAATCTGTGAAGGATGCCAAATTTTATTTTTTTTTTTAAGAACAGCCTGTGATACTTCCAACATGGATCCTGTACAAGGCTCACAAGCAATAGAAATATGGACAAACAAAGGCTGTACAGTCTTCTGGCACTATCCCTCCTCCTCTGCTAGTCAGAGGAAGTGCTTTATAGCCAAATACATCTGGGGCCCAAGTGAATATATGTTTAATATTCAGTTTTTCAGGGAATAGCTGTTCAATATTCTGTTTTTCTTTGGGGATAAACTGGAAGAAAAACTTTCAGTTTCTTTTTTCCCTTTCTTGGCCTTCAATCCTTAGTCATTCAAGCATCTTTTTCTATTTTTTATCTGAGAAGCTATTCTTCAAAACGTAGAGATCATCCACTTTAAAGCAGATGGGAGCTTCAGCTGATGCAGGGCACAGTCATCTGTTTAGACAGACTGCACCATGACTTATAGATTAATTCAGGAGGCCTCGTTTTAATATCCAGTTTTCTGGAGAGGTTCTGGCAAAATAGAGCTGTGTGCCTCACTTTCTACAACTATTGAGAATAATAAGTTTTTACTGTATAGATATATAATGCAGATGAATTAGAGTGTGAAAGCCATGGTACTGCCAGGTATCTAAAGTGAAGCTTTGTACAGTTACATGAGCATAGAATTACTTTTTCATACATTGTAATGTCCAATACTAGATCAAGCTGGTGCTGACAAAATTGTTTCTGTGTTCTTGGACATGAAAGTACAATGAAGAACAGAAGCAATAAAAATGCACTGGAGTGGAACACAAAGCTCTGTGTTAAAAATCAAGCCAAACACTTCTATTGTATCCAAAGCATCTTTTAAAAATTAATGTAAAATTGAAAGCCAAAACTTATGATTTTACTGAAAAATCATGGTAAATCACTAGCAACCTGGAAAGAAAGGTGGAGAATAAATCAATTTGTCAGCCAGGTGTCCCTTATTATGTTTTCCTGAGGCCAGGGATGCATATGGCTTGGAGAAACACATTTTGTCTGTAACCCACCCTGCAGAAGCAGAACTGTAGTCCAAGTAGCAACAGGGTCATCAAAGGTTATTTGCCACTCTTTCCTAACAAGCTATTCAGACTTCCTGGCATTCATATGTGCTATAAATACTGATTCTGGTATCCCAGATCACAGTCTGATATAAATGATAGTTTCACCTGTGCTGAAATGCCTTGGCCATCTGTACACCTTCCTGACGGTCATTCCTTCTTCCTTTGAATGAACACAACTGGCATATGATTATGCATCCCTCCACCAACTACATCTTTTCAGTGGAGAAATATGATTATTCCATACCCCATCATCATACATGAATGATATTTTCCACTCTCCCTTCAACCTGAAATCCATCCTTTAAAATACACAAATACAGCTACAATGAAAATACCTTTTAAAATCTCAGTGCTTGCTCTTAAAAAGTTAAATAAACAAATTAGTGACATAAATGTCAAATGACACTTTTGTATACAGATGAGCAGATTCTTGGTAACTGGTATGATTTGATACATTTAACTGTAGTTCGGCTTGGAAAGCTGCCACTAAAAGTTAAGAAATGCCAAAATAATATTGTCCTAACAACTTCAGTTCTCCTCCTAGTATTATTTGCGTATGATAAAATGGTTAACTACATAACTGTGTACTTTTTTCCTTTATAGGCCCTTTATCTCTTCCCAGAAAAAGTTGAACATTCCCTTTTATCTCCTTCAGTCTATGTTGGACTCCAGACACTATTTTTTACTGTCCATTCAATATGTTAAGGCATACTGAGATTAAAATAAAAGTGATAACTCTTCAATTGCCAAGGTAATGTAACATAAGTCATATGGGGTTTTTTCAGAGTAATTCAAATTCCATGTAATTTTCTTGTTAGATAGATTCTATATCAACTTACATACAGCTTTGAATGTTTGGTGTTTCTGCAAATAATAACCCAAGTGTTTCAAGTTGAATTAATGAACATTGAAGAGCTAGATTCGCAAAACCATCACACCACTCACACCTACCATTTAAAGCAACCAGCACAAATCACTGCTTAGCTACTGCTAGTTTTATTGTGCTCACATCAAAGCACGTACTTCATGAATCAAATTTTTCAAAGCGGTGGATGTCTGTCATTGGGCAAGTAGTGCAAAATGAGTAAAACAGGCAGCGTTGCACTAATGATAACTTCCAGATTTACCACTGAACAAGCAAAAACTTTTTTCTTTTTCTTTTTTAAAGAAATAACATCCTTCTGTGCATACAGTTTTCTCCTCAATGGAAGTATATTTTCAATCCACTTAAAGCCTAGAGTCAGTGCCCAGTCTGTGGCAAACTGAATCTGCCAGGGAGAATTGTTTCTGAAACTAAGCAAAAGGATTCAGTGTAATTTACTTAGGATCAAAGTGATGCAAAGCATAAGAGCATTTGTGAATCCTCAGAAAGCTGTAGGAACAGGAGAATAGGTGAGCAGAATGAGATGTGATCATGGAATAATTGGTCTATATGTACTTTTTTATTTACTGTGCACGTATGTTTAAGAGTAAGCAACACATTGGCTTTTGAAGTGTTTCGTGATCAATTTTACACTATTAGTATTAGAGTTACCCAAATTAACATACATATTAACCTACTTGCCACAGCAACCCTGAACATAATATCAGTGAAATCCTGAAAAAAATTTGTCAACAATTTATTGGAGAAAATACACAGATGTAAATGAAAGAAAATACTTATTTATATGCAGCACATTCTGTTGAGGATAGAAAGTTCATGGAACTGTAATTTTATGAAACTCTATTTTTATGAAAATTAAAATTGGCAACAGAATATCTTAGAGGACCGAGGGAATCTGATTTTCTAGTATAATCCTTTACACTTGTTCTATGAGTAACTATTATATCTGTTACTAATGCCTATAACATGAAACTATGCTAGATTGGTTTAATCAGGGCAGCCAAGGCCAAATATGTATCTCTCTTTAGACAAATAATGTAATGAAACCTGCTAGCTAGCTGTATAAAGATGAGTACCTTAAAGCCCTGTGTTAGGCCCCTAATCTACCTCCAGGGGCAGAGTTGGCTGCCCAAAACAGTTTCATGCAAACCAGATTGATGAACAGGATGTTCTCAAGCAGAGCTTTTAAAACCACTGTTCACACAGAATTAGGCAGCCATCTCTGGTTGTAAGAAGACAGCCCCTTCCACTTTCAATTCACAGCTACAAAAACTCTCACTAAGCCATTCATACACAAGCATCTTGTAAAATATGCCAACAGCTCTTGAAGGTGTTCCTTTTTTATTCAGCAGAGTGAATGATGAAACTTTTCTTCTGTTTTCTGAGAATTTAGCCCATGCCTCCCAGCCTTTTGATATGTACTCCAGTGGCTGGCTGTAGAGTATTTCTTGGTCTAAGTCTTTTACTTCTGTCCTTTCTATTCAGTCATTCTATTTGCACATGCAGCTGAAGACTCAGAATGCTAAAGTGGAAGAAGAAGAGAGTGCCCAGGAGTGGAGGCATTCACTGTCAGCTCCCACCATGTTTTATTAAACTAATCAGTGTGCTTACAGCACATTTTCCAGAGCAAACCCAGAAATGAAACAGTCAAAAAATTTTCAAATGTGTAACTCTAGAGGTCTAAAACTTGAACAAGGCATCTAAAAGGCAGCAGCAAAGCCTGGGTGTGGGCAGTTCTTGGAAGGTCCACAAAGAGACATTTAAGTACCTAGATGAGTATCAAGAAAACTTAATTCTTAAAAACTGTGAGGAGCTGCAAGGTCATGCAGCAAGAAACTGAACTGGATCTTGGACTTTGATGATAATTTAAGTGCCAAAGTACTTTTGTGGGGCCAAGTCAGAGCATTCAGCTAGGCTGAGTTTACACTTGTCACAGCTGAGAAGAAAAGGTAGCTTCCAAACTAACTTTATACCTCCCTTATTCCTCGGAGCAGTAATGTGCCAAACCACCCGCTGGCACAGATAAATCAAAAAATCAAAAGCTGGCAGGTGGAATTATGGGTAAATGACATGCAAATAAGGCTGATTAGAACTGGCTTTTCTTCTTTCTTCCAGAAAGAAAACAGAGTACTCTGTCCTCAAGGCTTTCTGGCTAAGAATCATACAAATGATAGTCAAGTGTCTATAATTGTTTACTATTATCTGGACTAGACTGTGCAACTCTTGCTTCTGTGGATGAATACTTATTCACTGTAGTCACTGTAGTCACTGTAGTCACTGAGTTTTTTTGTTAGGTTGTTCTGTGGTTGGGGTTGTTTGGGTATTTTTTCCCTACTATGGAAACTAGTAGCTTGCTTTCCTCAATAAGTTTTTAATAATACGAATAAAGACTGTGCAATCAAGTCAAAAGCCATATTTTAGCTACTCAGAAATACAGGCTTGTAATTTTTTCTCATTCATGTCTTTTATGTTGAGAACAAACTCGATCTCATTCGAGCCTCCAGCCATAGACTAGGAGTTCACGGAAAAATAAGTCTCAAAAATGTCAAGCATAACATAAACATATGAAAGCACTTTTGTGCAAGACCCATTCTTGTGGGTCCAAATCTCATGCAATCTGCATCTTCCAGTTAGTCTCACTCAGAAGCAACAACTAAATATAACAGAACAGTTTCCTCTGGATTTTAGCCAACTTTTTTGGGAAGCTGGCAATATAGAAAATATTTCTATAGGGTGCCCAGATTTTTAAGGTGTTTGAATCTTTACTTATGAATGGATGCATGGTGGATAAAATACCATTTAGCTCAAAAGAAGTTTTAAAGATTTTCCAGGTTAACTCTCAAACAATGATGAGTAAATAAGATTTTTTTTTTTTTTAAGTAAGAATCAGCTATGGCAGTTTAAGAAGTAAAAGCCCTTAGTTCTGTCAGAGAAATTATATTTGACTGTGTTCTCTTATGCTTTGATTAAAGAAATCTAGCCTTGCCTACAGAGCTTCACGTCTATTGCAACAGTATTTTCAAATACAGGAGTCATGCAGCAGGCATATCAAAGAATTTTTCACCTTTCTTTACCCAAGGGATCATATCATAGCCTCTTTGGAAAATAAAGCACTTTGTGGAGGGACATCTCCCACTTTCTAGATTAAAAAAATTTAATTCCTCTAGTTAACTAATTTTAGTTGACTAATAAATATCTCTAATGATTCCTACAGTCATCTGTTTAAATTTAGTCTTCATTTTATTAAAATATAAAGCACTCCTTTCCATCCCACTGAAACCAATGCATTCTCTGTCAAGACATTCTCTGTGTGCTACTAGACATTATGATGACACAAGACAGAGTCCTTGAAAAAAAAATAAAACTGACCAAAAAATCTTGCTTCACCTTCCACTTAGTAAACAAAGTTTTCTCTCTACTCTTCCATTCTGTAGCACCACTGATAGATAAGAGCTGAGTCAGAACCATAGCAGTTGTAAGATCTAGCTGCTTTTACTGTCTAGATTTCCAGTCTTCTGTTTTTTGGGGGGGCGGGGTGTGTTTTTTTAAAATGTGTCTGTCCACATATGTATTATTACCTGCATCATCCAAAAGACAGAAGAATTCCCTGAATGAGTCGACTGATAGTTTTCAGTACACTTGTACTGCTGATATATTAATCATTAATTAAAGCTATGAAGTCTTATAACAGAAGCACAGCCACTTTGGCTTTCTTGTCCTGTTCTCTTTCTTTTGAAAAAGTGTTTGAGATCATGATAACACACCAAATTATTGAATAGCTCTATCTAAGCAAAAGAATGAAATTTTAGGAAGCAAGGAGTGAACTTCTTCAACCAGAATGAAGCACTTAGTTCCTCGCTTGGCTGGAACTGTCCTTTCCTGGTCACATCTGTATTTTTAGACTAGTCAGAGCTGGACCATACCAATACAAAGGAAAATCAGAAGTGGTAAAACCTCTCAGAATTCTAGAGTTTGTGTAAGATTTCAAAACAGAAGTTTGTTTTTCTAATTTCTTTTAAAGAAGTCTAGTCACATGGAAGATTATTTTTCTCTCTGCTTTTCATATGCCACTAGAATTGTAATCAGCAAATTTTTAGTTTATTACCAAGCTAAAACTGATTTCTCTTTGAAAGGATGGATTTGCTTTAAGGAAGCTTTCCACTAAAATAGTGGATTGATTTAAGTTATGATGCAACATCATTATTGATTTATTTCCTTCAATAGCTTTCAAGAGTATGGGAATCTAAAGTAATATAGGCAAATCAAGCCATACATCTTAAAATTCAGTTCATTACTCACAAAATTCTCTTGTCTTCTTTTGGGCATTCTAAATGTCAATTACCTTCTTGTTGCTTTTAAATGCATGTGCTATTTTTGAGAAATACCAGAATTTTATAGTAGTTTGTCAACAATAATTGCCAAAAATTGAGAGACAATGCTAATGTGTCTCCCATTCCTCTTTAGCACCAAAATAAACAAAAATAGCAAGACCAACTAAGTAGATGAAAAACTAGAAAATCTTCTGAAAACAATGGGAGGCAGCAGGATTCCAGAATGCACTTGGTTTCAGCCAAGAATATAGTTTCCTTCTTTTGCAGAAAGAAATCTGGTAACGGAGTACAATGAAACAAACTGGGAAATGGTGCAACAGACCTCCCATGTGGATCACAGTGCACAGCTCAAATGGAAAACAACAGTAGTAATCGTATTCAGAACACCCACATGAAAGGGAAAATTTTATATCCACCAAGTGACATCCTCTCCATGATGAATTTGATCACCTGTAAAATGAGCTATCATTCTTGTTATTTTAAAAAAAAAAAAAAAAAAGATAAAGAGCAGGAATTTAAACACAGGAACATTTGATTTGAAAATATCTTTATGACCAGCAGTTTCTAGATTTTTTTTTCACTATGTATATTTAACAAGTTTTGTTTATATTCCCTGAATGTGCTTCCTGCAATAAAGGTCCAGGAACGGCTCTGGTTTCTTGTTGCATAAAGTTTTAATATATACACCAATGACAGGCTGTTATAGGCCATTCGACACGAAAGTGCTTGACTTGAGTTAAAAAATTATATCCTAACACTCTGTGTGAGAAAGTAGGAGAATAAAATATGTGCATCTCACTACTGAGATCAAGGTTCAAGGCTGTAGATGACCTTCATAAAATGGATTTAACTAAGTCCCTTAATCTGCCATCCAAAGGAATATATCACCATGCAGAAACAACATAACAACTTAAATGGAAACAAGACATAAGCCTATGAAGTCACTAATAATGAAGCGGTTCTCAACACCTTCAAAGGCTGTTGCTTTCAGGTAGAAGATGAGGTCAATGTCAAGTCAGTGTTCTACTGAACTTCATCTGCCACAACCTTGGATATATTTAACTGGTATCAATTTAGCAACCTTTAAAAGTAGAAATATTTGCAATACACAATTAAAAATAATGAGAGCCACCTGAACACATTTTTACAGAGTGAAAAACACCAGAATGATTATGACAGGGCATTTATCAGGTAAATAAAATGTATTTTATTTATAAATACTTACCTATTACACTAGAAGACTGTTCTGGGTATAATTAGGTGTAGGCCTAAATTTAGGCTTTAGTATTACAGTAGGCCTTGGATTATCAGCTGACTCAAGCTGGGTCAGGCCAGCTGACACCTGACTCTACTGGCTAATGGTGTTCCATGCCATATTCTGACATCATCACAAGTATGGAAAGAATGGGAAGCTTCTTGCTCTCCTGATCATGGCTGGAGAGGAGACAGGCTGCTGCTGCTCTGTTAGGCCCCAGCACCACCACTTGCCACTATGTTGTCTTAGGAAAGTAAAATGTTTATTCTTAGTTTTCTCTGTTCTTGGTCTGTCCCTCGAGAGGTTGAGTTTTCGTGGGTGATTTGTGGTTAGAATAGTGGAATTTGTGTTTGGTGGGGAGTTACTGTTGTTTCTTCTTACCTATGTATATATGTGTTATGTTGTAGTTTTAATTTTCCCTTTTCTGTGTAAATATAAAAACCTTGCCATTTTAAGTTTTGGGATTTTTCTCTCTTTTCTGGGCAGGGGGAGGAAGTCTCATTCTGTGTTTGAGTAGTTGGCATTTTGCCAGCTCAACCAAACACAAAGACTTAGTAATAACCTTTCCAGTCCCTTGTGCACATGATAAGGTTTTAAAAATATGTTTACCTGAAAGACCACACTACATTGAGAAGATATGTCATTTTGTATCTTTCTATAACATTTTCTAACAGAACAATAATTATCAAAATGATAAATGAATATTATTGTAACAATGATGGAAATGTAAAGGAGATAAAATGAGCCAGGGCTAGACTGCTATGCTAGACCTCACCCAACTTTCATCCAAGTGAGAATGCTCTAGGCTGGAACAGCTTGCCTACAAGCTCTGTACAAGTTCATATGGAACTCCAGAATACCCCATAGGTATTTATGTGGTGCAGTGTCCTAGTCCAGCAGGTGGGACCACACCACCAGTGTGGGGGTGACCAAAGCTATAGATTCTACCCCTCTGTTCATTTCCCAAGAACTGTTAACAATGGACCATTTGCAGCAGCTGCCCAGGGCACACCAGACTCCTCAGGGTGTGAGCTGGGTGTGAAAGAAGTCTGTGAGATAAGAGCTGTGATAACTCCCCTCCAGGGAGTCGTTAGCACTTCCACACCCAGCCTGAGGCGGCGTGTCTGCTAATGGGCCATCAGTGATTCCAAAATACCCCATGACTCACAGAGTCAGATCACCCATTGTGTAACTCTCTGCCCTGGGGGAGGTACTGGGTGCTCCCACCTGGGCCTGAGGGTATATAATCTTGGGGTTTGAAGACCTCAGGGGACCACTTTTTGGATCCAGAGGAGGACCAGAACCTCAACAGGAGAAGACCACCACTCTCGACCAGACTGCGACAACCACTTTTCACCAGACTGCAACCATCATCTGCACTAACAGCTTCTTCACTTCGCTTTGCTTTGGACTTGGGGGAACCACGTGGGTCTCAGCACAGAGGCTAACAAACACCATTGTGTTTGTGCCCCAGGGTGCTGGGTTATACTTCTGGGTTTTGTGGGTTAAAACCAATTTCTCTGTGTGCCATTGCATTTATTGGAATTTTGTTATTAAATTGTAACTCTGACTTATAATCTCTTTTGTGTTGGGTTCATTTTTCCTGCCAGTTTATCTTTAAACCAGCACATGCAGGATGAGAATTATTTGGGCACCCTACCTAACTCACAAGTAGTAGCCATTTCCTGGAAGGACCCTTTCTAATACTCCCTTTGAAACATGCATACCACAGGACATTATCCCACCAACGAGTACTAAAATATGCCTCATAAATGTACGAAACTGTTTCCCTATGTTATGGGACAAGTTAAGGACACCTTGGGTCCTGAGTTATATGTTAAATATTGGGTACTAGATTTACTCAAACTGCTACTACAGGACTTAGGCGCCAGATGGAGCACAATATTAGGCTGATGTATTTGGACCACCTAAAAAGTTTTTCTCTTTTTTTTTTTCTTTGTCTCTAGGGCTGGGCTATTTTGGTGAGTTCCTAGACATTCTTTAGTTATCTATCCAACTATGCATTAAAGCATAAACTTTTTTACTATTAAGGGATAGTACAGGTGTGTTTGGGAATCCAATCATGTCCCAGTGCAAAGAGGCATGGCGCAGCACAATGTAAGTTAGAATATTCAAAATCTGTTCAAGGGCAGAAGACATGGGACCTAAGGCCCTTTTCCATGTCAGTGGGTCAAAGTATACAATACACTTTACTCACTTTATTCCTGTTGACTTTTGACTTTGTGGCAGTTTACAGCTGTTCTCTGCCCTACAGAGAACAGCTTCAGATATATTTTCAGATAACAGGAATCCCTATAGTTCAGTGCACTGCTGTCAGACAGATGCCACAAAAATCTCCCCATACTAACTCTGGAAGTCACAGGAGAATGAAGCCAAACTTTGCTTTCTTGAAAAATGAAAAGCTCCACAAGAGGTAGGCAATACTAAGAGAAGTCATTTTCAATTCAACCTGTAGGTAGAAAAGTATAGTCTATGCTGTACAAAGGAACTCAAACCCCCCAAAAATGCATCCAAACACTCCTTAGGTTTATGTTTGACTTTCTTCAAAGTATTAGACTCACAGTCCTTGAGTTAGACTTTCACAGATAGATAAGTTTTCTGTACTCAACTCTGGAGAGGATCTAAGATTTTGTATTACACAGGAAATTTATCTTCTCTTCCAGGCCAATCACCAACATGGCAATTTAAGGAAGGGATGAGACTAAATGAGGCTGTGAATCTTCCCAAAGAACCATCATTATGCTGTTAGTTCATCCTCTTTTCTAATAGCTTTGGCTTTAAAAAGACACATATATTGTATGTTTTTCTCTATACCTGCAGAGGAAACTGATCACCTGTAGAAAAGTGATGTCACTTGCTATAGGTGCTGACCCTCTGCTCCTAGGACAGACTGCCAGGACTAGAGTTGGTGGCAATGATTCACAGAAAGGGCCCTGTGCCTTATGCCTGGTGCCACAAACAGGAGCAGAACAGAACTGAGGAGGATATGCTGCCCCTCACATTGCTTATGAGGGTCCTCATGAATGGTGTCAAGCCTTGTCATTTCTCCTCTATTCCTCAACCTGTTGAACTGCATGGTTCCTTACTGAAACACAAACCTGGATGTGTTTTTCAGGGTATTTTATGTGTGGTAAATTTACAAACAGGCAGTAGAGCCCCATACTGGCTGTAAACTCTTGGATTTTACTCCATTTTCTCCATCAGTCCTTTGAATTACATCCTTGCAGGAGTTACACAGAATTCAGGAGGACAATATACTACTGGCAGGAAAGGAAAAAGCAAGAGGAGAGAAAGAGGAAAGGAGGAAGGTCTGATAGCTGAGACCACTTTCTTGACACTGACTGCTATAAATCTGTCAGCATAGATAGATTCTCTGTTGCATATGGAAATCAGGCCAAAGGAATGGTTTCACTTGCCAGAGGCCTGTGGCCAGTGAGGCTACCTAGGTGGTCTGCAGTGCTTCGCAGTATTGCCAACACATAAGTCAATGGCTTAAAACATTCTGATTTCTTTAAGTTCTCACTTCCAAACCACAGGGCCTAAGAGGGCATTTTTTTCTTACCAATCTATTTATTAAGAAAAAAGAGGCTTATAGTGATGTTGAAGAGTTACATTTATTCTCTCCTCCAAAACACCTGGAGTTACTTGCCTCAGAAGTTTCATACCTCAAAAGGCAAACTAAGCCAAACATTTAGGCGAGACCAAACTTGGAAAATTTTACCTCCAAAGAAAGATTGTTCTGAAATTCATCTACACATAAAGACAGGAGATTCTAATGAAAGCCCCCAAATAACCTATAATTATATTTTGCACTATCTCTCAAGGAATAATATGCCTTATTACTAATGAAGCAGAAAATAGTGGGACACCCAGTAGATGGAGAAAACCTTTTGTAGTTATGTGTAATTATATATAATTTTTGGCCATGACTTCAGAGTAACTCTGAAACTGAGTGAAATTTTTTGTCCAGCTATTCGTACTTGCATGATTTAAAAGTGGAGTACTTATTTAGGAAGTCAAAGAACTTACTATGTTGTGAAGTTTAAATTAAAATATGATATATGCCTTAAAATTATAAAAGCAATTTTGCTAGAGTTCTTTGTATGACTTCAAGAAAAGAAGATTAGACCTGCTTCAAATAACTAATATGCTGTAACATATATCTAACTGTAGTTCATTACCAATGTATAAGTCTGAAAACTTGAAAATAAAAAAAGAATGTATAATTCTTGAGGTTCTTTTGAAGCTAATTTGGCAATCTTGGTAATCTGTACTGTGAAACACAATATTATGCCTGAAGTCAATGCTGGAAGTAAAGGAAGATTTTTACTTCACAAAGATAGGTTTTCTATTGTTTTTCTTTTGTATTTTTGCTATGTACCAAGGACTTTTTACTTTTTCTGAATGCAGGAGGATGATAGAGGGTGACTCAGGCCAATTTGTTGCATAGGTAGAATTGGCAGCTGCCTAGGATGGCAACTTGTTTTGCATAGGCATGTTTTCTGTCTTCTTGTACCCAGAGATGCAGAATTAGCCTAAGTAGCATTAGTGTTATGGAAAAGTGTGGTGCTCAACAGGTGGCAAAGAGATGTAAAGGACAATAGCACTGTGATACAAGTAATGAATCTTGTACAGCACCAGTCCAGATATAACCAAAGCGAGCAGAGGTTGAATGAAACCTCATATCTTAGACCACTGAACTCTCACCATTTGGAGCAGACTATTAGTCCTAGTCAACTTCCTCTTCTTTTTCTCTCTTTTCCTTTCCCTCATCATACCAAGAGGTTTAAGAGATTAAATAGAGGCTTTTTTGAGGAGTCAGAAGGGGTGATGCATTCTTGGGGTGAGCACCTAAAGGCCTGTGTGAATATGGAAGCTGGGTGGACCAGAGGGAGGAAAGGGGACAGAGATTTTGAAGAAGGTGGGGAATAGGAATGGGGCTGGGCGAGAATTAAAGAAAATACTCACCTGCCTATATGTTCCCTGATGTCCTTCTGTCTCCTCTTCTCTAGTTTCCCTCACTTTGTACCCAAACATTTCAATAAGTACTTTCCCTTCTTGTACCACAAGAACTCCCTAAACAGTAAAATTTTATTTTTCTTATATTGTAAGAAGCCTAGAACTTGCTATTTTTCTGTCACCCCCATTTACAGACAGCTGAAGACTTCTCTGTATTCTGAACAAACTCAGATTTTTCTGTTCTCAAAATAGGAACAAACATCTTTCATAAAGTCTAAGTTCCTATCAATGTCAAAGACAAAGTGGTCGCAAAGGATGAGGTTGCGTAGGAAGACAGCAGAGCCCTGTGTACATATTCCTGGGAAGTTTGCTTGTTCTTTTTAACAGGAGCCAGTTGGAAAAAGTGGTGCTTATAGAAGGCAACTCCTCAAGAAATAACATGTTGAAGAAGCTGCAGCTGCATCTATGAGATCAGGAAAACCTCTTTCTCTTTTGCTTAAAACTGTGTTGCCACTGCCATAGGCAATAGTCTATGCCTAAAACAAGATCTTTAATCAGAGCTTGGTAGTCTGTACATTTTAAGTGGGTCTCATGTAATGAAATACAAGCAATTTGAAGTCAACTTGCCTACTTCTGTTAGGTATAACAAAAAGCGCTGCTATAAATACATTAATAACAATAGGAGGGGCAAAGAAAACCTCCATTCTTTATTGGACTTGAGGGGTAACACAGTTAACAGAGATTAGGAGAAGGCTGAGGTACTTAACACCTCCTTTGCCTCAGTTTTCACCAGTAAGACAGGTGCCCTCAGGACATCTGGCCTCCTGAGGTGGTTGATAGACACAGGGAGGCAAATAGCCCCACTGTGTTCCAGGAGGAAATAGTGACTTACTGAGCCACCTGGATCCTCACAAGTTTATGGGACCAGGAGGAATCCACCCTAGGGTGACGAGGTAGCTGGCAGAAGAGCTTGCCAAGCCACTCTCCATCGTCTACCAACAGTCCTAGCTCACTGGGGAGGTCCCAGATGATTGGCGGGTGGCCAGTGTCACACCAATCCACAAAAAGGGCTGCAAGGAGGACCCGGACAACTACAAGCCTATGAGCCTGACCTTGGTGCCTGGCAAGGTTATGGAGCAGATCATCCATGCTGTGCAATCTCACAGAACCTGCAGGATGGACAAGGGATTGGACCCAGCCAACATGGGTTTAGAAGGGCCAGGTCCTGTCTGATCAACTTGATCTCCTTTTATGATCAAGTAACCCACGTGGTGGATGAGGGGAAGGCTGTGGATGTCGTCTATCTGGACTTCAGCAAAACCTTTGACATTGTCTCTCACAGTATACTGCTGGAAAAGCTGGTAGTCCATGGCTTGGACAGGAGCACTCTCTGCTGGTTAAGAGCTGGCTGGATGGCAGGACCCAGAGAATGCTGGTGAATGGGGCTGTGTCCAGCTGGCCACCGGTCACCAGCGATGTCCCCCAGGGATCAGTGCTAGGCCCAGTTTTGTTGAACATCTGTATTGATGATTTATATGAGGGGATTGAGTCCATCATAGCAAATTTGCAGATGACACCAAGTTGGGAGGGAGCCTCAACCTGCTGGAAGGCAGGAGGGCTCTGCAGAGGGACCTGGATAGGCTGGAAAGATGAGCTGATTCTAATGGGATGAAGTTCAACAAGGCCAAATGCCTGGTCCTGCACTTTGGCCACAAGAACCCCATGCAGTGCTACAGGCTGGGCACGGAATGGCTGGAGAGCAGCCAGGCAGAAAGTGACCTGGGAGTTTGGATTGACAGGAAGCTCAACATGAGCCAACAATGTGCACAGGTGGCCAAGAAGACCAATGGCATCCTGGCCTGTATCAAGAACAGTATGGCCAGTAGGTCAAGGGAAGTGATCCTTCCCCTATACTTAGTGCTAGTGAGGCCACACCTTGAATATTGTGTTCAGTTCTGGGCTCCTCAGTTCAGGAAAGATATTGAGGTGCTGGGATGGGTCCAGAGAAGAGCAATGAGGCTAGTGAAGGGACTTGAGTACAAGTCATAAGAGGAGAGGCTGAAGGAGCTGAGGTTGTTTAGCCTGGAGAAGGGGAGACTCAGGGGTGACCTCATCACTCTCTACAACTACCTGAAAGGATGTTGTAGCCAGGTGGGGATTGATCTCTTCTCTCAGGCAATCAGCAGTAGAACAAGAGGGCATGGGCTTAAACTCTGCCAGAGGAGGTTTAGGTTGGATATTAGAAAGAAATTTTTACAGAGAGAGTAATCAGGCATTGGAATGGCCTGCCCAGTGATGTGGTGGATTCTCTGTCCTTGAAGGTTTTTAAGATGAGATTGGATGTGGCACTCAATGCCATGATCTAGTAATCACAGTGGTGTTGGATCAAGGGTTGGACTTGATTATCTCGTAGATCTCTTCCAACCCAGTTGATTCCATGATACTTTTTGTGTATTATCTCTTTATAGAGCAACTTATGGTCTCCTAGCAAGCAATTTGTCTAATTCTAAAGTAGACATCTGACACAACTTTTGGGACAGTATAATAAATCCTGTGATAACACGGAGGAAGAGAATTTATCCTGACATTTCTATTCTGAAGATACAGAATTTGTAGCTTTTAAGCTATTCTATCCTATTTTTCTTTTCCTGAAATTTAATTCTTTTAAGAAAGGTTCTGAAAGAATGAAAGAAAAGTATCATCTCAAAAAAAAAAAAATTTAAAAAAGAAAAACTAAAATATTATTGTAATAGTACCAGCTGAAATTTTAATAACTATGCATATAATCATAAAAAATAACAGAAAACATACTGATTTGCTGCATCCAAATTTTCTTCTCTGCTAATAAATTTGTGTCAAAACTAGGTTTATGACAAAAGTAGGACAAAATTACTTTGTGAAGAGGTAGCAAACATTACAGTCAGGAGTTTTAAAAAGCAGCAACAACTAGGATTAACTTTGCAGAATACTTTTTTTCTATTTAGTGAAAACACTTACAAAAGAACTCACTGTCTAAGAGTTCCAAAAATCTTATTAGAGGCATCGTAATGGAAAATGATGAGTGCAAAGAAGCTTTGAAAATCTGATCTTTATTTAAGCATTTTTTTAAAGAATGAAAAGCATAAACTTAAAATATTTGTTTAATGATTCAACGGTTCCTGTGCTCATGCAGGCCCTGTTAAAAAAAATTCTTTTTCTCCACTGGGGAAAAGTGTGAGGTAAATCTGCAGTAGCTCCTCCAGTAAATTAGTTACAGTGTTCTGATTAATGCAATAGCCATTGCTGGCCCTTCAATGATTCACACAAAATATAATGATGTATAGCATATAAATTCTCTTTATTACTGACAAGATGATGTTTAGGTCATACCTACGGAGGTAAGAAATTAACATTAGTATGCTGTTTGCTTTCTCTAGGCAAAGCATTTTTTTCTGAGAATTGCTACACATATTTCTTTATTCTATCTTTTATCACAATAACAGTAACAATTTTACATCTGTGTTGGGGTGCTGCGTTCCTTCTTTTTGGATGGGTCATTTTTGTCTGAGGAAGCAAAGCTTACATCCAGCTAGTACAACAATAAATTCCTGTATACCAGATAGCACAAATATAAGTTTGTGAGCCTCACTACAGCTTTAGCTCCCGAACATGCCAAAAAGCCAGTTCCTTTCCCTCAGAGCAGATTCTTGTGCTTGTTGAAGAGAAAGATTTTTTTTCCTCCACATTTACACTGATCTGTGAAGAATTCTGTTTCAAAATCTCCTGGTTCAGCATATAGGAATCCCACTGCTTGGCTCTAAAATTTACTAGAACCTGTGCCTTGTTAAGAATCCCACTAAGAAATCTTTTTTTTCTAAGTATTTATCAATATTTCATTAAAAAACAAACAAACAAAAAAACCCCAAACCAACACCAAACTTTCTCCTAATGGCTTTTCTCAGCAGAATGCTACTATCTTTGCTGACTATATTTGAAACAATATGAGATCAATCACTAATCCTGAAATCACAATCAACATCATTCCTCATCTTTTGTTTTCTTTTTTTCACACCTGGCTGGAACAATTAGATACTATATAAAGCATCAAAGGCAGAGTCTAAAATTGCATAATAATAAACTTGGTAAACCCAGGAAGTATTTGACTGTCCATCTATAAAAGTAGTTTTCTTCATCATTATTAGTCATTTTAATCACCAATTAAGGAGATGTCTTGTCCTGTTTCTTCAGTGACAGCCACTAACACAAAATCATATAATTTTAATCAAAGGCAGAGGCCTTGTTTGAAATGGTAACAGTTGACCTCCACACACATATTTTTGTTAGTGGCTGACTTTTCAGGACTATATGGTGAAGGTTTATATAATTTCTAAACCCGCATCACGGTACTTTTTTATTTTTAGTTACTTCAAAACTATTTTATTGCTATGCAATTAGCAGGAGAATTCTCAATGGCACTTGGAAGAAAAAATTTCCAAGAAACAGGTCAAATACATATGTACTTCAGACTCTCTGCACACTGTTAGTGTATTTGATAGCAAAATTACAAACTACCCATGGGGCAAGAGCTTGTTTTCCCCAAAGTCGTTTCCCCAGGTCTTACAGGTCAAGTAGAACAGCTTCCTAACAGCTCCAGGCAAAGATGAGGCCTCCAGAAATGCCTGGTCTCAGAGCAGAACTCATGCATGGTCTTCCCTAAGGTACAGAGAAACTTTGTGAAGTCCCTGCATACTTGTGGATTTACTAGACTTGGCACTGGGTGAAGATTAGGTGAATGAGAAGAACTTTTCTGTCTTTTGTTTCTGTTGTTCTTGGATTTACACTTCTGCAGGGGTGTTAAAGCTGGCAAAGACAAAGCACAGTCTGCATCTAATCACTTCAGCTGATGATTGCAGCAATAGCCAGGTCAGCACAGAGTCACTGATCCATTTAGTGTAGCTTTATCAGAGAGTTTGTAAAGTTACATAAACAGATGTACATAATTCTGAACTTAGCATTACCAACAGACCAAAAGATTTATACTTTAATCAACCATCTTTCATTGCCTCGTATATTGTGGGGCTGCTGAAAATGTTGTTTTCAATGTTTTTTAAGGCAGAAAAATGATTAATGTTTTGGATTTGGATATCTTCCCAAACTGCAGATACTCTGGCCAACAGTGCACTTGTGTTTCAAGACTCAGAAAAGTGGAAATGTTTGGCTTTATTATTAATCATTAATTTGCCAACCTTTGAGACTGGTTTACTTTTACTAATTTTTTTTCCCCTACAACAGGTCAGCTATGGTGTCTTATGTTTAGTTATGACACATCAATTACTATATAAGTCTGCAGTACTCTGAGTGTATTTTTTTTTCTTTTTTCAGGCATTTTAATTAATTTTTCTGTTATTAATACTGATAGAACCCCAACCATTGAGCAATTAGTTGCCCCCTCCATCCACTGAAACTTTCCAACCTAGCTGCTCCCTCCCCTTCTTAAATTGTCCTTGGATCAGCCTAATTAATACAAGTGCAAGACTTCTTCACATCTCATCTCTCGTGATGAAAGTCTTTATCTAATTTTTTGAACATATTGGTTTCTTTGGGTGGTATATAAAAACTTAACAATTCAAGTCTGTGGACCATTATGTTAAAAATTGTGCAAACAATAATTAAAACAACAGAACCTCTAAAATTCTTATTAGTTTAGTACTCACTACCAGCTGCTTAATACCCTCCTGTCTTACTGTCTACCCTACTCTAAAAGACACACTTAAAGGCTTAAGCACTAAGCATCTTCAGCTGGTCATCCTCTCTATATACCATGTGACTTCTTAGTCAGTTGTGAGGTTTGCAGTGTAAGAAGGTAAGCACTTCAACTTTTTGAGGATGATCTAAGTTAACACCTCTGGTGCTTTAATTTTTTCTTTTGTGATTGCATTCCCTGTAATGTATAGTATTTGACATAGTAACGAATCAGATATTGCTAAGCAGCAGTTAATAACCAACTTCCTACTTCAAATACAATATATGTGCCCACTTGACAGGTGCACCTGAGAATATCTGAATATGTTGAATATTTCTGTAGTCTTGAGAGTGTCCTCTTTTTTTCATGGCATGAAAAGGATTAGTATGTTAGCACAGAGTAATTGAATGAAGAGGCAAATGGTGGTGGGGAATATCCTGTCCCTGATCAAGTAGTAGCAAAAGTTGTTAAGATCTTTCTTTTTATCTTCTGACTGCTCACACAACAAATAATTTCAACTGGTTTTAAACAAAGGTCTTGTTTATAAGGATAAGATTATGTTATTTCTTGGCTAAAAAAAAAATTAAAAATTGAACAATAAAAAAGCATTTTGTGAGTTTAATTTGGTTGCAAAATAAGGCACTCTTGAAAAGCCTTTCAAAATATGTTCAATTTGCTAAGCAATAAATAACCTTCACACCTGATTTGTTTTAAATTAATGAAGTCTATAGTAGCTACCAGTCTGGAGTAAAATGAAACTGTATCCCTACACAGTCAGAGTATCGTAGATTTTAACAAATAGAGACACTCAAATCATTTTCACAGCGGTGAACTGAGTGATTTAATGAGGCTGAAGAGAGGTAAGATTGATTGAAAAACTCTAGAGTATATGCTATCTCTTTCTCAGATGGCAGTATGCAAATAGAAGATGGAAAGGTAGGCAAAGGAAGAAATAAGAGAACATCAATCAGTCTTTTATCACACTGCTGTACTGCTGCTAGGTCTTTGTCTAACATGCCATCATGTTGTCCGTATTAAAAAGGGAAGAGGACTTCATTCTTGTCAATAAATAGTTTCGAAGTGACTGAGCTGGTATGGGGCCTGTCAGCTACAGCCTCTGACAGGTCTGTTTATTGCTATGCGGATGTCGATTTCAATAAAATAAATAGATTATATAATCACAAATGATGCCCTTTTTTGTATGTGGCCTGCATCCATATTTTCTTAGTTATATTTGATATTTTACTGATGAATCACTTAAACTTCATGCAAAGAAGGGTATACTCTGCCTTAAAAACAAAAAAACAAACAAAAAAACCAAAACAACAACCCCCCCCAACAAACTCAGAACTCAAAATACCAGGTATAATTGCAATGTGAGTGTTTATGCATAAATATCATTGTCTTAAAAATACCTATGCTGAAAATATTACAAGCTATCTTAAATTATGGTGCTGTAAAACATTATCAGAGAAATTAAAGGGTAGTTGAAACAAGTTGGACCAGAGTGAAATTGGTCCATTAGTTAATTTTAGGGTAATACCAGATTAAAATACATTGTCCTACAAATTAGTTCTTAATCACCATACGGTCCCCATGAAGTACACAAGCTGTATATATCTTCCTGAAGAATAGTCTCACTGGAAGAAGAGCCAAAGTTTGTCTTTCTTTCACAACCTGTGGTAGGTTCTAAGAAAATACTTGAAAAATGGGAAATGAAAGAAGATAAAAGCATCCAGCTTCCAACAGCCAAAAACATTAGGACTTCCTCACCCAGAGTTAACTTCTGAACTGTTATACTGAGTTGAGCTGGAATGGAAAGAATTCTCTTCATAGCAGTCCATGTGGTGCTACATTTAAGACTGGTGACCAGCACACTGTTGCTAACATGCAAATCTTTTAGTTATTGTGGAACAGTGTGTGCACAGGATCAAGCCCTTCTCTGTTTCTTACTCTGCAACGCCTATGGAAATGCTGAGGGAGGACACAGCCATGACAGCTGACTCATAATGGTGAAAGAGTTTATCATTATGCTGCGTGATAAAACCTGGGTGGTAGCTTTCCCAAAGTTGCCATTCATTGAGGACTTGTTGGGCATCAGTTTGCTGGTGATAACCTGTCTTTTTTAGCAAAAGGTGTTGATGATTCCCTCACTCTCCCCCTTTCACTTATTAACCTGTCTTTATCTAAACCCAAGTGTTTTCTCTTTTTAATCCTTCCAACTCTCCCATTCATCCCATCAGGGGAGAGTGAGCAAATGGTGGTAGTTAGCTGCTTACTGGGTATAACACACAAAAGTCTTATAGTCTAACTCCCAACAGTGCATTCTTTATAAATTTGCTGCCAATGTTAGTGACTCAATATTTTTCTCAACCCATATATTTAATTAGAACTGTTCCATTTTCAATCTGTACTTCCCAAAGGATTTTAATTAATGTATTGTGAATGGCAGATTTACAATAATGATTTATGTAATCTAACCAGCATTTCAGGCATTTATGTCCAGTGCTGGTAGGCTCAACATCAGTTCACTTTAGAGCCATCAGAAAAAAAAACAAAACAAAAAACAAACAAACAGAACACAGAAGGAAAAAGAGAAAACATGGTAGAAATACTGACAAAGACAGGAAAAGGTTGAACCAGTCTCAGTATTGGGAAACTTAAAGATTTCATCATTAGATGGGCTCCCCATGTTTTAGTATCCATCTCACGAATCTCTCACCTTTTATCTGTAATTATTCAAATGAATGACTATTTTTCAATCCACGTAAGAAAGGGTGATTATCCAAAAAAGAATGCCTTGTCTTCAAAAAAAAAAGGATGTCTTTAACTGGCTTTCAAAATTAACACAACAGCAATATTCAATACATTATTCTGATGCTTCTTTCTAATTTTGTTTTAACTAATAAGAGGAAACTTACCAGTCAGTTCAGTAGATGCTGAATTTCAGAAGAGACATTGCTAAGCATGATTGGGCCAACAATATGAGGTGACAAGGTTCATTGCAAAGATGTATCTCTTTCTTTAGTATGATTTATTGGGTTTTGTGTCAAGGTATAGTAGCAGGATGGGGCTACAGGAGTTGCTTCTGGAGCAACTTTGCTAGAAGGACTTTGACCCTGTGAGGGACCCAAGATGGAGCAAACTGTTCCTGAAGGCCTGCACCCTGTGGAAGGGAACTACACTGGAACAGTTTCAAAGAACTGCAGTCCATGGGAAGCACTCGGGAGAAATTTGTAGAGCTCTGTCTCCCATGGGAGGGACCCTATGCTGGAGCAGGGAAAGAATGTGTGGAGTCCTTTTTCCTTTTCCTGAGGAGAAAGGAACAGCAGAGACAACACATGATGAACTGACTGGAGCCGCCATTTCCCATCCCCCTCCATTACTAAGGTGGAGGAGGAAGAGAAAAAATAAGGAGTGAAGTTGATCGCAGGAAGAAGGGAGAGCTGAGGGAAAGGTTTCAAGATTTTGGTTTACTTCTCATCACTCTACTCTGATTTGATTGATAACAAATAAAAATAATTTCCCCATATCTAGTCTGATTGACTCATGATGGTAATTAGCGAGTGATTTTTCCATGTCTATCTCAAGTCTTTCATTATAATTTCTCTCCCCTGTGCAGTTTAGAAGGTGAATGAGAGAGTGATTTTGGTGGACTCCATTTTGGTTTAATCTCTGCCAGAAACTGAGCACAACACAACTGTTTGTGCAATACTCTTCTGATGGGATGAACATGAGAATTTGAAGGGTAAAAGTAAGAAAACTTACTTGTTGAAATTAGAACAGTTTAATCATTGAAATAAAATAAAATATGGCAACAAAAATAATAAAGATGTAATTAAAAGAAAAATAACAAAAAGAAAGAGAAATAAAACCCAAGAAAAACAAATGATGCAAATTAAAAACAATTGCTTACCACTAGCCAACCAATGCCCAGCCTGTTCCCAAGCACTGACATTGTAACTTCACTAAGGCCACGGTAGTCTACTGTTAGTCTCCACTCTCCATTAGTCTTTCACTTCCAATATTTATTTTTGCCTGTAGGAGTGCCTGAAACGGGTATGGTTTGGTTATGTTGTTCAGACACAATGTGTGTCATAGTGGTTGGAATACTCACAGTATCTGTCACAAGGGTTCAGATAGATTGATGATGACCTGGACTATAAGCAGTTATCCAGAGATCCAGATGAAGTCCATTGCACATGACCCATGTGATGAAAACATATACAGAACACACCATTTTCATATGTCAACTCATTGGCAGTAATCACCTGGAAAGACAAAGATGAAAAAATGATGGAGGAATGTCGGAGGAGACCAGACCGAGAAAGAATTACAGGTGCTGGGTAGATGAGGATGCGGATACCCATGCAGCGACAGAATCGGGACCATGAGGGCTTCCGGATGGACACTGTACCCTTAAGATGGCTACGATCCAAGTTTCTTCTTCCCACAAACCCCTGGAATTCTTCCCACAATCCCATGGAATTCTCCCACCAACCTCATCCTCCTATTGGTCCTTTTGCCGCTCCTCCCTTCCCTCCTCCCCTTCGTTTGCATGCACCCAATAAAGTGCGTTACTCCTCCCCATCTCCGCCCCTCTTCCCCGCCCACATCCGGGACATTTGCGCGCGCCCCTTGTAAGCAGGCACGCGCTATTAAACTGGGCTTTTCCTCGTGGTCTCCTGCCTGGTGTGGATCTATTCTGTTTGGACGGGTCGCCGGGCCGGGAGCGGGAGGAGCCGACCCAAGCTTCTGAGGGGCATGATCCTAGGGAGCCCCGCCGCTTGCCGCTTTCCTAGCCTTGCTCCTGGGAGTGAAAAACCCCTCCACTGTATTAGTGGAAATATTAATCCACTGAGAGAGGAATAGTTGACCAACTCCTGCAATATGAAGGAAGTCTCTCTTCCTCCTTAGGGAAAAGTGTGTCAGCTCTGTTCCAGGAGCTCCACTAATTCAAAGAGGATATTCTCTAAGCCACACCTGTATGGACCAATTTCTCTGTTATCTCAGGATTAAGCATTCCTCTGCTCAAGAGGATATACTGTTGTCCTGTTTTAGTCTAGGATAGAATTCATGGACCCGTGGGCCACCCTATAGTTTTATCTGCATGACCATGGAGAAGACATGAAGAACTTGGATGGAAAATCTGCCTTGACCATAGAGACATGTGTATGTGAGTTACAATAAAAAACAATCACAACAGGGGGTTCTTCCAGGGAAATATGTGCTCCAATTTTCAGTGAGCAGTTCACTGGACAGAGTAGAATTAAGGGACTTCTGATTCGTATTTACAAGCAAATTATGAATACTATTACCAGGACTAGAGGGGACTTGCCACCAGCCAAGTGGAGAAAGGGCACAGCTGGGTTTCCTGGACTGTGTGGATTAAATTCAGTGGCCTGGCACATCAGACCCAGTTTGCTTTCCCTTGGACGGGCATCCTTTACACCAAGTCAGCCACTCCAGGGTTGGAAACACAGCCCTACCATCTGCCATGGACTGATCCAACCTGCACTGGAACAGGGTAAAACTCTTGAACACCTGTAATCCATTGGTGGCATCATCATATGGGGCAACACAGCAGAAGACGTTTTTGAGGAAGGGAAGAAAATAGTCCAAATACTTCTGAAAGTTGATTTTGTCATAAAGCAAAGTAAGGTAAAGGGATTTGAACAGGAGATCCAGTTTTTAGGAATAAAGTGACAATATGGATGTGATCAGATCCCAGTGGATGAGATCAACAATAAACAGTGATGTCCCCACCAAATAGCAAAAAGGAAACTCAAACTTTCTTAGGTGTTGAGGAGTTTTGGAGAATGCACGTTCCAAATTAAAGTCTGATTGCAAGCCCTCTCTCTCAAGTGACCTGTCAGAAGAAAAAATTAAATGGGACCCTGAGCAAAACTAACGTTTGAACAAATTAATTGGAAGGTACTTCATTCAGTGACTGGGGGGCCAATCCAGCCAGGAAAAGATGTGAAAAATGTGGTCTACACTGCATTCTGGAAGAATAATCCTACTTGGAGCCTCTGGAAGGAAACACCATGGGTGACTCAAGAAACAGGCACTGTTCACTGATGGGTCCTGTTGTATTGCAGGAAAACATCAGGAATGGAAAGCAAGAATACCAAGCAAGTTGCAGAAACTCCTGAAGGAGAAGGTGAATTGACACAATTTGCAGAAAAGACAACCATCCAGCTAACTTTAGACATTGCTATTGACCAGCTCCCTATGTTGGCTGATGCTGACAAATGGTAATGGTCACAGCAAGGGAAGCAGAGAAGGTGGCTATGCAAAGGCAAACCCATCTGGGCTGCCATATTGTTGCAAGATATACCTGCCTAGGTAGAGAACCTGTTTGTAAAAGTACATCACATAGATGCCAGTGAAAAACAACAGAACAACCAGCAGGTAGATCAGGGTCCTAAGACTGAAGTGGCTCAGGTGGTTCTGGACTGATGAATTATTTGTAGGTCAGTTCATGACACCTCAGGCCATCAAGGAAAAGATGGGATGGGCTTGTGATCAAGGGGTGGACTTTACCACGGACAGCGTTATCCATGAATTTGGAGCATGGACTGCAATCAAGCAAGCCAAATGGTTAAAGTTTCTCTGGTATGGAGGATGATGGTCAAAATGCAAGTATGTGGAGGCATGCTAGATTCATTTTATCATGCTCCTGCAAAACTGTCAAGGGAAGCATGATGTGTTTACAACAGTGGAAACAACCACCATTTGGCTGGAAGCATATCCCAAGTCCCATGCCACTGTCCAGAACACTGTTCTGGGCCTTGAAAAACAAGCCTTATTGCAACATGGCCCCACAGAAAGAATTAAGTCACTCAACTGGACTCATTTCTGAAACAACCTCATTGACACAAAAGAACATGGCATTGAGTGGCTGTATCAGAACCCCTATCATGCATCAGCCTTCAGGAAAATCAAATTATAAAATGGATTGCTAAAGACTACACTGAAAGCAATAGGTGCTTGGACATTCGAACATTGGGAAACACATTTAGGAAGGACGACCTGGTTAGTCAACACTAGTCAACCAAGCTGGCCATGACCAGCTAAAACTTTTGTGTTCTGAAGAATGAGATACAGTCCCTGTAATGCACATAAAAAATATGCTGGGTCAGACATGCTGAGTTATACCTGTGTCACATAAAAGGGAGGAGGGAGACAGAATTTCAAAGATTTCTAGTCTTAACTGTATTAATAAGAAATTATTAGCAATAAGCGCTTCCAGACAATCAGATCCTTATGTTCCCAACACTGCCTATTGACTACAGACAGCACACAGGTTGGAAAGGGTTTATGACCTCTGATATGAAGCCAACACTTAAGCCGGGGAGAACTTATCACCTAAATAAGCGCTTCCAGGAAAATTAGAGCCTTATGAACCCAGCACTGCCTGCTGAACTGCTGGACAGAACACAAGCTGGAAGGATTTCTAACCTCTGCTTTGAAGCCAACACTTAATAGGTAGAAAACAACTTTCCCCACAATAGCTCTCCAAATAACATTTATTAATACAAATATGTGACAGTTATTGTGGGTTCTGCTTTGCCAGTGATAACGTTCAGCTGCAAGATTGTATTTAATTGATAATTAAAGACCCCAAAAGAAAACCAGCACAAAACACATTTTACAGAGAAACACACACCAAACTCAAGTTACAATACAACAATGTATCCCATTTTCATGACAGACAAAAACTAGAAACAAAGAACTACTAACTAAAAACACAGCCACCTAAAACACTTATCTAGGCACTCTTTCAATGGCATAGGACAATAAAATAGCTTGCACACCACTCTCTCTCTGTAACACAAAGCAAAAGGAAACAACAGAGCTGCTTCTTATCAACACACATGTTGAAAAAAGAAGCTGCACATTGCAAAAGAAAGCAATAACTAATATAAGATAGCAAAGTGTAAAGCAAGTTACTGTTATTAGTATTAAGGTAGCAAAACACAGTTAGTAAAGGAGATGCTTATAAAGTAAGAATCAAAGTAGTTGTTAGCATAAGATGTAAGATAGAATGTATAAAGGAATAAGCTTTGTAAGAAAGTAAAGTTAATAAAGTAAAGTATAGAAAAATAGAAAGCACATGGTCTCCTTAGCCCTACATTGTTCCGGGAGGTAGGAGGAGGCAGGACAAGCTGCTAGCAGTTACCCCAGCAGACACATGGCATTTTCCCCTCTCTCTTGCAGTTAAAACTGCATCTCCTTTTATACCTTTTTTTTTTCTTCAGGTGGTTGTGTGACTAAAGTCAATCTTTTGGGGTGGGTGATACAGATGCCTGGGGTTGGTGGCTCCTTGAGGAGTCATAGAAGATATCACAAAGGGGGGCCCTGTGATTATTTAACAACACTCCACCCCATGTTAATCTTATCAGTTTGAAAGTGTTTTTCCTTTTCTGGGAGCATCCCTGGAGGGGGCTGAGGCATTTCTCTCAACCCATCCAGGCTTATCAGGGCCATCACTCCACAACCTGCCTGTGATATAATCAATACACCAGGCCTCTCAATGTTTATATTTCAGTCATCATTTTCTGTACCAGAGATGATAAACAGCACAAGAGGGAAAATATACATGTAAATTCAGTCTGGTACATTCCAATATCTGTCATTAACTTGAACCCTTTGAGATAATGACACTTCACACTATATGCCAAAAAAGACTGCCATGTTTTAATTCTGACTGAAAACTAAGCAGCACATGTTTTTAATTACTCTTGCCTTCTAAGATACCTGTATGGACTAGATACCTAGTGTATGTTAGATTCAGTCATTCACATGAATGATACATTAACATAAGTAGCTCAAAGTATTCATGCCGGTTGTGGTTGTGCATTTTGACATTTTCAATTCAACAGAGACCCAAGAGCAGCTCTGAGTATTCTCTTTTTCAGACTCATGACAAAAAAAGAAATTATATAAACTTGATAACTAACACAATAAATGCCAAACATATGTCTTGCAAGAACAGAAACTTTATCAATATCAGACTCATTACATTATTTATGTTAAATGTGTCTCTTGTTTAAAAACATTTCATCAGCCTGCCATCCTGTGTTGAAAATACAAGCCATTGCTAATTTAGCTGCAAGGTTTTATACTCCTTTAAAAAAAAAAAAAAAGGAAAAAAGTGTTTTAAAAATAGTTTAGCTGTATCTTGCATACTCATCAGAATCCATCTGTCTCTATAGCATTAATGAAAAATCTTGGCTCAGGACTTGCAGAGATGAAGCAAGCAAGAAAAGAGATTGGATGAGGATGCAGAAGAAAGACAAGAACTATTTCTCCCTGTAGGTGAACAGAGAAAGGTTGAGCAAGAAGAGTGAAATTGAAATAAGGTGCATGTTAGAACTGCAGTAGAGAAGGTGGCGAGGAAACTGCCATTAGAAAAACATGGGATGGAGACAGGCTTGGAAGAAAGCTGGCTGAAGAGTCTACTCTCAGTTAAACACTTTCTTCTTACATGCCCACAACAGAATCAAATCAATTCAGGCCTCACTAGCCCTTGGCTGCCTGCCGGTACCTGTGACATCTGTTACTTTGTGTGCCCACAGAGAGGCAACAGCATAGCATTGCTACCAGTTGTGCTGGAAGCTCCAAAAGTAAGGATTTGTGTAGCTGATATAAAGGCTGGCTTCACAATAATGTTTAACAGATTGGATGTGAACTTTTGAAATAAATCTCCCAATAATCCCCAATTTTTTCAGCACAGTTATTTTTGGGTAGTGATTACAAATAGGACTTCATTTTGGAAGGAAGTAAGCCAAAGATGCATTCAGAATCTGCTCATTTAATTAACGGCAGCCAATCCATGGGACTGAGAGATAGTCTGAAGCAAAGCTCCACAAAACAGCTACAGTGGACATCAGTTCGTCAAGGTCTGCTCTGCAAAGCACACTATTTCCTAATAAGACATTGCTTCAGATTCCACTACTGCTAATCACCAGTGTGATATCCTATTGGTATAAGCTCTTTTTTAAAACAAAGACACAGGTATGAAAAAAGTTAACACCAGAAAAACAAATGAATAAAGTCTAGTAAAGCTATAATTAAGATTACACAGGGAAACTTAATTAACACATTCACAGCACATAAACAAGTATACGTGCCTGTTATGTTTGCATGTTACAGTTGCCTTTAAGTGGTCAGCTTCCCTTTTCCTCTCTCTTCTTCCTTCATGGATACTGCTCCCTTTCCCCACCCGTATTTTATTTTCTTATGGCAAATCAGGACCCCACCCAACCTTCCCTGCACATTAGTCAGAGCTACGGTGAAACTGATTTATTGGTTTACCTCATCTGGTGTTTATTGATGCTGTATGAAACTGTTTAATGGACACAGTGGCTTTGTACATTAATACTACGGTGTACTGGATGATACTATTAGGTTCTTCTGGCTTAGGTGTAGGACTATAGGGATCACAAATCACAAACATGGGCAATTTGGGCAACCAATGGAAAATTTAGGGTTGTAGTGTAATTACATAACATACATTTTTTGATTTGCAACCACCTTCCTGAGTGTTTATAATTTTGGAAAGCCAGGTTGAGTAGACAACAGTAAAGGTTACATTTTGAAAATTTTGTTTGCTGTAAACATGATACTACATCTGTGAAAGGACAAAGAAATGGGCTCTGGTCTCTCTGGCATATTAAAACTTCAAGATCTGTCTCCAACAACTCTATTTGTTACTGTTATCTAGTCAAAGTCACATTATAGAGAAACTTTAACCCAATAATTCATTACCTTAGTTTTGAGTGCTTGATTTTGTCATCTTAATATTTGTAAATGGTTTATATAGAATAAATAATAAATAAAATAAACCAGGTGATTTTTTTTTATATAGATGTCAGTTGCAGCTGCAAGTGCTGAGCACCTCTGTACTGCCCCTTCCTGGCTTAAGGAAAGCTTTTACTCTCTTTTCAAAATTTTTAGGTTAGACAGCAAAACCTTTTTTTGTTGTTGACAAAGAGGAAAAATTTAAAATTACATTTAATAGAGTCTTATCTACAGCTTTTGAGGCTATAATGTTGCTCCTCATGTGTAGGAACTCCTAGTAGAAACTAAGAACCAAAGTTAATAGTTTTAAGGTATATTTGGCAATACCAGGATTTCTATTAACAGCTGTTTGGATGCAGTTCAAAAGACACTTAAAAATCACTAGAAGAACTAATATGATCTTCCTGTAATCCTCTTTTTGGATCAAAGCAATGGACTTTTCCTCTTTGCTTCTTAATTATGAGTGAGTGACTTGAACCCAGGAGAATGTCTTACAGGAGTTTGAGTCATCTGTGAATTTCATGAATATCTAATCATTAGAACATGGACTTTGAAAATTTGTTTCATTCTAAGTAAAATCAGGTGTTCCCATTTGCTTGGGTTTTTTTTGTTTTTTTTGGTTTTTGTCTTTTTAAATCCCTCTCTGTTAGTAGATAAAACTCTGTCTTTACAAAGAATAAAAGTCATAAAGGATTCAGACAGAGGGTAATGTCTGTTTTTGCTATGAGGCAGTTCTAATAATCACAACCATCAAAATGAATGTCCTTTTAAAATTCTTTTTCTTCCTGAAGTGTCTACCTATGATATTCCAAACAATTGTGTCTGCCTCTTGGCACCTATTTAATATATACTTGGCAAATGAAAACTGAATTAACAATAGTACTTTTAAAGTCCCTAAGGCAATATTGAAACTCTATATGTTTATGGAAGAAAGCAGTTATTCTCCAAATGGCTGGCAAAACCATCTCCAGGCTATATAGTAACAGATGCCAATGGAAATGATTGCACATTTCTTTATTCTCAGTAGATAACCTTCAGGTATAATGGTTTCAGGCTCTCTGATTTTCTGACTTACTTTCCATACATATTATATGCAATAACCTCAACATCAAAAGTTGCATATCAGTCACATACAGAATAGTTGAAAATACACCCAAGGCTGAATTTATTGCACTGGCTTATTGTACTCCATGGTATAAATGCTACATCCCCCTGAGGAACTGAACTGACTGCAAAGGCTGAATCTGGTCCTTCACAGAGATGTTAACTGAAGCCCAGAAGAGTCGACTGAAGTGTGCACTTTAACCCTCCTACCTGCACTAGCACATTTCTGGGCAGCTTTTGACCATTTGTCTAACTCTACACATTGCCAGGCCAGGGGGCTCCCTAGTGCCTTAGTGTCCTTTGATCTCTTCTCTTGGAATTGGCAAAGCAGTTCTTCCTTAAGGATGGACTAAAGGAATCTTGCACTCACAGCCGTAAATCTTGTAACTGTGTGTAAATTCCTCTTAGAATCCTGCTTACCTAGAAGATTCTTACTTCTCTTGCTTAGCCACTTTGTTGACCTAAATCTATGGGAAGAAAGTGTTCAGAGATATGCATGATATACATGATACACATTAAGAAACAGTAAATATAATTTATAGTTTATCTCAATGTGTAGTTTATGCAGTGTGGATTAGGGATAATGGTGATTTTTTTTATGCCTTTAATATTTGAATACACAGAGGTATCTTTAGCAATACTTATTGCAGTTTAAATTTTTATTGTCAGAATATGGGTAGACAGAACATAATAAAGTATCAGGAATATTTTTCAAATTGATAGTAATTTTTTTCTTACCTCTACTAAAGATTCTACTCTATTTAAAATCATATTAGTCTACTGCAAGCACACTGATAAATAGGCATCATTATTATCTTTATATCCCTTAGTACCTTGCGAATCTTTCTCTCTTTCCTGACTCTTAGGCAGAAAGCCTTAACAATTTCTAACGCTGAAGTGTTATCTCATTTCTATTTCACTAATCCACCAAATTATCTACATCTATTTGTATGATACTCTAATCCTTTTCTATATTAACAATGATTTGCATAACCTGAAAGTGAAATAAATGTACATACAATTACTTCAAACAAAACCATGATACAGTTAAACAAAACTGATCCTAACACATTTCCTGAACCACTCATTTAATTGCTTTTGATCCCAATAACTTCTACTCAAGATTTCTGTATCTTCTGTTTATCCGTCTTTCAATTCTAGGACTAATCCCCTTCTACTCTATCTTAAACCAGAATTTACTTGAAACTCAATAGTGTAGTTTCATTAGAGATTTAAGGAAGGATGCCTATATTTCTGGGACAAAATCAATTTAACACTGTGCTAATGTACTTTTCAATCTCAAGAGAAACAATTTTCTTTTATTTTCTGATCCAAAACCCATACTTTACAAAAGACCTTTAATAAGCAACTTTATGTCAGCAACTCTTTGTTTTAAGAAATACTATAGCACAAAAGTAGCTGGCTAGTACTACCTGGCAGTCATAGTAATACTTTAGCCCTAGCCCTACCAACATGAACACTTAAGTACATCTTAAAGCTATTTTCTAAACATATTTGACAAGGAATCTATAAAAAATGATAGAATGTTGTATGTTAGCCCGGGTAAGCAGCTGAGCCGTACACAGACCCTCACTCACTTTCCACAGGAGGAGAGAAGAGAGAATTTGAATGATAAAAATGAACACATTTGTTGGTAAAGGCAAGTTGAATAGGTAAAGCAAAAGTGTGGGGTTTGGTTTTGCATGGCAAGGTGTGGGCTTTGGGGCAGAGATAAAGGAGTGGCTTCTGTGAGATGTTGCTAGAACCATGTCCAACAGAAATGATGTCAGCTCTGTCCTTATCTCAATCCACAAACATTTCATTATATTTTGTCTACCCTGTCCAGTTGAGGAAAGGGAGATATATAGCAGCTTTCGTAGGTACACAGTGTCCAAACTGGATCAAGGCACCACACTATGCACGTGAACAAAACGAAAACAAATCATTCACCCTTCCCATCAGCAGGCAGGTGTTCAACCACTCCAGGAAAGCAGGGCTTCATTGTATGTAAGAACAGATACTTGGGAAGACAAATGACATCACTGAGCATTCCCCCTTCTTGTTTCCTCCAGTTTTAATTGCAAGCACAGTATCATATGTGATGGAATATTCTTTCTCTCTGTTAGGGTCAGCTGTCCCTCCCAAATTCTTGTGCACTCCCAGCCTACTCACTGGCAGGACATCATTGGATGGGCTTGATGCTGTGTAAGCACTATTAAGCAGTAACTAAAACACTGGTGTGTTATCAACACTATTTTGGTCACAAATACCAATCATAGAGCCATATAAGCTTCTATGAAGAACATTAAATCTATCCTAACCAAAACCAATATATGGAGGAATTAATCCCTCTCCACTGTTAAATGCATTTATAATAAATAAAGATTAAAATAATAACTTTCTAAAATACTTAGCAGACTGGCAATAAACTATAAAAATTTAAAGAAGGTATTAACTAGGTCAAAAGCATTCAAAATATTCTAAATGGTAAAAAATCACATTAGAGTTCTTTTTCAGCAATTTTTTCCTAATTGGAAGTTAAAGAAAGTCAATAACGTGTTTTTCTAGTGGCACCAGTTATTCATTTGCAATCTTTCATGACATGAAATAAGAAATTGAATAAAACAGGGAAAAATGTGAGTCATGCCTTATTTGTCTAGATGCCTCTCCTGAAGTTAGAACCATCTGCAACATTTATTTGCTACATTAGACAAATGAGCGATTTTTCTTTCCCAGGGCTAAAACCGTTTTTAATTTAATTCAAGAGCACGTAGAGTTTGTCCTCTGTAATGACTTCTACAACTATTCTCCTTTTACTCTGACTTTGCCTCAGGCCTATATATATTTTAAGCTGTAAAATACAAACAGGTATCTTTTCCCTAATCACAATAGGAACAAAGTTCCAAAAAATAGAATATGTATTTCATTTAAACATACAGTGGATTTACAGCAAAAAAATCTATGCAATCAGCATAATCCAGTATATGTGTTGTGGTCAACTGTGTCAGGATATATCTCACTTAACAGTCTTAAAGCTTTACTTGGGTTTGATAGATTCAGGCAAATTTACTGCAGAAAAAGCCATCAGAGTTTTAAATACAAGGGACTCCACCTTATGACTCAGGAAGTTGCAAGGCCACAGTTTACCAAACGCTAAAAGAACATTTAGAGCTAATATTTCCATATATTTACTCTATGCTTGCATTCTTTACTTCTAATATAGAGGAAAAAAAGATAAAAAATATATATACTCTGTATTATAGTATCAGAATACTTTTGCTTTACACTTATATCTTTCTATTCCTCTTGTATATTGTTCCAGCTGTTGTTGCAGAAGGCCTTTATTCTGATCCAGTATGGAGTAATTTTCCTATGTTCTTAGGTTCTTAACATCATTTAGCTACAAGGAAAGCATCTGCACCAGAGCTGCAGGGTGCCCAGGAGATTTTTGAGGTGAGTATATCCAGGCAATTTTAGAATGTGATTCATCTAACCTGTTGAATAACACATCTGTATTTAGAAAATATAGGACATATAACCTACAAATTTCAGCCAATAGTATGAATTATCTTTTGTATTCATTGATTATGTCTGTATCAGATCTTTTTATACTCAGCAGGGCTGTGCGGCCAGATAAAATATAACATGCATCTGGAATATATTTTGGTGTGATACCACTGTTTCAATAAATTTCTCTGCTGATTGATTTATTGCAAGTGTAGCAGGAAGTGAGGCATTTATTCTCTGCCACCAAACAAATTGACTGGTCTTGATTAAAATTTTTACAGAAAATGACAAAATTCATGGATGGAACCTAATTCTCTCAGAATTCCCAGCATCATTAAACAGCCTTCGATTGGCTCAGTCCAGGAGACGTTTGTTGAGCCCTGTGATTTCAGCGTGATTTGGCGTCAAAAATGGCAAGGTGGAGCTGAGTTATACTCCTGCAGAATCTCATGGTTGATCTAATGCATGTTCATGAGTAGAGCTGGATCTTGAATATGCTTAACATGATGCATGGTTTATATGAGCATTCTGGCAAACCCCAGATTTCTATAAATGTTTAATTCAGAAAGATATATAACAGCTGCTTTGTATATGGGTATCAATCACTACTTAGGAAAATGTCTTCTTTCCAGCCGTGCTAAACTCTGAGTAACTTGCATGTGGAATTTCACAACATAGTTATTTTTCTCATCAAAATCATACTGAAGGAAGAATCCTCAAAGACAAAGCAAAAAGGACCACAGAATAATGCCAAGAACTACAACAATGCCTGGAAAATGATCTGAAATTTTCTCCTCTACAAAATATAATTAAAACATCTGATTTCAGGAAATTCATGAAAATGAAAAAGCACTTTGTTTGACAGGACAGAGAAATTTCTAAACCTCTCACCTAAGTTCTAAGTGTGAGAACTATCTCAAAATATCTATCCAATAAATACTACCGGGGCATTTGATGCAACTCAGTTCTAAAACACAGAATTTGGAATAAGACAGTTATCCAAGTGGTTGGGTATTTAATTACATGATAACACATATGGTATCTCTCCAACCTGATAACCCTTCTGTGCTATGAATGGGTATTCAAATGAAGAAATAATTCTTGAGCAATGTCTAAATGTGTTGATAAATGAATTTTTATGCCTTTTGAGAGGGAAATACAGGCAAGCAAGCAAGATGTAAGTTAGCCATCACCACACCAGCAACAACATTCATAGTATGCAACAACATTTATAGTATGCAACAACATTTTTTAATCTGTATCTGCCAAAATCTGCAGTTTGGAAATTATGGAGGTCATTCTTCCCCATCTCTTAGAAGTCTGCCCCTTCTAGAGGAAACATAATCCACTGAAGTGTGCGGGTAGACACAGTGCTCCAGATGTGTTCCTGCAAGTGCTGATTAGAGCAGAAGAATTATTTCTTTGAACCTGTGGGCTTCATTCTGGCTCAAATTGTCCAGAAAGCTGTTACCTTTTTTAGCAACAGGATCTCAATTCTTTTCCTGTAAAACTACTTTCTGATGAGTTGGACTGCAGCCTGTACTGGTGCATAGGATTTTTCTTCCAAAAAGACAGAATTTGGCACTTTGTTGAACTTCTGAGTCTTCAGTCAGTTTCTCCAGCCCGATGAGGTCTCTCTGAATAGCAGTCCTGTCCTCCATCTTATTGACTGCTCCCTTATTCTTTATCATCTCTAAATTAGGTTTCTAGCCTATTTACATGTTCATTAACAAACATGTTAAATTGATATTGGCTCCAATTATGTCTTCACTGACAAAAGACAGGCTGCCAATCATACTTTGTACTGGTGATCACAAGCCACTGAGCCTCATGGTCCAGTCAAATCACCACCAACCTTATAATCTATTGAGTACAAGGGTTTGCATGGCGAGGTTTTGGCTGAGGGGTGTGGGGGGAGAGGAGTGGCTAGAGGGGCTTCTGTGAAAAGCTGTCAGAAGATTCCCCTATATATTCCCTAGCCAATGCCAGCCAACTCCAAGAGAGACCCATGACTGGCCAAGCCCAAGCCCATGCCCGTCATCCACAGTGATAGTGTCTCTATGATTACATATTTAAGAAGAGGAAAGTCATAGTGCAGGATTAAATTGAAGACAGAGAAGAGAGGACTAAGAAAGTTGAAACAGCCCTGTAGCCACCAAGGTCAATGCAGAGGGAGGGAGAGGGGGTGCCCCAGGCACCGGAGAAAAGATTCCCCTGCAGTCTGCAGTGCACACTGTGGTGAGGTGGCTGTGCTCCTGCAGCCCATGGAGGTCCATCGGGGAGGAGGTGGATGCCCAGAGGAGACTTTGAACCTGTGAGAAGCCTATGCTTGACCAAGCTCCTGACAGGACCTGTGGACCCAGGGAAAGAGGAGCTCATGCTGGAGCAGGTTTGCTGGCAGGACTTGTGACCCTGTGGGAGACGCACTCAGAGATATGTGATGAACTGACCATAAACTCCAATCCCTTTTCTCCTGTGCCACTGAGGAGGAGGAAGTAGGAAAAAACCAGCAGTGAGGCTGAAAAAGGAAGAGGTGGCAGGAAAGTCCTTTAAGCTTTAGGTTTGTTTCTAATTATCCTGCTTGACAGTAAATTAAATTATCATTTTTTCCCAGACTGTCTGTTTTGCCCATCATGATATCTGGTGAGTGATGTCTTCCTGACCCATGAGCTTTTTGTTGTATTTTCTCTACCTTTTCCAACTTAGAAGGGGAGTGTATAGCAGCTTTGGTGGGACCCTGACATCCAGACAACATCAACCCAACACTTTCACCAATCCAAATCATGATAAATGTTGCTGCAAAAATACCATTTCAGTAGAACAACTAGCCCTTGAGCAGTCTATCCAAAATTCAGCTTAGCTAGAAAGCAGCTATGAAAAACTATAGACTTAGGATTGTCTCTCTTATCAGAGGCTTTATTTACAGCGACTAAGCAGGGATTCTAGGCAACTACCTTAGGTTAAAGATCATTAAAAAGGCAAAAATTAAGTGAGATGAAGCCTTTTTCATTTAAGAAGCTTCCATTTGAAACCTGTAGAGAGTGACTAACCTTCCTTCAGAAACTGATGCAAGTATTTGCAAAGAATTGTAGAACAAATGGAAAATATAGAAATAATTTCTATATTTCTGCACTGGACAAGTGTTATCTCTTAAGAAACTCAAAAATGAGAGGCCTATAGACCACCAAGAGGAGAGATTGAAAGGATAGTAAGAATACTCAGAAATGTGGAAAAGTTCATACATAAGGAAACACTGAGAAGCCTCTACATTTTCTGTAAGTCTGTAGTGGATACGGCAAAAAATAATGAGATTAAGTTGCAATAAGAAAGGTAAGATTCAGGTACTGGGGAAAGGCAAGGAAGGGAAGCACTTGAGCAGACTGCCTGACATGGCTGTGGAATACTTCAGTCCCTTAAGAACATGCTAGAGAAATCCCTAACATGACTCTCAGTGCATTCAGTCTCAGGATATCTCCCAGTCTTATTTTCTATATTTGCCCGTGCTATCGTTGTTGCATTAGCAGATGCTTCTAAATAAACATACCTCTTTTTTTGTGGCTAGCTGGGGGGAAACCTTTCTCCCTCTCATCAAGCATGAAGCAGCTGTATACCAAGCTATTTAATCAATCTGGATAAAAACATAAAATCTGGCCCTCAAGAGCTCTTGCCTTGACAGCAGGCAGCATCACAAAATTACCATTTTTCTTTCTGATTGTTGGTAAAAAATAAACAAGACATTCATTCTTTTATAACTAGTATACAGGTCTATAAAGGACTAATTGATTTTATTATTTTTTCACATACAATTACTTTCAAGCATGGGACTATTTAACAAATATTTAGCACTTTTTTTTTTAAGCAGAAACATTAGAAGTACATAAATAGATTAACCATTAGATCTTCATTAGCTTAAATTAAATAAATAATTTTTGATACTTGGCTTGTCATCAGCCATAGTATTGTGTTGACCAATCAAGTAAAATTAGCTATTTAATGAATGTTTCATTTACTAATTAATAAGAACCAAAGCTGCTCTTGCTGGGAATATGTGTGTAACAGATATGATGAATAAGGCACTCATTATGAATTAGGTAATATTTATGGATAGTAGTCCACACCACCTATCCTTACAGATGCATTTTAAATACATACCTCCAACTATCTAAGAAACAATAATACAGTAATCCTGGATGCTCAATACACTTAACAAGGATACGTGGCTTATGGTTATATTTGAAAGTAATTCTTCCCAGTTCCTTTTTGGTAAACAGCAACAGCACTAAGGGAATGGCTTGAAGTTTTGTCAGAGGAGGATTAGGCTGAATATTACAAAAAAGGTTGTTTACTCAGAGGGTGGTTGGGCACTGGAACAGGCTCCCCAGGGAAGGTGTCACAGCATCAAGCCTGACAGAGTTCAAGGAGTGTTTGGATGATACTCTTGGGCACATGGTGTGACTCTTGGGGATGGTCCTTTGCAGGGCCAGGAGTGGGACTCAATGATCTTTGTGAGTCCCTTCCTTCCAACGCAGCATATTCCATGATTCTGTGACATATTTTATATTTGCGTGCTATTATATTGTATTAGTTTAATTCTTCTCAGTGTGGACTTAATTCTTTGAGGAAATATTTCATATCAGTAGAATCATAGTCTCTAGTTCACCTTTAACCTGAACAGTTGTGTCCATGAGCAATACTGAAAGTGCAGACCAGACAGCAAATGAAAAGACTTTTTAACTAACCAATAAACCGCCCTGTCATGAACATCAGAACTGACAGGTCACAAAGACACATATCTTACATTATATAGAATTCTCAAGGAAAGATCAAGACCTCAGCATCTGCATGGATTATCTGTGCAAATATGGTGACTCCTGCTTCCAGAAGTGTACTCCAAGATAGGTATCTACAAATTGATAAACAAGATATTCATCTGGAAAAGTTTAGCAGAATTTCTATCATAATAATATTTTTCAGGCATACCTTCTATCACAACATGGAATACAAATATATATATATGTTTTGTTCAGACCATCTTCCCAGACTGTGAGAAGGCCAGACCCAACATCAGCTATTTATTACTATAGAAATAGAATGGCTAACAATTATTGTGCAAAGCCTGCTGAACTGTATAAATGTAGCAAAATCACTTTCTTCAGAAAAATATGACATTGCTCTGGATGTGAGGTGCCATGAATAAGTTCTATGAATGGCATTTTCTGGATCCAAACATGAATTTTATGTGCACTGTATGAGTGGCACTTACATGATCAGGGTAGGAAATTTATCCATCTTTGAATAAACTGCCACATCTTCCCATAAAAGTGTAAGACCATCCAGTAGGAACCGCAGACTTACGCATGGATAAGCCACAAGGCATTTTCATTTTATTGAGAACTGCTACAGAAAAATGCATCAAAAATAACCAAATTTTCATGATGGCTTTCCAGATAATATCACCCAAATACTCACCATTCCTAGGGAACAGAAGTAGAAATATGATGAAATTATGAGCCTAAGGAATATATGAATGTCCATTTGCATGCAGAACATAAATATGAGCTTTTTACATAGTATTATAATCTACTGTCTATATGCTTTCTTAGGAGCTAACTTTTTACTAAGCTTTCCATATGTAAGGGTGACTTGCCTCTTCTCCAGAGAAATTTTACTGGTACTAGAAATTTTAATACTAAGAGAGCTGTATAAACATAAAGCTTATTTTACTATTCTGTTAAAATGGGGAGTTCATATATAGTTTGGGGTTGTAAGGTAAAGAAAGACGAAAGTGAGGCCCCTTCACTTTGACAGCTGAATTCCAACAGCAGTTAGAATGGGGAGATAAGATTAAAACCTCCATTATTCATAAAGTGTTCCATTTTGCTGAAATAGTCCTTATCTTTTGGCTTTATAAGATAAACTTCTCTAACACAAACTGTAATTACAGGAAGCATTTCAGGAAATTGTTACAGTACAAAGGAACATTTTGTAATAATATGTAAGATAAACACTGTAGACATTAGCAGGTTTAACTCTTCTGAGGGGTCCATACTTGCCCTGGTCACTGGCTGATGTCCAAGGGGAGAAAACATGTGTTTTTAAAGGTGATTGAATATTTTTGATAATACTTGGCCAATACTTACTTTGTAAATATTTTACAGTAAATCTTTTCCTCCTACTCTCCAGAACTAGTTCTTCAGACACGTGTCATTTTCCCTCTTCTACACTGATACATTTTCAACTCCTCATTCTGTAGGCCTGTCTGTGTTATCTTACACTGCTTAAAGTTAATGGTGAGAGGTACCAAAGAATGTCACCTAGTCAGTATTCATTTTTGGCATTTATGTTGCCTAATGAATCTATTGAAAGCAAAATATTTTTAATTTTACTTATCTTACTCAAAAAACAGTTTTTAGCAGAAAAAACTAGAAAATTTGATCTTACCAACATGTCAGCTAGCTAATTCACTACCAATGTAACACATTTTCCAGGTTAATACCATATATTTTGCAGATTAATAATTAAGGTATTGTCATTTTATTTATCATGACCCATAGAACTATAATTAACTAATATGTAGTTAGAATTTGACAGACTAATGCCAATAACAATAATAACAATCAAAACAATAATGTCCTGATCTTTGTCAAGTATAGTAAGTCCCTCACTTCAATAACTGCAGAGCTTCTTCCTGCAGCCCAAGTTTGGCATTTAACCACTGGCTTATGCCACACTACCCGTACAAAAGGGTGCAAATAAGAAGACACCGAGTACAAAGCTGCAGTAGTTGCAGCCTTCCTTTCTAGGTGATGGTATAGAACAACCCCACTTGCCCATTTGGTCTGTTTTGATTGTGTCATGATCTGTTTTAATTTGGTCTGTTTAGTTGTGCCATGAGTCATAGGAATTAACACTTGAGCTATACCAAATGTTCTTGGATTATGAGAGTAAGACCATTTGTATAAAAGTACTCCTTTCACAGCTATGTAATATGGCTGTAGATGAATCAGGAGAACTTTATCCCAAACTGCAAAAAGATAGATAGATAGATAGATAGATAGATAGATAGATAGATAGATAGATAGACAGGCAGACAAACAGTTAATTCTTATGAAAAAAATCCTAATCAGTTGTAAGAGAATTCCAAGCATTAGTACTGGCTGTTAATATTGTTAACAAGAGATTTCTAGCTGTCCACTCCTTTATTAAATGTAAAATTAAAGAGCTTTCTTATCAAATCAGATTACAGGCAATTCAAAGGGGTTTTGCATGCTGATTGTATACAGATCAGGAGGATTTCACACAGTTTTTGAGGGGTCTTCATACAATGAAGTCATAATACATATTTGAAAGGAAAACTGGAATCTTCCCTTTTCTTTTCCTTTTCAAGACTTCTCTGTAGCTTAAAAGTCACATAATCTCTACAAACTCAAACCAGCATAACTGTTGATTTTATTAAGACATTTTGTTAATTAAGGGTTGCTTTCTTAACCTTCTTTGGGTTTCTTTGCTGACTAATTCATTTTCATTATACACACTCTGTTCTCTCCAGCTGTTTCACATGGTAGCTTTCACAAACTTACTTAGCAATGCAGATGTTGCCTTACCTTGTGCTGAGAAGGGTTTTAGAGGTCTGTGGCTGGAGGCTAGTGTGCAATATTTACCACAGGCTTGTACAAAGATCTGACTGGCAATACATTTAGACTTGCTTAGAATTTCCTCACCCTAAAAAATCAATGGCCCTTTCAGAACTACCTTGGACAACATGAGTGCTTTTGTTCTTAGTGGATAAGAAGTTCTTTTGACTGTATTTTTAAAAATCTTTAGGGTTTTTTTTGTTGGCAACACAAAATTAAAAAAAAAAACAACCTACTTTAATTCTCTCAAAAATTACTATTGGTGATCTTAATTCATAGCCTTGTAAAGATGTTCATGTTCAAATAATTAATTTTTGAATCATTTTAATCCAGTTAGTTCCACATATTCTGTTTAATAGAAAAGATTTATTTCTTCTCCAACATTTAGAAGCTCCCTGACATTGCTGAGGTTGTAAAAAGAAAAAAAAAAAGGTATTTCTTAGCAGCAGCAGCAAAAATGAGTAAAAACTAGCCATATGCTCAAGTCCCACTTTTGTATTCTAAATACTTGAGTGTGCACACATGTCAATAACTTTTGCTGGAACCCTTCTTAGGCTTATACATACAAACACCTGTCCTGAGTCCATGCACTGGTGCAAACAGATACTGTGAGCCCCTGTTTTGCAGACAGCTACTTACCAAAAGTGGAGACTAAGAGTCTGTTTTAAACTAACATAGCAAGCAGCTAAAACCTTAGTCAGTCCCTAATCCAAGTAGCCAGGAAGCAAACAGCATGCTCAATGCAGCCATTAAATACAGAAAAGATATTTCTATAGCAATACAGAAAGATGGTGTTGCTTGTATATTATGTATACAAAGAAAGGTTTTAATGACTTGTTTTTTAAGTGACTTGTATACTTTGAGAAATCACTGCTATAAAAGAATATGAATGACCTGCTAGCCCTCTTGTACTGCTAGCTAAAGTTAAGTAGCATTTATGGTACATTCAGCAGGTTTGAAAAGAGTACATGTGAATTTCCTTTTCTTGAAATGAAGGAATATTTATAGTGGAAGTGCAATCACAGTCCAGCCTGTTTTAATTTACTTTTACAACCTTTTTTGACTCTTCCAATACCTGTGCATGAAAGAAAGCGAGGCAACTAATCTCATGTCATGAGTTGAGAATTAAAAGATGTTGATGGTGAAACTATTACTCTGGCAACAGGGAATTTGACAGTGATCTCTTGAACTACATTGTGTCTGAAAGGACATGTCTGTGGTGCCATTGCAAGGCCAGAGGGTAATCTTGAAGCAGCTGAGAAATACTCATAAGAAAATTATGCCCTGAAATCTTTATGAGGGTCACAAGAAGACATGAGAAAAACACTAGAATATGACTATTGTGATTTAGTAATTTCACTTTTTACAATAAACTCATGAAAGCATCAAGTGATTTTCATGTTCCCACATGTAGTCCATCATAGGTAGATATCACAACTGCAAAAACCACTCAGGTTTCTCTTTCACAGCAGGAAAGCTGCATGAGGAGGAACTGATCCCACACATCTTCATTTTCTGCTTGTACCTCAGAGTGATTTCATTTTAGTCCTTAACAACTTCCAGTGACAATTATTCCTTTTTAAGACTGACTCTGTAATGATAATTAGCACAATCTACCCTTGGCTAATGCTTTTATTCAGAACAACTGTTTCTTCTTGTACCGAAGATTTCTATAGGGAGAAGGAGTTATGATTTCCTGCCCAATTCTGAGTCTTTTTTTATCTCAACCACCATATACCAAAAATTTTACTTACCTGGTAACCCTGCTGCTATCACATTCCTGTTTCATATCATACAACATAACAAAATGTGCCTATCCTGATCAGAAGAGCATGTGGCTCAGTAGCCACATACCGGGAACAACTATAATAGGGAACAGAGAGTGCTGCTTTCCTTCTGAGATGGGATACTATTAGGAGCAGAGAGCTCTTACAACCTTAATTTAAGTGTGTAAAATTACATCCTTAAACCCACTCACATTTTTTGTTACATTCATATGATCTGCATCCTATATAGCTCCCTAGCTAGGTGGTTACACAGCTTAAGAAAAGGTTAAATGGACAGGTTTCTTAAAAACATATTAGACAGACTAGACTAGACTAGACTAGACTAGAATAGACTAGAATAGAATAGAATAATTATGACACTTCTAACACAATACTGCATTGCAATCCACAAAATGTGACATGGTTAAGTTGTAAGCTCTCATTTGACAAAAATGCATTCAGAAGTGCTCCCCAAACCATAAAATGTTGTGATTGTGTATGTGTGAATGATTTATAAAAACTGCCAGAAAATAAAAGGTTTGATTTTCAGATACATTGCTCCTAATGCCACACATTTTGGCCCTTTTTATTTTTTCTCTTGTCCCAAAGAGTAAAAAACTTTGCTATTGTATCTGTTGTAATAATTTGCAGTTCCTATTTGGTAAATTCAGATGCATCCAAAGTTGTCAGATAGCTCCATTAACTTCTCTCCTTCTGGAGACTCCCAAGGTGATGTGACTATTTCCAATAAGAATAATAATATGAATAAGGACATTATAAAACTCTAGTGTCATCATATCCCTAATGCTATTACCACTGAATCCAATCTGCATTTTAAACTATTTCTGGCTTCAGTGCCACTGGCTATATTATCATCATTTCTATTTAAAAGTTCCCCTATACCTCAAGAACATGCACTGCAGATTAATAATAGAATTATCATGTGGCTCAGAGGGAAGTACCAGATATTTTTTTCCAGAAATTTGCTGGCTGTTTGCAAGGCCTGAAAGTAAAGAGCAGGCCTTACCAGACTGGTCCAAGGGAAGGGAAACTCAGAAAAGCAGACATTCTTTGATGACTTCTAATAGAGGACAGGAAGAAATGAAAGGCTTTGTCTATAACTGTGAATAAAGTGAAGCCCTAGAACAGGCTTAAGCACAGAAATGTGGTCCTCCATGCTGTTATCACTGTGGCAGAGCAAGCACTTTGGTTGAGACAGGAAGTGTAAGATAGCCTAGGGAAGTGATAATAGTTATTTCTTTTTGTCATATAATGTGTAAAGAAAGGACAGAAAACTAATAGTTGACGTGACCAACTAGTTTGGTCTCTAATAGAGGTCTTATACAGACCTCATGGCATTATCTTTAACTGTGACTTCTTTGAACCTGAGAGTGATGCTGGTACTGCCACTCCAAGACTAACAGATGGTTGCATCCAACCACATCATGGATGATGCAGGAATGTATTGAAATTTGGGGCTCTACTTCCACACTATGTGCAACAACGGGAATCTGAAGAAATCCAGCATGAGTGAGCCCAAAACCAGGCCATGAATATCATGCAAAAGTCAGCTTTAGCACGGGAGACTTCATTGTCTCCAGAACCTCCACTTAATCACCTTATAAAAGTGGAGGTGGATGAGTGCTCTAATAACTGTATGCATATACTTGTTGATGTAAAACACATTTGGCAAAGGTTTTCCACAATCAGGGAGCATCCATTTTGAATTTAGACAAACTGGCTCAACATATTATGCAGTTCTCTAGAAGGAATCACAAGGATTTACTCGTTTATTACTTTGGGATCTGAGATTTCTTTGGGGGAGTGGGACAGATAACATTGAAATTCCATTTTTTGATGGGCTACAGAAGAGAAGAGCCTCAATTAGTGTTAAAATGTCTGTAGAAATTATGGAAATTGTAACATAAGTCTAAAACCAACATGGTTTTCATGGTTTTCTATAAAAGTCAGGATGTCAAAGGAGTTTTTTGGGTCTGTTTTGGGGTTGGGTTTTTTTCTCTTTTTCTTTTCTCTCTCTTTTTTTTTGTTTTTTTTTTTGTTTAGTTTGGGAGGTTTTGTTGTCATTTTGCTTTGTTTCGTTTTGTCTTTTGAGGTTTTTTGTTTGTTTGTTTCTCTTAATAATGTACAGATATTCAGAAGTATTTGATCTTTGCCTTACTTTGCACTATTACAACCTTTCAGGCGTCTGTCTTTACCTAGAGCTGAAAGATTGGGAAGGGTGGTCCCTGTTCTGCAGAAGAAGAACGTTTGTTCCAGGTGAATTGCTAATGAATCTTTCTCTCAGGTTCATGTTGGGGTTCAAAGAGAAGAGGACGAGTTCGTAAAATGGCAAAAGTTCTACAAAAGGTGGATAGATGATGATATCGAGGTCCGGGACCCTGCAGTGATTAATGAACATGAGCTCCACCAACTGCATAAGAACCTTGATCAGTTCCAAAGTTATATGGACATTTCCCCAGTTTAATGTTTTATTCCCCATTCAATATAATCTGCCCAATATGTCTACCTGGTTGTTTTTCCCTTAGTCACCCCTATCCAAGTTTCTTCTTCCCATAATCCTTTAGGATACTTTCCCACCAACTCCTCCCTGGTTGGACGGTTTACCCCTGCAATGCACCATATGCCTTATAAGGTAGTTCACCCCTACTGGTCCCATCCTAAACCCCTCCTTGTCTCCGCCCTCTGACTGTTGCTCTCACCAATTGAATCTCATGCTCCGCCCCTAACTCCTCCCAGTTAGGGACCCTTATAAACCGGTGCACACCCTCAATAAATGCTTCTCCTCGTGGACTCCTGACCGTGTCGCTTCTCCTTTTGGGGTCGTCACCGGTGGGGAGCGGGAGGAGCCGTCCCAGCCTCGAGGAGCTTGGCCTCATAAGCTACTCTGCCTAGCCTGCCTTGTCTCCTGGGGCTGGTCTCTCCGTCCGCTGTATCAGCGGATCTCATCCGTCGATAGGTTCAGTCATTCTTGCCATCAGAAAAACAAAGAAACTGCTGGTCTGTTCAGTTTGGTAGGACTTTCGTAAGATTTTCTTTTATCTACTGAATCCTGGGCAAGATGCAATTATCTTGAAGTATCTCATCAGAAATTGGTGGAACTTCTGTCTCACTCATAGTTTGCTGTGGCTCAGCTGTGCAATATTTTGATGATTAGAATCTCCAATTCTAATCAAAGCCATTTGGCTTCCTATAGGAATTTCTGAGTGTAAATTAATCTGCTGAACACACAAAGCCAGAAATTATCACATTTCTCCCCTGGCCTTGAGTTCTAAGAACCTGTTAAATTAATGGCCCCATCACTTGCACATTCAAGTGGAAACCAGGCAGACTGTTGTGGGTTTACTCAGTTATGACCAAAATCTGTGCAAAAGTAACTTACTTCGCTTTGAGTTGCCTCTCTCCCCATTCCCTTGCCCTGAGTCCTTTCCATTCCCACAATGAGTCTGAAAAGCAACCACAGTTCAGGCTACTTTAGTCCTGAGAGAAATCAACAAATTAAAAAGAAAATGCTACACATTCAGCACAGAATAATGAACTAGAAACATAAATTTCCCAGAAAAAAAACCACACCAAAACCAAAAAAAAAAAACCCAAACCCAAACAATTTAAAAAAATACTGTAAAACCTTAAAGGAAAAAAGCATACCTGTTTTTAAACGAAAATCCTCTATATTTCATTGAATAATTTTAGATAAAATGTATTTGTTAAAAAAAAAAGAGATGTAAACATAAAAAGGAAGTGATAGGTATATTTCATATCTATGGGAACTTTAATACTCCAGGTTTACTATATAATCTTCTTATGAATCTTCTTATTTAAGGCACTTTGCTATAAATAATAAAAAGATGTTGCTCACTCATTTAAATTCAAGAAATATTGTGTACCTATAAAATAGTGTATTTGGCACATTTAAAACCTATATTATAGACTTGATTTTGTCTGAAGAGAGGTGTACATGGGAATAAGCTCTGCCCTCACTTCAGTGCTTCATCAGGACCTCTTTGTGAACAGCTGGTGCACAGAACTGTTGGTGAGGGAGCAGGAGAGGGCAGACATCTGCTATGCTGCATGAGCAGAGAGAGCTTGCTCTTACAAATATCAGTTTTCTTACCACTGCAAGGAACATAGATTTGAATGACCATCTGCCCATAAGTTTGGTCTGAAACCAAACACTCAGTCTTCCACTTCCAATATTCACTTGAAAAATTGAAACGAGTAGCTCCACTCAAATTTCTCTAATATTAAAATATTTCCCACTCAGAATGCTAAGGTGCAGAAGAGTAATGTCAAAGTCTAACGTCAAGACATATCTCAAAATAGGCAAAATATTCAGCCCTCAGTTTGTTGATCTGCTGTTATCTCTGAAGACAAAAAAAAATACCCCATTTTTTAAAACTATGACAAGTGGATAGTTCTCAGGAGGGATTTAGAAGGAGCATGAGGAAAGCTACTGAACCAGGCTGCCTTTAGTTCAATATGCCTTATTTTTGCTACCCTACTTGATAAGCATGTTCCATGCTGAGGTAGGTTTAGAGAAAACAACAGGAAGCAGAGACAGTGAGGTAGTTCTACCCTTAGGTTTTATAAATTTGACTGTTCACACTTTATTTATGCATCATAAATACACATTAAATTCAGCACCTTTTTTCCCTGTTTCTTTCAGAGCTTCAATAAGCATGACCTTAGTGTAAATCTGCTGTATTTTACCTCCTCTTTTTTTTCTATTATGTTCAGTCTAAGGTGTAAAATATGAGTAATGTTAGAAATTACAATGGGAGTAGCAGGTACCAAAGATCTCTTGTCAAGCAAAGACACAGTGTATATACCATGGAAAATCATTTATCAAAGGTAAATGAAGGAATTGGTGTTACGGAAAGTTGACTTGTACAAAGTCCATGGAAAATTATATCATCATAATGGTGGTTTAATGGTTTTAAAGAAATCAGGATGAACTGACGCATCTTTTTTTATTCAAGGGATTTACTATGTTACAAGTCTCAGGGCAAATACTGGAAATAAAGTCAATAGCCCTAGAGTATAGGGTGATTCTTACAAAAATGTTAGGTTGTGCTACCAGTATAAGGTAAGAAGTTCTTGCACAGCTTTCCTATTTTCAGATTTACATGCCCACATAAAGATAAAAGTCTGACTTTCATGTGTTTTGGGCATATGCTAAAACACATTTATAATTTCAACCAGCCTTGTGGCAAATCAGGGTAGAGGAAGAAAAAAGACAGATAGAATAGCACAGATGTGAAATATGAATAAAAGGAATTGAAGGATAAAGCCTTAAACTAAGGAGTTTGGAGAGATTAAATATTTAAATAGAAAATAAGCAAAATGGTATTGTATGTTACTCATGTATCTGATTTTATGCATAAAGACTAGGGAGATAAATAAAAGCCATGGACTCAGGGAATATCTGGGATTTCTTTCATTGCAAATAATGCATTTCTTTCATCAGAATTTTTCCAGTTTTTCAAAAAATAAGATAGGTTTTGAAATAAAGAAGACTCCAGAATTTTATAACTCTAACTTGTTTTCTAAGGTGAAGAACAGAGTTTAGAAATTGGTACTGAACTACTGCCATGGTAGATGACAAGAAGGTAGGCAAAGACCCATTTTTCTCCTATGAAAGACAGCACCTGAAACATTAAAATGATTCCTCGTGCTTCACTCAGATATCAGATAATGAGCTGAGTAAGAACTACCGATAAGAATGGTGCATGGATGCTCATCTGTATCTCCCTTTCACCCACAAAATCCATTTCATCCTCAATATGGGCACACGTGTATGGTAAGATTCCAATCATAAGCACTCACAGGCTTTTTTAGCCTTCTTGGCACATGCATTTCTGCCATATACAAAGCCCTCTCACTCATGGGAATTACTTAAAACTTGCCTAGATTCCCTCTCTCTTAATAATCACTTGATTCCCAAATGAAAAACAAAGATTGTTAAACCCTATAAAGGTAAGGTCTTCTCAGTGGTGCCATAGGAAGGCTTATGTTTACACACACCTGCACATCTGTTCTTCTTAACCTGTCCATTAACCTGATATTTGCATTAGCAAAAGATCTGAAAGAAGAAACAAATAGATTTTTTTTGGATAGAGACTTTGCAATGGGACTTTGGTTTCCTCAGACAAAGACAAGTTATTAAGAGGTCAGATTTTAAAAGCAGTTGTGGGAGATAGCCTTACGTTGTGAATGTATCAGCATTTCCTTGAACTCAGATTTCTTAGACAATCCGTCCTGTCTCTGTGTGAATTCTGATAAGACATTAATCAGTTCTCCAGCGGCCACATGGTCCATGGCAGAATCTCAGTGTAATTGTTGGAACCATCAGAGAGTGCGTATACTGACACTAAGGACCCGTTAGCTTTAGGGATTCTCAAATACGCATTAAGAGACTCAAGGCTTTCAGCATGAACCTAATGTACTGACTGCAGTGTGCCAATATCTTCTTCACCCCTTAACAGAATATCTCTGTCATGATCAAACCTGCCGTTGGTGTTGTTTCAGACTTGGAGAATTGTATGATAGTTGGCTTTTTGGTAAACTTACTCCACTTCTGAGATCCCTTGCTCCTTTTCTAACCATTCTTCTCAGCTGACATAAGCCAGTGATAACAATTTTGGGCAAAAATTCAGTCTTCTTGATCCCTGTCCCTTTCAGTTGTTCCTTCAGGATTGATGGGAAGAAACTTTCCTATTTTATCACAGAGACATAGAATGATCTGGGGTGGAAAGAAACTTCAAGGTCATATAGTTCCAACCTTCCCCATTTTTCCCCACCATGGACAGGGATGCAGTCCACTAGATCAGGTTGCTTAGGGCCCCATTCAACCTGGGATTGAATGCTTCCAGGGATAAGGCATCCACAACTTCTCTAGGCAGTTTGTTCCAGTGCCTCATCACCCTTTGAGCAGAATAAATTTTCAGGGTTTGCTCCTGTTATGGACTGTTGGGGAAAATGAAGAGGAGAAATCATGTCCCTTCATAAAATGACAGGCATGTAGTGGTAATAAGTACTTTGGAGGGTAAGTACTCTGGGCTTAGTTTCAGGGTGTGGTGAGGGATCTTATAGCTGGTGTCAATAGATATTCTTGAAGCCATAAGAAACCTGAGGAGAAGTTTTCGACTCTGCACTGGTAAGTGGTCCAAAACCAAATCTGAACCTAATGATCACAGAAAATCATTAGGATACACAACAAAAATTCAGGTTTTCGAGGCTACTGATGTTATTCTCCTGCTTTGTGTATGTTGTCAGAAACTTCAGATCAGGAAAAATGTTCTAGAAACTTACTACACAGTAAGGATTTACAGGATTTGTGTAATACACATATCACTGGATAAAATGGTGTGACTATTCCAGTGTTTGTAGGAAATACAGATGAAAAAATAAAAACTAATAAAATATCATGCAAGGTCTCATCAAATTGTAAATCTGGGGATTATCATGTTGGGTTTTGGTTTAGTATACCATATATCAAGAAAAAACTCTTAAAAAAACTGAGCTGGAAGCTGACAAGATGTCAGCTAGAGAGTTTTATTTCAAAATTGTGTCTTCTGTGGTTTCTGTCTCTCATTGAGTTCTACTAGATGTCTTTTTTTTTCCCCCTACACAATTATTACAGGCAGAAGGCCTTCATGACTCAACAAAGAGAAGTACTTCAAACATACCACTAATCATGGACTGAAATTCAAGAATCTTCTTCCTTCAAAATACTGTTTATTGTCTAGTTTTTTTATATCCCTCTTTCTAAATTACTGATTCTTGACTTCTGTTTTTGCACAATGGATGCCCCAGCAGAGGGGCCTGTGAATGCTTCCATCTCAGTACATCCTATCCACCCATTTCCTGAGCAACAAGCTAAGCACATTTTCTGTGGTGAGAAATATTTACTTCAATATCTTGAGAAATAGGAAACAGAATTCTAGAGTAGTAAGAACCGAACATTGAATAGATGAAAGATACAGATACAGATTACTCCTTCAGTTGTGTTTTAAAAGTATACAGGACTTCAAATCCTGCAAAGTTTGATAAAGTAAGTATCAAAAAATTAGTCTATGTTGAATTGAAGACTGATGAGATTATAAACATATTATAAACATATTATAAACTTCCCCTTCAAATATTTTAATCCCGCCTTTGCCAATAGCCATTCTGGCATTCTCTTTGCTCTTTAGTGACATAGCTTTTGTATTTGGCTCCTGTCATGTTTTTCCTGCGCACTTCATTTAAGAGAAACTGGGATTGCCTGGATTACAGCACTCAGACCAGCATCATGCCTGGAGCCAGCTTCCAGGCAGCCAAGGTAAGTATGTTAGCTGAGTGTCATCCACTCCCACTGTGAACTCTTGTCCAGCTGCAGAGTCCATATAGCTGCATGTTTTAAACACCAATCACCAAAATGGTAATGGTGTATTCAGTACACTTTGAGAAATTACCATCAACAAGATTGCTCCTTTGTGCTTGCCTAGTCAATGAAATTTAAATAATATCTAATTCAAGTACAATACTAGTCAATAAAAACTTTAGGTCAGCAATACATCAGATTCACACTATCTGCCTGTTCTCTGGCAAAGAAATATCTACAAAACCTAGAGCAAATGTACATATTAACCTGCATTTTTATGTCTTTGACTTTTACAAAACATGAGAAAGTTCAACCTTGCTTATAGGAAAATCACACTTAGAGACACTGAATAAAATCCCACTTCTTTCCATCCACATTTCATAAGAATGTTAAGAGATTTCCCTCTTGCTCTTTGGAATGTTAAAATTAATTTTGAACCATTGCTTCCCAAAGAAAAGAGTAATAGATCAGCATATATTAAATAAGGACGGAAGCATTTTCAGTTCACCAGGTACTTTTATTTATTTGCCTCTAAATATTAGTATACTTCTTGCAGCTTTCTGAGCTGTTATGTCCCAATAATGTTCCTTGTTTTCAAAAGCAAAAAAAAATAAAGCAATATTTGCACAAATTATGTGCAAATCTTATGCATACCCTGTGATTGCTTGATGAATTATTGAAGGATACTTTCACAAATATTCCTCATTAAATGTTAATCTTGTTGGTTTTAAAATACAAATAAGTTTGAAGTTAATGCAATCACAGCATTAAGGCATTCAGAGATAGATCATAATAATTATATGGATACAAAACAAAGACTAGAATTTTGAAAACAATTTATTACTTGGGAGTCCAGTCAAACTGCAAAACAGCTGCATCGTATCTCCCATATGCTGTATGTACTGGCATTTCACCAATACTGAATATGTTGCCATAGCAGTTTTTTCTGCTTTGAAGTCTAGATTTACTCTGCAATGCAGTTGCTATATTGGTCACCAAATCTCATTCTAAAACTAGGCATAAAAAAAGCACAGCAGTGACCAATGATGTTGATTTACAGTGTCTATGATCACAAAATAATGTGTTGCACTGGGAGGATTTCTTATCTCTATATAATTCATAAATATTTACTTAATTGGAGAATCTAGAAACCCGAGTTTCAGTCTCCTGCATGCAATAGAAGGTCTTCCAGAGATCTTGACTCAAAAAAGGTGAAAAGTGAAGAAAAAAACTTGAAATTAATAAGAGAAAAATAGCCAACATAAAAATGACCAAGCCGTTGTGTAGGCATTCAGACAGTACAGTAGTTTCCTTGTCACCTTCTCCAGATAAACAAAGTAGGTTTTGGAAAAAAATTTGCATTGTCTTTCCTGCATGAATCTCTAAGAGAAAACATGATGTGTTGGAGAAAGATGAGAGAATAAAGCCCAGATTTTAATATTCTGTGCCATTTTTTTTTTCTTGAGACTTTGATTCAAACTCATTTCCTTGACACAGGAGAGAAGCTATATTTTCTCTTTTTAGAAGTCTATTTAAACAAAGTCATCCAGAAAGAAAGAATCAGAGGTGATTAAAAAATCCAAAGATGCAAAATATGTTTCATATATAGACTTTGGAATGTACTTGTCATGTTTCTACTTATTGTTTCTTCAAGAAAACTGTGAACTCAGAAAATCATGACATTTCTCAGAAAAACAGGCCTTTCAGTATTGGGCTTCAGTTTCTCACCTTGATTTTCCATTTGACAAATTTCTGTCACTGTTTATGATGAACAGATAGCAATGGTTTGATTAGATAACCCTTGAGCCCTTGGAAACCTGCAGTCCAAGAAGATTTTTCTCCTCTCCCTTCTGATCCTCAGTTGCAATGTTCAAATGGCAGGCCTAACATCCTTCTTGTTATGGTTTTCTTTCACAGGTCACTGAATCTGCAATTTATGCACAGTGACATGTTTCTACTGTGAAGAGGCTTTTCCATGAGTTAACTGGAGGATGAGAGTTTATAATCTATTTCCCTTCAGATAAAGAAGGCATTGAACTATCTGCTTTCCACACAATGATCTCTGAGATCAAGTCCAGCCCTTAATCCAACCACACTTTGATTGCTAGATCATGGCACTAAGTGCCACATCCAGTCTCACCATGAAAACCTCCAGAGTCAGAGAATCCACCACCTCCATGGGCAGGCCATTCCAATGTCTCACCACTCTCTCTGTAAAGAACTTCTTCCTGATATCCAACCTAAACCTCCCCTGGCAGAGCTTAAGCCCATACCTTCTTGTCCTACTGTTGGTTGCCTGAGAGAAGAGACCAATCCCCACCTGGCTGTAACATCCTTTCAGGTAGTTGTAGAGAGTGATAAGATCTCCCCTGATCCTCCTCTTCTCCAGGCTAAACAATAGCATATTCTAAGAAATATTAGACAATTGAAGCTTCCATTAAGATCTCTGAAATCACTCTCATCATCATGACTAGGCTTTGTGAATGAAGATTTGTAAAGGGCACTACCCACGCTTGCTGCAAGCGTGCTGGTGGCTAAAAAGGCCAATGCAGGATAGGCAAGTCTGGTACCAAAAGGCACAGCGGAACGTCTCCTTTGGCAATGTAGTTGAGGAACAGTTCTTTCTTCTCTCCATGAGACTGATTCTGCATGTGTTCTCAAAGGAAGCAGCAGCATCATGAATGGTGTGTCTCCATGCATCCTGACTGGAGGCCAGAGTGGATTATTGATGGCTGAGGTATAGTTTCAGGGAGTCCTTGTATCTCCTCTTTGGGGCTCCTCTCTTGCAGCAGCCAGCGGTGAGTTNGACTGACTTAAGCTCTGATTCACCTATGGCGATGTGGGGATGATGGAAGACTTCCTGAGGGGCACATTGGTAGAGAACTTCTGTTTTCTTCAAGCTGACTTCCAGCCCCAAAAGCTCAGCAGCCTCTGCAAAGCAGGATGTTAGGCGCTGCAGAGCTGCTTCTGTGTGAGCAATGAGGGCAGCAGCATCAGCAAAAGCAGCTCACAGAGAAGGTGATTCAGGGTCTTAGTGTGGGCCTTCAGTCACCTTAGGTTGAATAGGCTTCCATTGGTATGATATTGGATGTAGATGCCGTTTTCTTCATCAAGGTCTGCCTTGGCTCTTTGGAGCATCATGGTGAAGAAATTGTGAATAGTTGGTGCAAGAATACAACCTGGTTTCACACCATTTGTTATT